>OY754314.1:44607467-45161700 GCA_963573325.1 Astragalus glycyphyllos | reverse complement strand
GAGAGAGAGAGAGAGAGAGAGAGAGAGAGAGAGAGAGATCATATAACCTTTGACAAAAAAAAAGATTGCCATCAACCAATAAAAAGAGAGAGATTGACCAAACAAAAAAGAAATTATTAAAGAGAGGAAAAAAGAAGAAAGGCTTGAGGAAATGGTTCCATTTCACCACGTTGTCCATCAAAGAAGAACATTCACCTTTATTTTCTCTCCTTCAATCATCAGATAAACCCATACTTGTGAAACCCTCCAAAAATAAAATTTTAGAATATTGTCTTCTTCATTTTCTTCTCATCGTGCATGTGAAGTTTAGAGCTAAAGTGGGAACCATAGTTGTTGATTGTAAATAGAGGAAGCATCAAATAGAAGATTGGTAGATGTTCTTGTTGATTTAATAGAGCTTAAAGTTCATCTAGCTTTGTAGAGAAGTAGTTGGTTGTTTGAATTGAAGAAATGATACTAAAGGTGAGCTCTTCACTCTTTCCTTTTGCTAATTAGGGCTCAAATGTTCATTATTTACCCTTATTGATTAACTAAATGTGAATTGGATTATATGTCACTATTCTGCATTATGTAGTGAAATGTGAAGGGGAATGGATTATGGTTGTTCCTTTTCTTTAATGATATGAAAACAAATGATGTTTGAAATTGTCAAATAAATGATATGATGAGTTTGGCGACATTGCATGATTATTTATATAATGTGTGGTGTACTGATATAAATTGTACTATTAAAGATTTAGAAGATTGTGAAGAAGTACTGGTCATGCTTGTTTCTCTTGTTTCATTGATACAATCTTAATACATCTCAATCCTTAACATAATGACATTTTGTAATTGATGATTCTGTTAATTGTTATCATAATGATTGGCTCGTTTAGTACCTTGAAAGAACTATTATATATAGATATAGATATACATGGATAAATTAGCAATAAGAGGCGTACTTATATTGAGAGATAGGCGTATTTAGGTTGAGAGTAAAGTCTCAATGCTAATACTTAATTCGGAAAGGAATTGGGTCCCTGGTATTTATTTATACAATTTCTTTATAAATTTGGCTTAAATGCACTTTTCGTCCCCCTATTTTACTCAATGTGCAATTTTGATCCCCCTATTATTTTTTTGGCAATTTAATCTGGTCCCCCTATTTTACAAAATTGTGCAATGTTGACCAAATTGGAATTTCAAACTCTAAGATATCGATGTGTCAATATTTTAATTGACATAGTAATTAACTAAGCTTTATTGGCATGCCACTTCATTTCTTTTATGAAAAAACATTAACTTTAATTTTATATTTTATAAAATGTTTACTCAAAATAATTAAATAATTTTTATTTGCTTTAAATAATTAAATAATTAAACTTTATATTCTACAAAGTCACGGCCTTTCTTTCTTTCTTCCTAGAAATCCAATTTTTCCACGGTTAATCCATGGCGTATTCAAATTGCACTAGTGGGAAAAAAACGCCTTTTGAATCGGTTATTTGGCACATTTGGAATCGGTTATTGGCCGATTCATGTGCTGCCGATTCTAAATGTTGAGGGACATTATGAATCGGTTAAAAAACCGATTCATAATAGGATATTTTGACTCGGTTATTTAAATACCCGATTCATATTGCTTTCCCAGACCCACAATACAAACCTGGCAACGAGACTTTATAAATCGGTTATATAAACAACCGATTCATATAAGTCTACTTTAGAAATCGGTTATATAAACAACCGACTCAATTGGTCTACTTAAAAATCGGTTTTTTATATAACTGATTCATAATGTCCAATTTTTTTTTGTAATTTTTTTTCCATTGACACCTATTAACCAATTTAATTCCAGCAACCCACAAATTTACAAACAACTGATAATAATTCATAAACTTCTATTAAAGTTAAAAGTACTACAAGCACAAAATTACGCCAATTCTTAAACTTAAAAGTTACACAAAATTCACCAATTCATAAACTTGAAAGTAGCACAAAATTACACCAATTCATAAACTTGAAAGTATGTGCATGTTTCTTTCAATTGATAACAAAATACTTCTATCAAACTTGTTAGCGAATCAGACATTTTTCACTGGACGAATCTTCATATAGAATTCCGCCCAAAGCTTGCGGATCTCTAAAATTTCCTCAAAAGTGTATGCCTTTGGGTTATCAAATACCTACAAATGTCCATACAAAAAACTCAGCACAATGAGAACCAAAAGACACTAATATGTCAAAACAGAGAACCAAAAGACACCATACAACTACAACTTAAAATGTCAAAACAGAGTATACTAATATAATCAGTGGCAAGCAATTTAAAATGGGAACCAAAAGACACTCTACAAAGCTGCTGCCTGCTTCTAAATGATCAGTGGCAAGCATCCTAAAGAGAAGATCAAAAGTGGTACTGGTACTGGTACTCTCTCAACAATCAAAGGAAGAGTCTTTCTGGAATGTATTGTTGTTTTAAAGCAACAGTGTATATATACACAAAAATATGCGTTTCATTTCATTTATAAAAAAATTATATATTTATAAACAAATAAACACCCCACTGTGATCTCATATGGGCACCTTTCATCTTCTCTCTTCATAGCTAACCCAATTATAAACATGGTACTGGTACATGTAAATAGCTTAAAAGTGGGTTATTTCCATTCTCACAACTTGTCAACCATCCTAAAGAGAATATCAAAATGATCTCAATTCCAACTAAAATCAAATTTTCTTCAATTCCTAGAAAATCAAATTTAACAGAAAATGTAACTGATATAACAGATTTAACAGAAACAAGTCCTAATTTTCTTCAACAGAAAGAAGTCCTAATTTAACAGAAAAAAGTCCTAATTTTCTTCAATTCATAGAAAATCAAATTTAACAGAAAATGTAATTTAAACTTATATATACCTCCTCCCAGTTATCTATGATACTGGCATTCACAATCGTCACCATATACTTCATCACAAAATACCCACAATGATACCCATTTTGTTGTTGTGCCACCTACACAAAAATAAAGTTAGCTTCACTTATACAAATGTAGCAAAGAGTAATGAATGTGGTAAATTATAGTTAATTACCTTAGGGATCACTCTGCATCACTCATACGATCACTCTGCATCCAACTACGATCCATGGCTATGCTCCAAGTAAGTACTTCATGTCACACATATATAGAGTCAGTTACCAGGCTTGGGCATTAAGATAGAAATAATAGTTCCTTCTACATTTACTATGACTATAGTGACAATAACAACACCTATAAAAAGACATGCATCCCCTCTGCATTTTAAAATTCAGATTTGGATATGAATGCATACCAAAGTTTATTTTAAGATTTGGAGAGAGTAATTGAGAAGGAGTAACATGTTTATTATTTCAAGTTTATTTTACTATTACATATAAATATGAATGCATACCAAAGTTTTCACACACAGCACTATATGTGTAGGAAGAAAACTTACAGAACGTGCTACTTATTTCAAAGACATCATAAACTATATATTTAACCTGAACCTAATTTAATTAAACACTGCCCTTAATAGCATTACTGTATCCATTGTGGTGCTGCAGTTAATAACACATTCTTTTGTAGGTAGCAATGCCAGCAGCATTGGAAGACTTGAATAGGGAAACAAGCAATAGAGGGACTAAAAGGAATGAAATTAGTTTGAAGGTTGGCATGTTTCCGTATAACTTAAACTTGTTTTGTAGCTTTGTTTGGTTGGTTTGGTTTAAAATGCAGAGGGGATGCATGTCTTTTTATAGGTGTTGGAGAGGGTATACGTGTATAGGCAAAAATTGGGGGAAGAAAAGTATGAGAACCAAATATAGCTAACATATTCAATATGAGATGTAAAATTCAGATTTGGATACTCATAATTAGAACCAAATATAGATCTAAACTCAACACACAAACACAAGGATGTAAATCCTTGTCTTCAATGATGCACATTCAGAACAGAATTAAATGATGCAAATCCTTTATAGCTAACATATAGCTAACATATGAAGAAAAACTTTATAGCTAACATATAAAGAAAAACTTGTTAGAATTCATATCTCTCCAAACTCAACAAACAAACACAAGGATGCAAATCGAACTAAAGGAACTGATACAGTAACATTGACTAATAAAACTAGGCAGATATAATACTCTCTAACAAAGGCTCAAAACTCATCGAAAAATGATCAAATTAAATAGGCAAGTCCCTAACATTCATATAAACAGATATGAACACCTAGAATTAGGCTGTCTGGTCATGATTAAACCATTATAGGTTGATGAATATTTAGAAGTACCATCATATAATTAATCATATAATTAATGTAAATAAGCTTACCCAATAGCTCGAGGACAAAAATTCTCAGATAATGTCAAAAATGCAACGAGAAATGACATTGAGATCCATCTGTTCAAAACACAGACATCAGCTACCTGTAAGAACCATGTGTTCAAAACACAGACATCTCAATTTACTTGACTTACAAGAACAAAATTAATAACATGCATTGCATACAAAGAATGACATTGAGAAGTGAAAACCTTAGAAATTAGAAAGAATGACATGCATTGCATACAAAGAATGACATTGAGAACAAAATTAGTTATCCTTTTGCCTCAGATTCAAAGCCATATGATATTGATTCAAAAAAGAAAACAGATTGCAAACTAAAAGGAAAACCCTAGAAAATAGAAAAAGGGGTACCTGAAGAAATGCGAACCAGAGACGGTAGCGGCAGGCGAGTTAGGAAGCACGACGGTGACGGTGATGGCGTCTTAAGACAAGCGACGGTGACACACCATTCACGAAATAGACGACACATAGTGAGTGCGAGATAGAGGAAACGGCGACGGAGAGGAAACGTGAGACACGGAGAGGAAACGTGAGTGAGAGACCGTGAGTGACAGAGTGAGAGTTTTAGGGTATTAGTGAAAGAGGGAGCACAAATGAGAGGGAGGGAGTGTGAAAATTTCAGAATTTTTGTGAAAAGGGACTTTAAGAATCGGGTATCTACAAAACCGATTCCTAATATACCCAATATGAATCGGTTGTTCAAACAACCGATTCCTAATGTATAAATTTTTTCCAAAACATCGTTATAATTGCAAAAATGCCACCGCCTCTCGCTTTAGAATCGGTTATCCACAAAACCGATTCCTAATAGTGCTTTTTAATGAAGATTTTGCACTAATGTTGGAATCATCTCATAACAAATGCAAGGTTCATTATTTTTAAATAAATATTTTGTAAAATTAAATTAATTTTTTTTAATAAAATAAATGAAGTGGCATGCCTACAAGGCGTATAATTAATAGTCGTATCAATTAAAATATTGACGCATCAGTAACATATTAGAGTTTGAAATCTCAATTTGGTCAACATTGCACAATTTTGTAAAATAGGGAGAACAAGATTGTTAAAAATAAAATAGGTGGGCCAAAAGTGCATTTAAGCCTATAAATTATTGTATTTATTTAACTTACGTTAAGAGATATTGTGACCAAATTAATCACTGTTAATCTCCTTGGGGTCAGCAAAATGTAATTTCCTTCGTAAGTGTTCAAAGAAACTCCCCTGATTTGGATTGGAGCCCAATACCCTCATCCTAATAGTTTTGTAACAGTAACAATATTACTTTTAAAGAGTAATAAATCTTAGTTTGAACGTAAATTAAAATTTCATTGAACTAGATAAGATCAAATTGATTATGTACGTTGACCAACTATGAATAAAGTTAGTCAAAATGTAACGTAGATGACTAACAATTAATTTTTTACTAGAAATTTAATGCATTAGAATTAATAAATTAATAATT
Source organism: Astragalus glycyphyllos (assembly GCA_963573325.1). Classification (NCBI taxonomy): domain Eukaryota; kingdom Viridiplantae; phylum Streptophyta; class Magnoliopsida; order Fabales; family Fabaceae; genus Astragalus; species Astragalus glycyphyllos. The sequence continues at coordinate 45,155,886 of OY754314.1, read as the reverse complement.
AACAAATACTATATAAACCTGATATACAAGTAGTTTTTTCTCAACCTTTCATAGCAGAATGGCAACAAGTATCAGCCATCTCAGTTTCATCATGGCAGTTCTACTTCTATGTGTTGTTTCAGTTTTGGCTTCAGGTAATAAACTAGTCTCATAACTTTAGTTATCTTACCAATAAAACTTTTATATATGATTCTTTTCTACGCGAAAAAATGATTAAAGGTTTCATTTTTAATGTCAAAATTCTTGAGATTTTTAAGTTGAATTTACCAGAAAATAATCAATATATGTATGTATATATATATATATATCTAACAACTCTATATTATTTATCTTGGAAGTTATTTCATTGCTTAATGTTGACATGTTCTCAAAATCATATTCCTGCATATGTTTGCAAGTTAATACTTCAAATTAAATTTTACATAAATTTATGATAAATATTTCATTCAAATTCATTAGTTATACTTAATTATGTATGGAAAGTATGAAACCATTTTTCATGGAATTCCATTTTACCCAAAAGTTGTTGGATGATGATTTGGGTCTCTTTCACCTTAACTAGAGTTTTGGAGTCAAAATCAAGCCATGGTAATGTAGCAACATTAAAACTTTTGAGAGAGAGCTGTCACTTAATGTGATTCTACCTAACTCAAAAGAGTAGTCTTTGCAGCTGCATGCAAATAATACACGATTTACACAAAAAAAGAATTGCGTTTTATGTTAAAAAATGAAATCTAATATTAAAATGTTCAACATTTTAAGTAATTCAGTAATGGGTATCCAATAAAATCATAAATCCAGGAGTAATGATACTAAACATTTTTTTTGAGAAAAATGACACTAAACGTTAACCACTATTGTTCCAGTTTTACTATTTAATGTTGATTCTCATATAATACTTAATAATTAAATATTTTTATTTTTCATAATGAATAAGTGATATGTTTAATTACTAAATATATAATATTAAATTATTCAGTCATTGAATAAGAGTTTATGATATTCAAAACTAAGATATGCATATCGAGTTTTTAATCGCATTTTGTTAATTGTAGAAGCAGGAAATATTGTGGCGGGCATCGACCAACTGGACTGTCAATATGTTGAGGGATGTCCAAGGCGTAGGGATAAGTGTTTTCTTGTTTGTTGGGCTAAGTTTGCTCGTGCCGTTTGTGCAGGAAGACAATGTTGTTGCGTTCGGTAGCTCTGTCTAGGATTGTATTTTCGGAAGGTGTTTGCTCAAGAATATATATCTACAAATACAATCTTTGTAATTTCCATAAAATCATGTTGGAAAAAATAAAATAATTTCAATTTGAAAAAATATTTGTTAATTGCTATGATTTCTCATTCTGAATTAAATAGATTTCGTGGAAATTTTTTGTCCTTCGTACATGTCGTTGGGGATGAGCGCATGGAGAAAGTAGAGCATACCTATTTACCACCAGTTATATATGTTCTTGAGAAAGATTTTGTGAATATGATTTCTGCATATACGACGCATTTTTAATAATCAATTTTCTTATGTTACCATATAAATGAAATACAATGAAACAATCGTTTATATCGTGTGTGTGTGTGAGAGAGAGAGAGAGAGGATATCTATTTTCTTTACTTGTGCATCCGTTTATTAATTATTATAAATTTGTTTCGGTTGGCCACTTGTTTTTGCGACTAATCTACACCGCTAAACCTAGCTAGCCACTTGAGATTGAAGGTGAACTCAGTAACCACTCTGACCAGCCCTTGTTGGTTTTATATTATTCTAGATTAGCTTTGATTTATATAATAAATATCACATTATATTGTATTTGAAATGCTAAAAGATATATTTTATTAACACTGTTCATTTTTTAATCAAGGTGCAACTCGTCCGATACAATAAAGAGAGAAGAAGGAAAAGGTAGGCTCTAAAAACAATTTACACTCTTTTCGTGAAGAAATTCATTATTTGAGTATTAATTTCTGTTGGACTATATGATAACCTTCGCTGGGGGGTGTGAATAAGGTTATATGCTAAAAATGAAATCTTTTTTGATTTTCGAAAAGTTAACGATGCAAGTTTAAATCGAATGCGGAAAAGATGATTTAAACTATATGCAATACCTAAGCAACCTATAACAATGGCAGGAACAGTTACAGTGATATTGAAAGCTAAGTAAAGATAATTAACACGCATAAATAAGAGAGGAATCGATTGCTAGCTTCAAAAACAAGTTGTGCTTCCAAAAATTAAGTGGAAAATCGATTCACTTCTTTGAGGAAGGAAGCCAATAATCGATTCTTCTTTAAAAAACTATCAAGTCATGAATCGATTATTTCTTTCAACTATAGAGCCATTAATCGATTTCCTTCTTTAAAAAAACAAGTTGTGCTTCCAAAAATTAAGTGGAAAATCGATTTACTTCTTTGAGGAAGGAAGCCAATAATCGATTCTATGCTTTGAAAAGGAAGCCAAGAATCGATTCCTTGCTTTGACAAGGAAGCCAAGAATTGATTCCTTGCTTTGACAAGGGAGCCAAGAATCGATTCCTTGCTTAAACAAAGAGAATGAAATCGATTTCTACCTCTAGAAATAAGAGTGAAATCGATTTCTACCTTTAAGTACCAAATGAAGAATCGATTCTTTACTTTAAAAACAAATTCTTTTAAAACATTATCTCATGAATCTATTTTCTTTAAAAAACAACAAATCATTCATTATTCAAAACCTTTCTTTAAAAACATCTTGTGCCTAACCTATTTAATCATACTTTTATATAAAAGATTTTAACAAAACAGTTCTATTTTTAAAAATCATCTCTCAACTACATAAGTCATAAAGGAGATCTTACACGCGTCCTATGCAAAGCAATATAACACATAAGTCTTGAACGCTTGAGTAGCTTCTCCTTCGAGCTTCTACACTTTAAGATATAATATCAAGCGCTTTGCTTCATTGCCCTGTGCGTTGGTTCAGCCCTGTGCTTTGGTTCATGCCCTGTGCTTTGGTTCAACTATAACCATTAGTAAACAGATTGTAATTTGTTATCATACAAAACAAAGAGTGTTTGACCTTGGTTCAACAATTTCGTCAAACAAACATATAAAAGAGAACCTCAAACTTATTGCGAATTAATTCGAACAAGTTATGTGGTAATCTCGACTAAAATGATGATTATTTTCTTTGTCATTATAGCCATGAAATTAACTTGAAGTCTTTGTTGAACTAAAAATTCTATCAATATCACTAATTCAATATTATGAGTCTCAACTAGGCCAAAGATTTTCATCAAAACACATAAAGAATGTCATTTAAATGGTTTGAAAATAGACAATTTTGAAAATGAAATTAAATGATTCGATCAAGATTCGTTAAACAAAGAATTAACAAGAAGTTTGAAAAAGAGGGGAAAAGAAGTTCAAAGGCACAAAAGTGCACATCAAGCATTATAAGCTAGGCTAGTTTGGAGCCAAAACTGGCATAGGAACTTCAATAAAGTGGTGCCAAAACTTCAACATATGTGTCAGGTGAAGATAAGGTGACTCTGTCTATTCTTCTCCTTATTTTTCTTCAAGTATGTTTAAATATAATTTGAATTCCAGAATCAATCCTTTACACAGTAGCTTCTCAGATGGAATCACTCTATTCATTCATTGTTGAAATGGGATTGACTATTGTTCTGTATACCAACGGTTGAAGGCAAAAGCACATACTCTCATAATGGTAATTTGAAAAGGGCAGTTTAATTGTTCAGCAGTTCTGCTTCTGGTTATATGCAAAATACAGTGAATCCCTCCTAGAGTCTTATGCTGGAATGTTAAATCTCCAATGTGCATAGGTACAAGGTATATGTAGTGATTGGTCATAAGTATGGATGAATCTGTTTCCATTCAAGTTTCAAGTATATGATTCCTCTCTGTTTCCTTAATATGAATTAGACCAAGACTTTAAGACCTGTTTGGTGCACAGAATAAGGAGATAAGATATGATAGGCTTATCCTATTTTACACTGATTCTGATTCTGATTTCCTTTTCCCTTTTTCCATCGATTTGGAATTTCCCCTTTCTTCATTAGTTTTGCAACTTAGGATTGTTGTGCTCTGATATCATCTTCAATTTTCTGCTAGGAAAAGTATGTTTATTCATATGCTTGAGATGTTGTTAGTTGGAATCATGTGTAGGAGATTGAGAATGAAAGCCAAAATAATGATTTTCAAATAGACTTCTTGGCTTTATTTTCCATTCAAGTTAGTATATGGAATATCAAGTCTATTTTTAGGGACATAACAAATGATGTTGAGTCTTCTAAGATGCTTCTTGCAACCCTGCGGAATCATTTTGGGTCTGTAAATTGTGTCAGGTGGGATTAGCTATTGGTAATAGTCTATCTACTCATGAGTTAATTGGAGTAAATAAATATATCATTATAAGCTATTGGTAATAGATTATTATTGTTATTAGAACACAAAAAAAACGAACTCCATATCTGTTGGTAACTGAAGTTAAGGGTTAACATATCCATTTGGTTCTATTGCTCTATCATTACTTGATGCTGCATACACAAAGGACAGTTTGTTTGGTGATGCTTTGCCAAAAATTCACTAAGAAAACCCAAAAAAAAATAGGTATTTGAGACTTGAATGAATTTGACTACACCATATCTCTGTGCCACCATGTTTCCCCATCTTAGGAGCTTGTGTTGTGCCATTGTGCTGGTCGGGTTGAATGGATTGATTTGACATTGCTATGTATAGCTATTTTGGTTTCGTATAATTGGGTTATTGAGATGATCAATTTCAAAATCGAATATTGGATTGTTATTTATCTTTTACTAAGTTTGTTAATTTACTTGCGTATATACTAGCACACCCCGTGCATCGCACAAGCCATGTGGCTAGTAATCATAAAATGTTGGAAAGTAAATTCTGGGAAAGTCGTAAAACTCAACAAATTGTATTTGTTGAAGACTACCAATTCGTGCAGAAGGTTATCAAAAAACAAGCAAACCGCCTATTTGTTAAAATCCTCGGAGGCAAAGGGAGCGAAGGTTCTCTAGCTAGTACAATAGTTTACCATGTAATATTTATTACAAGGGAAGTTGAGAATTTGACCATCGTCAACCAAAAGTGGTTGTGAATCTTTCACATTTTAGGATATATCTAAAGTGATATTTGTGGACCAATACACGCTCTGTATCTGTAACACCCCCATTTTATTTATTAATATATGTTTGTTATGAAAATAACCAAAATTATACCAAGAAGAAGAACAAGAGAATGAGAGAAGATATAAATAACAAGAACAAATATGGAGAATATAAGAGCGCCTTTGCATTATTCTCTTCACAAGTAGTACTTTACATATGAGGATGAATCCTATTTATAGGGGTGGGATTCAAAGTGAGTGGTCAATCATAAAATACCACTACACAAGATAATGATGAGAAGATGGGAGAAGACAAATGGACATCCACTAACAATCTTAATATTCATAACACTCCCCTTGGATGTCCATTGAGGATATGCCTCATTAAAAACCTTACTAGAAAAAACCCAGTGGGAAAAAATCTAGTGAAGGAAAAAAGAGTACAATATTCTTTCAGTGGGAACTGCCTCATTAAAAACTTTTTCAGGAAAACCCAGTGGGACAAAACCATGGCAAAGGGAAAAAGAGTGCAGTTTTTCTCCCCCTGATTTAAGCGTCACAAAATAATATGAATTCCAACATTTGAACTTTATCCTTGAGTGCATATGGAGCAATCTACTCTGCACTGTCACTTGTGATATATCCTCTTTTAATGGATCTTTGCGGCCAATATTATCTTCGGAACATCTCTTCCTTGAATTGTTGGCATTTGAGTATGAAATGAAGAATCAAGAACCACAGATTTTCTTGTAGATTAAAAATATATTTCAATGTCCCTACATGTAGACAATAGCTGACTTGCGATCTGACTTGATCTAGATCACAAAAATACTTTGTATCTGCATGGTTAATTTGGTAACATATATAAAATGATTTATTCATTTGGATAGTCAAAAATGAAATATGCATCCTACTTTGTTCTAATGCATATTGGTTTGTAATGAACTATATTACCACTAATTATCACATAATATTATCATATCAAGGGATATAAAATGTGATATGCATGGATGCTTTCATAGTCTTCGAGACTGAGATATTTCATATATTCTTACCACACAACTCATGTACTCAATATAAATAATATCTTTGGAACCGATTGGTCTACTACGCTTCAGGCGCAGTTGAGACTCATTTGCAATATTTGATTGTCCAAGGGACATCCATTTTATTGGAGCATTAGCAACTGATATGTATGATTTGGCGACACCTTTGGATCAGTGAATGCATATTTGGTAGATGATTTGCTAAGTTTTGCAAATGAATTATCTTTTGAACTTCTAGTTCACATTGTTTATTTTGAGGATCAAGATGAGACAATTATAATTCATTCTGGCTGATATATTTTTCCAACTGCTTATTCTCTCCCCCTAATATTTGGAAATTTAATTTATCAAATAATAATCATCAAATTGGACTATAAACAAGTCTCCAGATGTTGGCTCAAGATACTTTATTATACGTGGAGATTTATATCCAATATATATTCCCAAAAATTATTTGAGACTCATCATAGTGCATTGTGAGTGGATAAATTGAAACGTACACTGCACATCCAAAAATTCTAAGATGACAAAATATTAGATTCATGCCCAAAAACCAAATGTAAAAGGAAGAGTTATGATAATTTGTTGGCCTAAAGCGAATCAATATTGCAACGTGCAAAAGTGCATGTTCCCAAGTAAAAATTGGAAGTTCTTATCTCATAAGTATTAGTCATGTAATTAACTTTAGACGTATAAAGAATGGTTCTTCAAGACCATTTTAGGAATGAACGTATACTAAGTGATGTCCAATATCAGACAACACTTATCAGATGCTTTCAGGGTAATTCACATAATGACATCTTACTCAAACTAGTTGAGCAAACAATCTCACAAACTTCTGGTTGTGAGTTACCAAATATACGTGGCCATATTGTTGATGCATCAATTATGACCACAAATATCTAAATAGTCCACGTGATTAGTGTACTCGTTTACAAATGTCACCTTATATAAGTTCTAGAATTACGAGAGACTTATCCTCTCTCAACTAGCCAATTTATTTTGGGAACTAGTGAACACAAAAATTAGTAGATTGAAGAAACTACTAACTCTTCAGAACAAGTTCACATATAGATTTTAACCATTTTTCGCATCACAATATACTCGGGATGGTCCAACCGATCTTGCCAACAATAAAATTATTATGATATGTAAACTTCCGGTTTACAACAACATATGCTTCAATTGCACATATATAAGTGTAGTACGATTTAAAGGAAAAAGTAGACAACTTTTCACTACACTTATTTTATCCAAAGTATGTCTCGTATATAAAGATATACAACAACATCTCCTTCATTTCTTGTTTTCATATGATATCCATTTGGACGGATATCCTTAAAATTTAATAAACTTTTATGAGACTTGAAGGATTAAAATATGGTACAGTGTGCCAAAAAAATGGTTCTCTAGGTAATTAGCAATACCTAGTTCTTCTGGAGCCTTCAATTACATTTTACGAATTTCTGGTTGCAAATTGATAACATGTACACATGCTACCATATGACTTCTGGTCATAACTAGATAATGTACACAATTTCATATAAAATTCATTCAAAACAAATGCCTGATAAAACTCATTATATTCTAACAAAAAATATTTTCGTCCTTCAAAAATATCCATATGAGATGTCATTGTTACTTTAGCATAATCTTGCTAAACGTAGACTAAATAGTAAAACTATGTCGACTATTAAACTTTAGATTTGATTTACTATAGCATAGTTTTAGCTCCGCTCATATTTATTTAAACAAAAATAATGTATTAAACTTTGATCATACAAATAACAAAATATAAAACTGCTAAGTACGTGTATAACAAAGATTATCATCTATATACAAAAAAATTGGGGACACAAGTTTCTTCAATAAACAAACTGTAGAAACAATACATACTATTTTAACCTTGATTCAATTATTTGTTTGCAAAACTTAGAAATATTTCCTTTTTTTTAATAGGTATGATCCATGTCATTTCGTATGTGCTATAATATTACGGTAATATATGAAATACAAGAAGATGGTAAAAAGTTAGGATGGAAAAAAAGTACATAAGAGTGTCTAATTTTATAGGATCTAGTCATACAATAAACTCTTCTTATTCTCCCTTTTTTTAGCAACATTTTTATTTGGAATTCTAAGTATAAGAAAAGAAGAAAAGTTACAATTTTCCATAAGGTACAACACCATTATTCGGAATAACAAATGTCATAATCACAAATGATACAAATGTCACTTAAATAGGATAACGATAATTTACCACATCAATGGTCATCACCAAAACTTTTCTTGTACCGAAATTAAAATGTGATTCTCTTTTAGGAATGAAATTCAATTTATTGAGTGGTTTGTGAGTATTTTTTTCAATCACCATATCACATATGATTCATAACATTTTGTAAATATTTTCTCATTTTGCTACTTTATGAGAATGTTTGAGACATAAATATATGCCATTTCTCTTAATTTCCTTTGCTTTAAAACATACTAAGATCAAATACATCTCATAGATTACAATCATTGTATAAAAGTCGAGTTCGTCAAGAACTCGATCACAAATCTTTCATATATGCTTACCAAAGAAAAATATACTTTATAATCAATTGTTCTTCAAGAACTATACCACAAAATCTAAACATTGACGGAAAAAATTCATGATTAGAGCAATTCTCCAGGGATGCTTGAATATTAAGTTCTTCTATCTTTGAGTTCTTCAAGAACTATCACAACTCTTCACAGACAATGATAAAGAAAATAATTCTTTGGGCAATCCTACAAGGAACTGAATTATCAAATCATTATAGTTCTTCAGGAACTATACCACATTACTTCTTCAATGATTATCAAGAAAAACCATACTATGAGCAATCCTTCAAGGATTCTTAGATATTAAAATTTTAAGCTCTTTAGGAACATGATCAGCGGTCGTGCGCGGGTCAAAATAATTATAAAGAATTAAAATATAGTATCAAGGTAAGTTAACCTTGGTCGTCTCACAAGAACCTCTAAATTAAAGACTACCAGAATCAAGAACGAAACTAAAAATAAAAGGGCGGGTTTTTTAGGAAAAGAGTTTGATGTGTAACAAAGAAAATCAATTAAAGATAAACAATCAATCCATTGGTTTCAAGTGCGCTTCTTGTATTTCTCATCAGTTCTAAAATAAAGATTCGTGCAAGGTTTGATAATCCTTGATTGATCATAAGCTAACTAAACAAGCGTTAATCAATTCATACGAATTCACACTATTTTAAAACAAGCGTCAAAATAGTGTGTTCAATCAATAGTGATAGTGAACAAGCGCTAGTAACACAATTAACACCATAACTGAATTCTATCAATCCTATAAACAAGCGTCATAGACTCTACCAATTCCTTTCCAAACTAGATTAAACAAGCGATAAAATAGTTTGAATAATGAAAGTTGCAAAACAGAATCATGATGAAGTGATTAAGCAAAACCGAATCATAACGAATCACATAAGCAAATCACAGAGTTTGAGTAATTAAGCAAAACACAAACCGAATTTGCAGCAAGAATTACGGAGTTGGAATTGATAGAGAAAGAATTAAAACCATAAAAACGAAATAAACATTAAGCATCGAACCTCAAAATCCTTACAAGCAGCACCTTTCACCAATAGATTGATATAGGACTTAAGCTTCCATAGAGGTTAAGGCACAAAACGTAAAATTGAAAATAGGAATGAGTAAGTGAGCCAATACGGCTCTGAAAAGTGTATTTAGTCTTAAATAAAACGAAATACCTAAATTCCTAAACGGGTTCTACGATAAAAGCCCGATAAGAATAGTAAATTGGCCTGTAAACCCGTTTTACATTAAACTGCTTCAGTATTTCGCCGTTTTGGCCTTGAAGACATTCGAACTGGGTTTTGAGTTTAACAAAGATTTGTTGCTCTGTTCCTTAGCTTTCTAACGCATGCTCGCACGCCTCAATCGGATAGTCACAGCCAAAGTTATGGTTGCAGAGTAAATAGGGGTGAATTTCCAATAAAAACGATAATAATCAAGAAATTGTTATAATGCTCAAATAAAACCCAAAATTTAGAAACATGTTAAGACTTAAATATTAGGCACAAAGCACAATTAAAATCACCAAATGAAAAGCTATAAATAGTGCATTAAAATATACTGATCAGAACTGTATCATAAACCTTCGTAAACAATGATACATAGAAACAGTTACCTGTTCGATCCTTCAGGGATGCTTCGATAATGGATTTATTGTTCATCAGAAGAAGAAGACGAATATGTGGAATATGTGTTGATATGTATTACCTTAGGAGAAGATAGATCAAGAAGAAAACTTATTATTAGCTTCGTGCTGATAACGTGTTATAAAAATAACCAAAATTATACCAAGAAGAAGAAAATGAGAGAAGATATAGAGAACAAGAACAAAGATGAAGAATATATGAGACTTGCATTATTCTCTTCACAAGTAGTACTTTAGATGAATCCTATTTATAGGGGTGGGGATTGAAAGTGAGTGGTCAATCATAAAATACCACTAACAAGATAATGATGAGAAGATGGGAGAAAACAAATGGACATCCACTAACAATCTTAATATTCATAACAATGTTCATATATTAGCAATTGTATGATAATTTTGTGTGTTCCTATTTTAAAATTAGTGTATACACGCTACTAATATATTATTTTTTTATTTTTATTAATAGTATCCATAAATTAATAGATTATTATTTTATAATATTTTATTCATTTATGAAGGTGGCATACTAGTTTTCGGTATTATTTTTTTTGTCAAAGGTATTAAACAAAAGACATAAATATGTTTTGGGTACTTGCAAATAGGGGGTCATTTGGTTTTAGTCCCCCTAGAAAGTGTTGTTTAAAAAACTTCTTGCAAATACTAACTTTTTGATTTTAGTCATTCGGTTAACTTCTGTTGTTAGAAAATGCTGGTGTGGGTAACATTTGTCCATCTTAGCTTTTTCACATCATATTTTTAATTTCCATTTATTTGAAAAGCTTAGTTAGATAAAAAGTCAAATCCCAAATTAAAAATAAAACCTTCCCCAATTTTTCCTCTTCTCAGGAACAGAGAGTATCTCCTCCACTATGCGATTATATCTCAAAAGAAATCTTTTAATGGAAAAGGAAATATAATAGAGGAATCAGGGAAGCTGGTATCAATTTAATTAATTTATTTACTAGAGAGAACAACAAAGAAAAACCCTCACACTTTCATTCTATGCTTGACGGAGGCAACAAAATTTAAGGCGAAAAATTGAAGAGAGGATAGAAAAACGGAGGAAGAAGGAGAAATGAAAAGAGGAGAGAAGAAGGTAAAGCTATGGAGAGAGTACCACCACCCTCACCACCGCGTCATCTCCTCCTCCGGCAAGCCACCGCCCCAATCCCTTACTGTCTTCATCTCTCAGCAACCAGATCTCAGTTCTCCCCCCTCACACTCTCACAGTGTCTCCATCTCCGTTCTTCACTCCACATCTCTCTCTCTCTCTCTCTCTCAGCCTCACCGGTCACTACCACCATCTCCTCCTTTCTCCCTCTCCCAGCCACCGTCTCTCTCCACAAGCCCCCGCACCACCAGCACCCTCTCCCTCTTTTGCTCTCTTTACCTCTCTCTCTTTCTCCCCCTCTCTCTCTCTGGGTTTGATTTGGAGTTGGCGTTTTTTATTGGATGTTAATTTCTTGATATAAACATTTTTTTAAAACAATCTTTGGAATTACAGATAAACAATTTTTTAAACAAATGATATTTAAAAATGCCAACTTCCGTTAGACAACTCAGTATGTCTACCAAAATCAAAAAGTTATTTACAACAAGTTTTTTTTTTTAAATAAAAATTGCAACGACTAAAACCAAATCCCTATTTGCAATCGCCAAAACCATTGTTTAGCCTAAAAATAATTAAAACAAAGAAATTGACTAGAAAGAGAAGTGGGCGTAGAGCCCATGAACTGAAGTTTTCTTTTAAAAAAAAATCTGTTGGTCACACCACCCATTTTCCTTCGCACATGCCCTCCTGATTCGCTTTTATTTTAAAAAGTAAAATATGTTTTTGGTTTGTATAAAATTTGGGTTTTTTGTTTCTAATCCCTTAAAAAAATTAACCAACTTTTCGTCCCAATAAAATTTGGATTTTTTGCTTTTAGTCCTCATGATTTTTAATAATGATTCATGACTTTTAAAAGCGCTTTTTTTACCTTTTATAAACGCTATTAAAAGTGTTGAAGCGCTATTAAAAGTCATAAGGGGCTAAAAGTAAAAAATCTAAATTTTATAAGGACCCAAAGTTGGTGGAACAGTTGAGGGGCTAAAACAAAAAAAAATTATAGGGACCAAAAACATATTTAACCCTTATTTTAAATTCAAACCTACTGTCCATCTAACTTGGCACCAAGATAGTGCCGCAACCCCATACCCAAACTTCAAATTTCTCTCACCTCGCTTACTCTCTCTAGACCATAGTGTGGTTCCAAATTTCACTACCCATCTCAAAATCGTCCACTCAATCTGTTTCTAGCATCTTGAAATCATCCACTCAATCGTTGTGTACTATGACTCTGGGAGGATTGTAATTTGGACTTTTCGGCCACAACAGTCTCCAATTGGAAAAACATGCATCGTTTTTGGATTGTACGAGTCAAAACCTTTGAGAAGCACTAGTCTTTTTTTTTCTCGGTGAAATTGAGATCGGACCCCTCATAACCTTTTGCCATAGTGAGACATTTTCCGGTCACTCTTTTTTACTTTGTTTTAGTTTTCATTCAGCTCTAAAGTATTCTAAAAAAACTTTGAAACTAATTTTATACCGTTTACAGCCACTTTTTCCCGTACAGAGATTTAACATTGCTGCATTCTAAAGGATGGATTCGAACCCCGGACCTTGGTTAAGCTGGAAGAAACACAAACTGTAAAATCCTGAATCTTGTTTGTCAACAACATTCAAAATGTCATTCATTTTAATACATCAGAGTATACGCAACACAACTTAGATACAACAAACGGAATTAAATTTCCAGAATGACTCAACATAAGTTTTGATAATACAGAACACCATCATACCTTAAACTAATTTGTAGTTAAGGATACCAAAATGGGTTGTTAATCCATAAATACCCAAATTGTAACGTGAGTAAAACTATATCGTAATATCGTGATACAATTGGTATACCTTCTATCGTTGTGTTCCTCTTTCCGGCGTGTTTTCCGACCATAGCAACCACCTACCGCCATGTTCCTTTTTCCGGCGTGCTTTCCTTCTACCACCGTGTTCCTCTTTCCAGCGTGTTTCTCTATCAAAAACACCTCCTACTGTTGTGTTCCTCATTCCAGCGTGTTTTTGACAAGAACTACCTCCTACCACTGTGTTCCTCTTTTTGGCGTTTTTCTCGACCATAAACACCTCCTATCGATGTGTTCCTCTTTTCAGTCTATTTTCGACCAGAACCAGCTCTTGTCGTTGTGTTCTTCTTTTCGACGTGTTTTCCAACAAGAACCACCACATGTCGTCGTGTTCCTCTTTTCGACTTGTTTTCTAGAGAGATACCCCCGTCAGTGGCGGAATCCTCTGATCTGTCCATCTTCAAAATCGCTGCCACCAGACGCCCTCCCACACTTCTGGCGAGTTAATTAGCCACACATGGCGGTCCCCCTCTAGCAGCGCGCTTCCACTTACTGAATTAGTTTTTTCTCCTAGTTTCAGATCTGATCTCGGTGTTTCCAAGAATTCAATTTATCTGCTGCAAGATTAGAGCATTTAGTTGTTTCAGCTTGAGGGGGAGTGTTGGAATTAGTGTTGGAAATAGGATATGATTAATGTTGCACATTTCAAGTATAACTAGAATTCATTATATCCTAGATTTCATTGTATCTTAGTAGTTAGTACCAATCTTGGTTTCTATATATATATATATATATATATATATATATATATATATATATATATATATATATATATATATATAAATAGAAGCTTTGGCTGAGGGTGTATATAACTCAAGCACAACTCAAGCAACACTCAAGAATTTCACCAATTTATTCGGTCTTTTCACAGTTCTAAATCATTTCCCGTTATAGCACAACAAAATCAAAATAAGGGTTAAATAGTACAAAGAGCATAGGGACTAATTGTTGTCATGATAGCGCATTATGATTAAAGGTTAGTCTACGTATGGAAAAATATTTATTGGAAGAGGTCGGCCCCTTAAATAGATCTATGATATCGTGAAGTATTAGTCTCCACAATCACCATTGAGAATACATTGGTTTACCAAACAAAACGTGTAACATTCCTAAAATCATAGTATATGATTGGGAGTACCTTTAATGAGAATCATTTTTTATTTAATTTAATTAGGCTCGTTAATATATATATATTAGTGTAAAAAAAAGTTATTGGTTTAACTAATTAAAAATTTATTCGTTAATATATATTAATCTAAATAATTTAATTTAATTTAATTTAATTGTTTTTGAAAAATGGATTTATCTAACGTAAAATAAATCCGTTTTTGGTTTTTTTCCCAAAACGGATTTATCTATTATCTAATTAAAAGATAAATCCTTTTTAGAAAAAAACCAAAAATGAATTTATATAGGAGTATTTTCAGTTTATCATAATTTATCGGGGTATAACTTGATGGAGTGTGGGTATAGAAAAAAACCTTTGCCATAAAGCACTGGTTAGAAAAGATGGGCCAAGCTTATTACCCAAAAAAGAGGGTTGGCAAAGCCCACGTTATGAAATTTGAATTTTCATGAAAAAAGCCCCAAATCAGAAAAACTCTGGAACATTCTCTTCTTCTACGCTAGGGCTCACACTACTCACCGTTCTTCCATCAGAACCAGAGAGAGACGATGCTTTCAGGGGACATTCCTCCCAATCAAACCATTTACATTAAGAATCTCAACGAGAAAGTCAAGAAAGACGGTAACTTCCTTTCTCTCCCTTGTTGCTCTTTTCTTCAATTTCTCATTTACAACTATTTTCTAGTTAATTGTGATTTTGGAACTTTCCGAAGTTCAACCCAACTCTTGATTTTAGTTTTTCAGTAATTTGTTCTGTAAATTGAACTAAGATTGAGCTGTTTTTTGTTCTGAATTAGGATAGCAATGGATTTAGATTAGGAGTCACATGATTTTTATGTTTTCTTATGCTGAAATTTTATTGATTGCTATTTTGGAAAATTTAATTGGATTTGGCATGTCTCAGTTGGATAAACATGAAATGGAAGTTAATTAGGTATTGATATTCTTTGCTGCTCTTAGACAATTTATTTAGTACTGTATTATATTAGATTGTGTTTTGTTGTCAATGTGGCAGAGTTGAAGAGATCTCTGTACTGCTTATTCTCTCAGTATGGAAGGATTTTGGATGTTGTTGCTTTGAAGACACCGAAGCTTCGAGGGCAGGCATGGGTTTGTTTTAGTGAAGTTACTGCTGCTAGTAATGCAGTGAGGCAAATGCAAAACTTCCCATTTTATGAAAAACCTATGGTATTCAAGCTATAGTGCTTTGGTTTAATTGTTAATTTCTTTAATCTCTACATTTATGTTCGTAAACCGGTTGTGTTTTATTTGAATCTTTTTTGGAACCTTTTGTTGTTGCCTGCTCAAGTCATCTTAGTGTTTTGATCTTGTATCTTGTAATATCTCTTCATCTGTTGTCTATCATGAGTTCTGTTTGTGCCAAACCATACCTCGATGTAGGAATTCTTATTTAAATATTTTGTTTTAATTTGATTTGGTCCAAACATCTATTGTCCTCTAGGCTGTATGTTCGTTATCAAGAATGCAAATGAAAGATGTGGTAGATATATCTCATGTTATTTATGCTGTGCACCCGCCCCCCTTTCCTTTAAATTTGCTTGGTATTTTGATTTATCTGTTTTTCTATCAGCAATATGCTTCTAAAAGCTTTTTTTGCATAAATAATTTGATGCAGCGAATTCAATATGCGAAATCAAAGTCAGATTGTATTGCTAAAGAAGAGGGAAGTTTTGTTCCAAGGGAAAAGAAAAAGAAACAAGAGGAGAAAGGTGAATAATAGTCCTTTCTCGCTTCCATTTAAACCATCATCTTACTCATTTTTTGAATTCTTTTTTTGTACGATATATAATATTATTTCACACTAAATATTGTGCATGAAAGCTAAACTATCAATAGGTCTGATCACTGGTAGGCCAAAAACTGGTTTTCAATCTGGTTCATCTTACCAAAGAAACAGTTCAATTGAGTTCGTCTGAAAGGCAACCAGCTTGGTTTGGTTCATCTAAACCATATTTCTGGTTTGGTTTGGTCTTGTTGGTTTTCCTTGAGGAACTGAACTGTTCCCTACCTATCTTCATTGGATTTTCTCGGTGTAAAGATAACATAATTAAAGTATACTGTTGTGAGGTTACCTCTTACAGTCAATAATGAAGTACTCTAGTAAATTAATCCATATAGAGTAAACCCTCAATTTAGTTCCTAAACTAAAATCCTCTCTTCTACTTGGCCCCTAAACTATATGAGGATAATAAGTAGTCTCTAATGTTTGTGAAATTTGCCCCATTATTAGTCTTTGAAGTTTTGTGATATCCATCACATTAGTCTCTATAAGGGACTACTTATAAAACCCTAGAGACCAATTAGCTGGATTTTACCAGCATTAGGGATTACAAAGTATTTTCATATACTTTAGTGACCAAGTAGGAGAGAGTTTTACTTTAGGGACTAAATTGAGTGTTTATTCAATTGATATATTATGTGTGTGATTCCAATTTCATTATTTAATCAAATGCATGTGTCACAGTCTCAAAGTCATTAAATTCCTGCTGCTTCTCATGCCTTGTTAACGATATTTGAATTAAAATTTGTCATTCTTAGATGGTTATTCAACTTAATATTATTAGCATTGTCACTGCTCATGTGAAACATTTTTAAAAACACAATATGAAAACTTCAAATTTAGTCATTAATTGATAAGCTGTATATCCTTTGTTAAATTGGCAGCAATTCCTAGTTTTTATCTGACTGACTTAAATTTGCATGTTCAGCTGAGAGAAAACGGCGCTCTGATGAAACACCCCAATCTGCTGTGCCAAATGGAACACATGGTTCTAATAATGGTGGCCCAACAGTAAGTTCCTTTTAATCTCTGTTGATTATGCTGCCTGAGTTTTTCACTAGCAACTAGCAAGAACTTCGGCTGTAGATTGTAAAGAGTTTGTTAGTTCTGATGTAATAATTTCTCCCTCTTCTATAACAAATTGGGTCATCAGATCAATGTTTGAGCATGAAAGAAACAAGTAAAAAGATGATGATTAATGTTGTATTTTTTTCAATTTATCTCTTTTCTGAGGATATGATAGTAATGTTGAATTTTATGATGTCACTTGCAACTAACATATATGTACTATTATCTGCAGGCCTCATTCCGTCCTGGACCTGGTGCCCAAGAAGCAGCTGCTCCTAACAATATTTTGTTCATAGAGAATTTACCTTATGAAACTACTGGTAGGATGCTTGAAATGCTCTTCGAACAATACCCAGGTTTTAAGGAAGTGCGCTTGATCGAAGCAAAGCCAGGTATCGCATTCGTGGATTTTGAAGATGACGTGCAATCATCCATGGCAATGCAGGCTCTTCAAGGCTTCAAAATCACCCCTCAAAATCCCATGATTATAAACTATGCTAAGAAGTAGCTAATCAATTTTCTGCAGTCAGTAAGTTTTCAACTCTTGCCTGTATTTGTGGGAAGCTGATACTAGAACTGATTTTTGCATACTGTACTGGTGTAGATTCTTAGAAACACCAATTGCAAAAGTTGTAAGTTTACAGGATGTTAGAAACTAGCAAACGGGAAGTAAGAATTTGACCTCATTTGTGGGAAGATTGAGATGGTGCTGGTATAATTGTGTTTATTGATCGTATGTGGTTTATTTTAATTTTGTCTGTCTCATTTACTTTGTAAGATAGGTTCTCTGAGATTTTTCATCAGCATAGATTGTACACTAGTTTAACGTTCTTCTCATTCTTTTCCCTGCATTCCTGCATGTTTTGACTGGTTTCGGACAATGTTATTAAACAATAAAAACACAGGCTAGGTGGTTGACTTTGTTTTTATGCATTGAGTATTTGAGTTGCTTTTTCGACCTAAATATATAGACACAACAAAAGGATTCTACCCCTAGTCTCTCCCCTTGGAGAAGACCACTACTTGTAGCTTCACTAGTAGAGACAAGAGGAGGAGCTTGAGACAAATACCCCTCAATGAAAATACTTGGGGACCGTTGTCCATTTCTTAGAGGTAGATCTTTGGTATCAAAGTGTCCCTGATAACGTAGGCTTCAACAGTATGAACCTTAGTCGATCTAGCAACAATTCTTCCCTGATGGTCTCGACCAATGTCACCTAGGCTTTGTTTGCAGAAAAAGCGGATAGCAGATAAGTTAGCAGATAGTGGATAAACTAGCTTATAGCAGATGAGCTAATATTGGATAGCTGGTAGCGAATAAGCTAGCAGATTGAATTTAGGGTTTTTTTTTGGTATCCCCATCATCTTTCCATATACCCCTACAAGAATTTTTTAGACAAAAATACTCCTGCCTAAAATAAACTCGCTCGGATTTACCTAGGGGGGATAAATCCAATTTGTTATTTTTTAAAGTCGAATGTATCTACCCACATACCCCCAATAAGTAAATCCGACTTTAAAAATAACAAATCGGATTTACCTTAGGGGGGATAAATCCGATTTGTTATTTTTAAAGTTGGATTTACCTAGTGGGTATATAAATCCGAATTCCCTAAAAAAAGAAAATCGGATTTACCCCCAAGGTAAATCCGATTTTGTTATTAAAAAAATTGTTTTTTATTTAAATTTTTAAAAAAGGTTATAAAAACGCTACTAAAAATCCGTTAAAAAGTCAAAACTAATCAAAAAATTATAAAAACACCACTGAAAATCTAATAAAACTAAAATAAGGTTATGCAAAAAATTTTTAGATTTTTTGGAGATTATGAAAAAATTTAAAAATTAAAAAAAAAGTAAACGATAGAATTTGGGATTTTGAGCCCCCTAGTCCTGTAAGAAGTCCCTTCTACGGGAGTCTTGATCCTTAGATAAATCCGATTTTAATTTTTTAAAATTTTTAGGGGAAAATCGGATTTACCTAAATCAGATTTCCAATTTTTTTTAAAATTTATTTTGAGCTGGGGATATGTTGGGGTTTCCTAAATTGTGTGAAGGGTATTTTCGTCTTTTCGCAGGGTACGTGGGGGTATATGGGAAAATGGTGAGGGTACAAAAAAAAAACCCTTGAATTTAAGGTGTTTGGTAAAATTAACGGTTGAACTTGCATATAATTATAACATGACATAAATACGCATTTGTAATTAATGCTAAAAAATGAGAAAAGATTCATTTAATAGAGGATAAATAAAGAATTTAATTAAAATATAAAGGTCAAAATGGAAGAAATAATGAAACGCTATAAGTTTAAATGCTACCTCAAGTAGTGTTTCAAAAGATGCTATAAGCTAGTGAAAAATGATATAAGCTACTCATTCCAAACACCTACAAGGAGCGTATCTGCTATAAGCTAGCAGATTGGCTTTGCCAAATAGAACCTTAGGCTACCTCTCTATTTCTCTTTTTTGGGTGCACTATGCCTACAAGCTCTTATAGGGTGTTCATTGTAGCGGGGTTTAAGTTGTGTCCATTGAGGGAATTACTAACTAGAAAAGAGATTCTGCATGATTAGGAATTTCCCCCTTAAACATACGCATTTCTAGCTTTTGAGATGCCCCATAAGGCGTAACAAATAGATGTAAAGTTGAAATGTTGGTATATCGGTTCCCGCTCTAACTTGTCAATCATATTAGAGATCCAAATTGAAGTTGAGAGCCAAACCAAATGGGGGTAGTCCAAGAACATAGTAACAAAGCATGCTAAGTAGATTCAACATCGTTTTCATTTCGATAAGTAAGATATTTCATTAATGAATCTAGCTGCAGCATCATAGAGTACACTCTTCCCATCTTCTTAACATATATGGATGAGGACTTCCTTCATAATTCTCTTCTTGTATAGGTTATCTTAAAATCTTTGGGGCTATACGTATTTTGTGGTGTGTTCCTTCTCTCGATTTCACAAAATACCTACACTTCCAAAGTTTTCTTCTTCTCGTTTTCACAAAATACCTACAACTATATTTTGAGGCCATTTTTCATGCGTTGAAAGGGGTAAAAGATTTGGAGTTGCAACTAAAAATTTTGAGGCCATTGTTTCCTTAGAAATGAAAGATTTGGAGTTACAACTACGAGAATTTGAAGGATTACTACAAAATGAAGCAATGGATAAGAATATTTTGGGTTTGTTAGAGGAAGAAAATATAAAAGAAGGAAAAGATGGGAAGAAAATGAGTCACAAGGCGTCCGACTCATCTCTCCAAATAGCCACATTGGCATTTTTTAGAACTGACTATGATGGGAAAGTTATTAAAAGGGTGATATTGAAAACAATTGAAAGATAAGTGACTGATTTCGAGAAGAAAACATATTAAGGACCAAATTGAAACTTTATATTAAGTTAAAGGACCTTGAGAGTAATTTTGCCAATAAAATACTATGCAAAATTGTTATTAGTGGTAACCAAACCTAAAACTATATTACTTTCTTTCTAACTCCAAGGAGTTCGCCTAGTGGAGCATGACAAGAGTTGTATCCGAGATGTCTCGAATTCAACTCTCCACTAGTCATCTTGGAGTGAGTTCTGTGACTGGAGCGTTATCCCGTCACCCTAAATTTTTGTAAAGAAAAAATTACTTTGCTTCGGACAACAATCCCTTTCAACTGACACCTCTCTTTGACCAAAGAAAAAAAACTGACACCTCTCTAAACATGAGAAATGTCAAAGTTTAGCAATTTGCTAGCAAGAAACGAAAGATAAGGATGGTTCACATTAATTATGATGATGGATGTTCTTTACTGTATGGTCTAGTAAGAAACTTACTACTATACTAAAAAACAATTATTGAAAAATTTCGTGATATGTTTTTTTTGCCTATGCCTAATTAAGGAGCTTCCCGTATATTCTCTTCTTTTGGAAGTGTATACATATTCAAAGGTTTTAGCTCTTGCTACTAACAGAGACTTTACAATCTCAATCTCTCTTCATGCCCTCCAATACGAGATCTTCCATTTATGACACAGGTTGGCATATGTATGTTAGCCATCTACCGTGAGGCAAATAGTTGTGTGATACACCAACATATAACATGGTGTGGAATAAGTGATAAATACTTAGGTCTCTTAACCATTTGATTTTGAGTTCGATATCTAATCGGTGCATATAGAAAAATATTTGTTGGGAAAGATCAACCCTTAAATAAATCTCTCTTACCTTAAAAGATTAATCTCTGCAGTTACGTGTCAGGAATACATTGAATTAAAAAAAAAAAAAAAACTAGTTGTGGTACTTGGGCTAGATTGGAGCACCTTAATAGTTCTCATGGACTTTCCTTAATGATCATCCCCTGAGCTCAACTATGATGTTATCTTTATCATTTATGATGTAATAGGATGCATCACTCATCCTCTCTTTCCTTAGCTTTTATTTTTCTTTCCTTCAATTATAAGAAGAAAAAAAACGGAACATGCAGCACAACGTCCCCCATGTGTACTCTGTCAATGCAAACACTGCTCCATTGCAATCACACACACACTCACGCAGAGAGAAAGATGAGAGAAAGTCTGTTTTGATTGTAACAGAATCAAGATTATTATTAACTGAATCTTAAAGTCAAACTTATATATCTAATATAATGTCAATTGACTAAAATGCCCAAGCTAACTAGTGTAAAAGTACCATCATACCCTTCCAGTTATTCTATGTAAAAACAAGTATTATGACTATGAATTATCAAGCCACTTCAACACCATCCCCTAATTCATAGTGTCAAACTCCATAACACCTAAATCAGCTCTCAACTTCAGAAACTGGTCAGTCTTCAGAGCCTTGGTAAGTACATCTGCAATCTGTGCTTGAGTATTGCAGTAGCATACCTCAAGTATCTTCTTCTCAACTTGATCACGCAAGAAATGGAACTTGGTCTCAATGTGCTTGCTTCTCCCATGAGAAACTGGGTTCTTGGCAAGCATAATTGCAGACTTGTTGTCAATCATGAGTTTAATGGGATCATTAGCAGCAATACCCAACTCTGTCATCACAGATCTCAGCCAGATGGCTTGGCAGGCAGCAGTAGCACCTGCTTTGTATTCAGCTTCGCAGGAAGAGAGTGCAACCACTGGTTGCTTCTTTGAGCACCATGATATTGGTGCTCCATAGCACATAAAAACGTATCCTATAGTACTCCTTCTGTCTACCTTATCCCCACACCAATCTGAATCAGAATAACCCAGCAACTTCCAGCAACTTTGATCAGCAACTGCAGGAAATAAGACACCATACCTCAAAGTGTTCTTCACATACCTCAGTATTCTGGTGGCAGCCATGTAATGTGACATCTTAGGCTTCTCCATAAACTTGCTTACAGCACCTACAGCAAAGCATATATCTGGTCTACTATTACATAAGTATCTCAAGGATCCAACTAATTGCTTGAATAAGGTAGAGTCTACACATTCTCCATCAGCATCCAGTTTTTGATTCACCTCTGCAGGAGTTACAGCAGGCTTGCAATCTAACATTTTAAATCTCTTTAAAACTTCAATTGCATATTTCTTTTGATGTAGTAGAATCCCTTTAGAAGTATAAAGAAATTCCATTCCTAGAAAGTACACAACTCTTCCTAGATCACTCATTTCAAATTCCATCATCAATTTACTCTTCACAGAATTCACTTCAATCTTACAGTCACCAGTCAATAAAATGTCATCTACATAAAGGCACACTAGTGTCATGTTACCTTTATTGGAGACCTTCACATACACTCCATACTCCACAGTGCACTTTTTTGAAGCCACAGTCAGAGAAGAAAGCATCAATTTTCTTATTCCAAGCTCTTGGAGCTTGCTTGAGGCCATACAATGCCTTATTCAACTTGTACACCAATTGCTCCTTGCCTTTCACCTCAAAACAGGGAGGTTGTGTCACATAAACTTCTTCTTCAATTGGACCATTCAAAAAGGCTGACTTGACATCTAGATGTAGCAAGGTCCATCCCCTACTACAAGCTAGAGCTATCACCAGTCTAATTGTTTCATGTCTAGCTACAGGTGCAAACACCTCACTGTAGTCTAGACCTTCCTTCTGCAAGAATCCACGAGCCACCAACCTAGCTTTGTGCCTTGCCACTGAACCATCAGGCTTCAACTTTACTTTGAAGACCCATTTAACTGTTATAGCTTTCTTGTTGGGAGGAAGCACTGTCAAATCCCAACTCTTGTTCTTTTCTATTGCTTTCAATTCTTCCTTCATAGCATCTCTCCACACTTCATCCTTTATTGCTTCTGTGTGACTCAGTGGTTCAACATCAGCCAATAGTGCAAATTGGACCAAATCACCATCACTGTTGACTTGATTATCAGCAATCAAGTCATAGTCTGCAAATCTGATTGGAGGATTTCTCTGTCTTTGTGGCCTGTTTTGTGTCTCAGGTTCTCCATCAGGCTCAAACTCACTGTCAACTTGTTGTTGTGGTTCTTGCTCTTCATTCATCACTGGTACAGGCACCTCTTCATTTACTATTGCATTTTCACTGTCCTCATCAATCATCACTGTTTTTGGTCTAGTAGTTTTTGCTCTACCAGAGTCCCAATCCCACATCTCTGTTTCATTTACTACCACCGCTCTACTAAATTCAATTTTGTTTGTCACAGGGCAATACAGTTTGTATGCACCTGTGGAATGATACCCTACAAGTATCATTGGACGGCTTTTGTCATCCAATTT
This sequence comes from Astragalus glycyphyllos, assembly GCA_963573325.1. Taxonomy (NCBI): domain Eukaryota; kingdom Viridiplantae; phylum Streptophyta; class Magnoliopsida; order Fabales; family Fabaceae; genus Astragalus; species Astragalus glycyphyllos. The sequence continues at coordinate 45,131,800 of OY754314.1, read as the reverse complement.
TCTTCTCTTCACATTTGGCACATGCTTAAAGCACACTGCCCCAAACACCTTCAAGTGAGCCACATTGGGCTTCTTTCCACTCCACACTTCAAGTGGCACCTTGTCTTTCAATCTCTTTGTAGGACATCTATTCAGGATGTATGCTGCAGTGGACACAGCTTCACCCCACAAATTATTTGGCAGTTTCATTTCCTTCAACATGCATCTTGCCATATCAAGGATCATTCTATTTCTTCTTTCATCCACACCATTGTGTTGAGGTGTGTAGGGAGCAGTAACTTCATGTTCTATGCCCTGTTCTTCACAGTAACTCTTGAACTCAGTAGAATTATACTCCCCTCCACCATCACTTCTCAGTAGTTTTAATTTGCCGCCACTTTGCTTCTCTGCATAATTCTTGAACTTCTTGAACTGCTCAAACACTTCACTCTTCTGTTTGATCAAGTAAATCCATAACATTCTTGAGAACTCTCAATGAATGTCACAAAGTACCTGTTACCACCTAAAGAAGGGACTTCAAGTGACCCACATACATCAGAATGTACAACATCCAGAGGCTGTGTTGCTCTTGGAGGTAATTCTGATGTAAATGGCAGTCGTGCTTGCTTGCTTCTCATGCATACTTCACAGGTTTCATCACTGACAGTCACCTTAGGAATACCCTGCACTAACTCTTTGGACTTCAATTGACCTAAACTCCTGTAGTTTAGGTGTCCATATCTTTTGTGCCACAATACACTGTCTCCTTCACCATTAGTAATGCTGAGACATTGAGCTTCACTTGCTTCAATTCTTACCTTAAAGGTCTTGTTCTTCTCAAGTGGAGACTTGAAGATCAGTTTCTTGTTCTTGTCATAGAGAGTCATCTCACTGTCCTCCATGATCACTGAGTATCCTTTCTCAAGTAACTAGCCAACACTCATCAGATTGCTTTTCATACCAGGTACATACCAGACATCTTCAATTAGAACATTGGTGCCATCACTCATCTGCACCAGAACATCCCCCATTCCCTCTGCACTCAGATACTCATCATCAGCACATCTGATCCTTGTTTTCTTGCTGCCATCAAAGTTGATTAGCCACTGTTTGTTACCAGTAATGTGATTTGAACAGCCTGTATCTAAATACCACAACTCTGTAATTACCTCCTCATCATTTGTTGTTACCATCAGTATCACAGGCTCTTCATCAGAGTCTCCCTGAGCTATGTTAGCTTCTTCTTTCTTTTTTTCTTTGTTTGACCAACACTCATCAGCAAAATGGCCATATTTATCACAATTAAAGCACTGAATCTTCCTTTTATCAATTTTTTTTATTGTTCTGGTTTTTATAAAACTTCTTCCCTCCACTATTTGATGATTCTCCCTTCTCTATATTACCAGATTTCTTGTTCTTATTTTCTAGCCACTGTTGCTTCTTAGATTTCCACTTATTTTCTTTCCAATTAGACTTATTTCCAGAATTAGGTTTTTGAGTTTGAGCCTTCAGTGCTTGCTGATTCTCATTCTCTGATCCTCTTTCTTTTACTCTAATTTCAAGTGCTTCTAGGCTACCTTGTACCTCCTCTATTTTCATGGTGCTAGTGTCCTTAGATTGCTCAATTGCTACAACTATGTGATCAAATTGAACAGTAAGGGAACGAAGTACCTTTTCTACAATCATCTGTTCTGAGATTGTCTCTCCACACACCTTCATCTCATTTGTAGTAGTGATTATATGCGAAATGTAGTCTGCAATCTTCTCATTGTTCTTCATATTCGCGTTCTCATATTGCTTCCTCAGTCCTTGAAGTTTCACTTTCTTTACCGTTGCATCTCCACCGTAGCAACGCACTAGTGTATCCCACGCATCCTTCGATGTCATAGATTCAGCGATCTTCTCAAAGATCTTTGCATCAACGCACTGGTGAATGTAGAATAAGGCCTTCTCTGTGCCTCTGTCGCATTCTCCACAAGTTCTGGAACTCCTTCATTCACAAATTCAAGCACATCTTGTGCTCCAAATAGCACACGCATCTGAATTGACCAACGACTCCAATTCTTACCGTCGAACATCGGTAAGTGAGTGTTGAATCCTCCATTGTTTTCGTTGATCTTCTCTCTCTGAAATCAAATCACACCAACGCTCGTGTTTCCCTAAACCCTCGAAATCTGGAATTGCGATTTCGTTCAACTTCGAATTTCAATTCAATGCGAATTGCAAATGCGAAGTTACACTCACTTCTCACTTGAGATTCACAATCTCACACTCGTGTTTCCCTTTGATCCCCTTTGAAACGAAGCTCTGGATACCATGTCAATGCAAACACTGCTCCATTGCAATCACACACACACTCACGCAGAGAGAAAGATGAGAGAAAGTCTGTTTTGATTGTAACAGAATCAAGATTATTATTAACTGAATCTTAAAGTCAAACTTATATATCTAATACAATGTCAATTGACTAAAATGCCCAAGCTAACTAGTGTAAAAGTACCATCATACCCTTATAGTTATTCTATGTAAAAACAAGTATTATGACTATGAATTATCAAGCTACTTCAACATACTCCACGTGGATTCTCCTTCGTCAGATATTTTTTCTTACCGTGTTATTGGTGCATCATATCTATCAATTTTATTAGTGATTAATTTACGGATCACTTTGATAGTTTGTGTGGTTATTCCCTTCTAATAGAATTTTTGCCGCACTCAGAACTCGAGCTTCAAATCTTGAAATGAGATCTGAATCCAATTGCTAATTAGCCAACCTTGATTTTGCAGATCAAATTCTAGGGTGTCTCTAGGGTGTTCCTAAGGCATTTGTATCAAGAGAGAAAACATTGATTAAATAAAATGGTGTTTCTAGGATGATGGAGCAAATCGAATTCATCACCGGTGAATCACTAAAATTGACCGTAGGATATTGTATACTAACATGTTATGAGTAGTTAAGATTGAATCAATTAGTATTAAATCTCAACTATTAATGGATTCATTTGCTCCCGCATCCTAAATAAAATAATACTACTATTTATTTAATGAATCATTCTCTCTCTTCCTCAAAATTTCTACTAACGGAAAGGATCTCACTCTTAGAAGAGGTGGCTTCTGGTCCAAGCTTATGTTGTTGGACTCTTGCGGACTGAGAGGACACTACGAAAGACAGAACCTTAACAATGCAATCCTAGTCTCCCACGTACGTCACATTTAATCTTCTAGAATACATTTTGCATAGGTTAATGCAGACTTAATTGGATCAATCCAAATCGCAACAAATCAAATTTCAACCTTTAACTTTTTCCTAAGATTCATTCCTAAATATTTTATCTCATCTTTTCCACTATTCCCGCGTTGAAAATGCAAAAAGGTGCCTAACTTTCTCTTCGATGGAAATGACAATGACAGATTTTAGCTAATCACAATTGTATCTTCTAGATGCAAACCATATTGTGAAAGAGTGGCATCTATATTTTATATTTTTTACTTTTAATTGATTGTCATTTGATCATTTATCAATTCTCTTCATCTTCTACTATGTTCTTTTTCGTCGAGATTAAGATATCTACCGCTGAACGCAGTGACTAATCGCTTCATTGAATTTGAGCCATTCGAATAGTGGGACAACTGATCCAGGAATTTAAAGCTGATACATACTCAAAGCGAGAATAGAATCCTATGTTGTTGTTACTTGTTAGTATTTCATCTTTCATATATAAAGTTGTAAAGTCAAGTTTTTAATATTGAAAAAGAAATAATTTCAGTTTCTATTCTCACTTTGATTAAATCATGTCATATTTTTATAGAGTTTTTTTGACAAGATATTTTATTAATATTTGAGAGACTTCAAGGAAAAGGAATGAAAACAATTTCATTATTGAAGAAGAAAAGTTAATTGATTACAATGAGTTTGACCTTATATATAGATCCAACCTCACCTAACTAATCTATAACAAACTAGTAACTAATAAAACTAACTCTAACCAAATTATAACTACTAACAACTTTTATTAACTACTTAACAAACTAACTAAATATTTCTAGTAATCCCCCGCAAGCTAGAAGTTATTCACAATACTTCTAGCTTGGAATGAACAATACAAAGTTACAACAAATCAAAAGAAAATTACATCGAGAGATGTCGGAAATACATCGGTAAAAATCAAAGCTACAAGAAAAAAATGAAATCAGATCCAAGAACAAAATCTAAATTGTTGTGTTGGAAGACCCTTGTAACATTGAGAAAGAGATGAAAAATTCGGTTGTTGAGGATATAACAGACGATGCCCAAAATCAAATTAAGCGCTCCAAACTCCAAGATAATTGCAAGAAGTGACAATAACTTGCTATGATGGAAAAGAAATGCACTCAGGAGATGAAACACTTGAAAGGAGTTGTAGGAGGTGATATCACATTCTGAATCTGAATGTAGCAAGATTTCCAAGCGAGGCTATTCAGCAAACAGCTTGAATGCTTCGTGGTAAATAACTTCATGAAGACATCACAACAATATGAAGCTGAATCACAAAATTGAACCGGTGACAATGATAGAAGCAACACTAACCAAAACGAAAGGTCGCAAGATTATAGCAGAATCACAAATCTTGAAAACTGAATTAAAAAGGAATTTGAACTCCGCTTCAGATCACAATCATCGGAAACCAAGATGAAAGGAGGACAATGAAGCAAAATCGCAAAGCTGAACTGCAAGAATCACAAATCGAGTTGAAAGAAATTTAGAGACTTCAAGAATCGATTTGGAGAAGGGAAATTGCAGAGATATAGACACTCTCAAAGAAGCGAGAGGAAGGAGAAAATTGTCAAGGGAAGATTAACCGAAACCCTAACAAAGACGAATTTGCGAAAATATAGAGATTTTGAACATGAATTGAAGAGCAAAACCAAAGATCGCAATAGAAATAGGAGGAGTTTCGAACAAGAATTGAAGAACGAAACTGAGATGAAATCGATGTCAAGAACCAGAAAAACAAATGATATAAAGACGAAATCGAATAGACGATAAATGAGAAAATGAGGATAAGAAACAAATAAAATGAAGATAAAATTAAGAAATCCCTTTTGATATATACCGCAATGAGCCCCATTGTTCATGAATCGCAAAATAGAATAAGAAATTTGCGAGAAGGCGATGGAGGAATCATTCAGGAGAAAGGAATGCAGAAGCTACATAATCGCTCTTGATACCATATTAACATTTGAGAGACTTCAAGGAAAAGGAATGAAAACAATTTCATTATTGAAGAAGAAAAGTTAATTGATTACAATGAGTTTGACCTTATATATAGATCCAACTTCACCTAACTAATCTATAACAAACTAGTAACTAATAAAACTAACTCTAACCGAATTATAACTACTAACAACTTTTATTAACTACTTAACAAACTAACTAAATATTTCTAATATATTTTTACTGAGTATAGTAAGTATATAAAGGTATAGATACATTGTAACTTACTAACACTTAGTTTCTAATGTACTCTCTCTTAATTGTTAAAATTCAAATGCGTATTGATTTAACTAAATATGTCTCATGTAAATTGGATTGGATTTTGGGTATTGATTTAACTAAATTAATGTACTCATAGAATTTTCAATTAATTAAAAATAGACAAATATTGGATTTTGGGTCTTTTAAGTTATGTTTAGAGTTCACTTTGTCTCTTAAGTTTCTTTTTGTCCAATTTGGTCCTCTATGTTTAAAATTTGTTACACATAAATCTCTTTTTGGACGTTTCGTCCATTTGAGTTATATTGGTGACTAGTAGCCTATGTTACTTATACACGTGTATTTATATGATTTTACGAGGCAAAAATGCACTTTCGATCTTTTAAGTTTATTTAAAATTTAAGTTTAGTCCTTTACAACTAATTTTCAACCTCATTTCTTGATCTGGAAGTAGCTCATATATGCGTGCCAATCGCTAAACTTAAAGAGAATAATACTAGGGGAGAGAGATGGAGTTCCTTGATCGTGAAAGTCATTAGGGAGGACGGCTGCAGTGCCCATGTCGTTGTTGGCGGTGTTGTGGTGGTGGGCGGTGAATAGAGATGTTGCCGATTCTGGAAATGTGATTGATGTTTCTCAAAATATGAATTTAGAGTTTAATTTTAGGCAAAATAACACTTTATTACTTTATCTTTGACCAAAGTTTTAGTTTGGTCTTTTTTTTTTTCTTCTACATTTAGGTCTTTTACGTTTCATATCTGTTTCCATTTGGTCATTTAAAACAAAAGCACTGAAATATGAAGAACACTATGAATGCCTTCAAGCACACCAAGGTCCATTCGATTTATTGTTTCTTGAATAACTCAAGCGATACACGACCAAATTGAATGAAATTGGACTCTTACTTAAATAAAATTTTGCAGGGAAATCAATGAAACCAAAGTTAAGCTTAGAAAAGTGCTTATGCGCAAAATCACTCATGGAACCGAAATTTTCAATCTGAAGTTCAACAAACCTTCAATCTCAACAATAGTGATTTTGCTATAGAGCACCAAATTGAACGATTCTTGAGCCTAAAATGCTCGAAATTCAACAATGAGTCAAAAGAGAAACTTTCATTCGTGAAATTTTTTCTCGTTTTTGTCAAGTGCGAAGGGATTATACGTAGCTATCATATGATAGTGAACTAGTAGAAAACTTTTGTGTTCTTTTGTCTTTGCTTTTACATTTTCACTATATTTGTTTTGAACATTTTAGTTAAAACACGTTAATTATCGGCATCTTAAAATCAGTTTAATTTTTTTTAAGAAACACTTTAAAGTTTAAACAAAGATTTTTGAAAATATTTTCGAATACATTTAAACTCTCTTTTCTTTTGCATTTGCTCACCTTCGTGGAATGACTAGGTTCATAATTAGCATCTTAACATAATAACCACATCTCTTAGAGCATCTTCAATGGAGAACCAATAGTTGGTTCTTAAATGTGATATACACTTCCACATCACTTTTAACAATTACACTCAGTAAATGCTCCAATGGTGAAACTCATGAGAACTTATTTTAGGTCGCACAACTTATCCTACTTTTACTACTTTTTTAATCCCATTTAATTTTCTCTCTCCAAAAGCACAATAAGACATATATATATATATATATATGTTAAGAACTGGGTTCTTATGGAAGAACTGAAATTTTGTTTTTCAAACATCTCTCCTCCATGTTGGCAAACTCCAACCATGAACCCAACAAAAGTGAGTTCTTAGCCTTATGAACTAAATAAAAAAGACCATCAGAGATGTTCTAAAGAGGTAACATCATTGAAATCTCCTGCAATGCACCAGTTACGAGGTGAATAAATCTTGATAGAATTATAGACCGATAAACCACTTCTAAGGGGTTGGATCCTCTCCAATTAGTGGACAGTTTCAGTAGGAGAGAGAAATACGCAACCAATAAAATATTATTATATTATTAATTGAGTCTTTCTCTCTCGTACTAGGACTGTCTAGAAGATCTCAATCCATTCCTAAGTTCCATACACACAGCAACACGACAGATAACCCCACATAAATAAACCACTCAACATCTTTGTCACTCCATGAATCTTAAACGAGGTTGTCATAAACTTGCTCCTTCTTAGTCTTTTGAAAGTAACCATAAGTCAAATTTGCCATTCAATAACAAAACTCTCATCCGATACTTTTCTATTTGCGCTCATGGGCATATTATTTTGTTGAGATGAACTGACTCACTGAGGCTACCATGATATCAAAGGGGAAGTATATCCATAAGTTTGAGAGTTCATATTAGCAACTTATTTGTAATAGAATTACTTGTATTTTAGCACTAAATTGTATCCCTATTCACATTTCTATCATTACTTGATTTCTCGGTTTCCTATACCTAGTTTTTAAAATTTGAAAACTAAAAACATGCTAGAAATAAGTGCAAATTTGCAATTAAAAGTGAAAAAAGAAATAAACACAAAAGGTTTTCTCCAACAAAGTAGACTACATTTGTAAAAACAAAAACAAAGTAGACCCCATATTGGCATAATTTTGTTTTCTTAATTGAATTCATTCGAACTCAACTCCGATTAATTGAAATTCCATATATTGAAATCTCTTTTTTTGGATTCCGAGAATCTAATCCTTAAGAAAAACATGGAATACATATAAAGAAGAAAATAATTAGAATATTCACAAGTTCGATTCCCACTGTTGACAAATTCGATACTGGCCAATGTGCAATTTACTCTTACGCATAAGTGGAAATTAGTCTTTCATTGAAAGTATTGAGAAACTCTGTAGGTAGCCGACAATGGTTCGAACCAAAAAAACACACTCGTTTTTCATTGTACGACATAATTTTGTTTTCTTAAATGAATTCTTCCAAACTCAACTTCATGAATTAATTGAAAATGGCGCATTCAATTGTTTGGTTCCCACATGAAAAGAAAAGAAAAATATTGGTGGGTCTCAAACCATACTCGCTTTCTAGCGAAAGATGAAGGAACACACACTTATTTCAAAAATACCTAATAACCCTACTTTGATTAGTGTGCATAGTTTTTATTACATGATTTATATAATGATATTTTTGTCATTTACTCAATATATCTAATTTGTTCCCTTAATTTTCTACCCACTCTCACTTCAACCAAACAATCTCAATATCTTTTGATTTTCTATACTCAGCTTCTTCTCACTTTCATTCATTCAAATTAATCATTCATTTAATTTTCTTTCTATCGATCCTTTCTTTTGATTTTCTTAAGTTACCATTCATTTAACTTTCTTTCTTTCGACTTTCTTTTGTGATCCAACAAAGTAATAAAATCATCAATGACATGGTAAAAAAAAACTCCCCCAGTTCCAAATCTTTTTTTTTTGTAAGTGCAACTGTAGAAACTAATCCCTCGAACTGGGTAGGACCTTAATGAGCGTCTCTGTTTCAAAACTTAGGTAGTTTAAGGCTTGCACGTCTCTTCTTATTAGGCTAGGAGTAATCCAATCACTTTGGCTCCAAACTACAACAAAACTGAATGAAAATATATACATCTTATATATATCCGTATAATATGCCCAAATAAAGACAAAAAATTGGTGTCAGTTTCACAATTATGATAAAAGCAGAAGGGCGGATCTCGCCAAAATAAAGACAAAAAAGTTGATAACAGTTTTGTAATTATGGTAAAAATACGATGGTAGATCTCGTTCTAATAAAGACAAAAAATTGGGTGGCAATTTTGTAATTATTGTAAAAGCATGAGGGTAAATCTCGCCAAACTTAAGATAAAAAAGTTGATGACATTCTTGCAATTTTGATAAATGCATGAGGTCAAATCTCTCTCCAATAATGACAAAAAAGTTGGCGGTAGTTTTTTAATTTTGATAAAAGCATGAGAGCGAATATTTCACGTACACCACACAGCCAAAACTCGCACCCTTTTTCCCCTTTATATTTTAAGCAGTGTTTTTCGGAGTACTTTAGAATTCAGGAAAAAAAAATTAACTGTTTAAACACGCGAAGTTCGTTCCTCAACATATAACAGGAAGTTTATGAAAAGATAAAATAACTAAGAAACATTAAATACTCTTAATTATGAAGTATACAAAATCTCATTTTTCAATGTAAAAACTATATATACCCTACTACAAATAAACTTGTAAAATTAAACCATCTTAATTATATCAAAGACATTATTGAAAAATAAGGTGAACTGTATCTTAAATTTCTAAAATACCTATTGTTTTGATTAAAATAAAAATAATTAAAACACCAAATTTTGGAACCTGCTACTCCCTTTATCCATAATCTTTTGGTATTTTAACAAACGACATATTACGAATTAGGAAAACATTAACTAAATAAAATAAAGACTAATTAGTTACCCCTATCGAATGTCTCCACAATTTTTTTTGGTAAATATACATTCTTCACAATTAATATAACTATAATTATGTGCAAATGAAAGTGGAGCCATCAATATGTGGTGAAATAATTATTTAGGAATTAGGATAGTGTGAACTCACCTCTTGAAAATTCAAAAGTTAAGAAATATTTAAGATAGTGTAAATTCTCATTAAGTGCTTAATAAAGACTAAATTATAATTGTCCATTGATTTATTAAGGGTATAGTTGCAAGAAAATACTTAAATTAACATTGGCTCGTAAAACATCAAAAAATGTGAAAAAAACTTTGAGACTTAAAACATGAAAAGATTTGAGACGAAAAGAGTAGTAAGTATTCGACATAAACAACACTAAGAGTATTTATAATTTATAATTTGTAAATTGATAAATACTGAACTAGACAATACAGTACTGGACATGTCAATACTGAATAACTTTTTGTTCCATGCATTTGAGTTATTCAATTCAGTCTTGAGTTATTTACTTCGTTCTTGTTTTTTTAGCAAATCAACAAACATACCATAAAGAGTTATTAATGTGTTTACCTTTCAAGCTACATAAAAACAAAATGCCTTTATTAACAGTTAAAACATTTTAACATTTTGTAAATTCCCAATTTGCAAAAAAGTTACGGTTTCCACAAAGACAACAAAGCAAAAAGCAGCATACATATCTGAGTAAGTATACATAAGCCGCCATTCAGTCAAACCCACATGCTTTGACTCAAAAAAAAAAGCAATTAAAATTTACACGTTGGCAAATTTTCCACGGTCAAACAATCTCTCTCTTTCTCAGAAATAACGCCTCCCAATAGAAAACAAAGCCTTGTGCCTTACGTTCCTACCCTTTTCTTTTCTTCTTTCATTCATCTCTTTATATTAATCACTTCCATTTCTCAACATCAAAGTTTTTCTTCCTCTCTTATTATACCCAGACAAACAAACAAACATAAAAAAAACACTATCTTTTGTTGTTGTTGTTTTTGTGTTGTGTCTTATGGCAACTTCTTCAGGTAGTTTAGATACAACATCTGTGAATTCGTATAATAATTTTACCTTCTCAACACACCCTTTTATGAATAATACATCTTTTTCTGATCTTCTTGCTTCTCCTACTAAAGAAGAAAAACAACAACAACAACAACAACAACCTCGTATTGGTTCTGGGGGTGTACCTAAATTTAAGTCTACACCTCCCCCTTCTTTGCCTCTTTCTCCTCCTCCTTTTTCTCCTTCTTCTTACTTTGCTATTCCTCCTGGTTTAAGTCCTGCTGAACTTCTTGATTCACCTGTTCTACTTAACTCTTCCCATGTAAGTTTCTTTTACTTTTGGTCTTTGTTGACTGTGTTTGGTTGATTAGAAAATTTTGACGAAACTTTTTTTTTTTGGTTTTTTTTTTTCAATTCATGTAATTTGACCATGACTTTAGTTGACTTGTAATTTAGTAATCTTAGATGTTTGTTCAATGGTTTTGAATCTTTTGATGATAAAAAAGAGGATTACTTTGTTGTTTGAACATATTTAATTTGGTCAAAAGAAATTAGTTGTTGGGGATTTGTACTATGTCTTTTTGTTAGTGTTTTTTGTCACATTTGATTGCTTTTTGATGTTGAATTAAAGGGTATATGTCCTTTTGTTTCTTTTTCCATAACAAAAACCATGACTTAACTTGACTTGTAATTTCATCATCTTAAGGTTTGTTCAATGATTTTGATGTTAAGCAAGAGAATTACTTTGTTGTTTGAACATGTTTAATTTAGACAACATTTTAAGGTTGTTGGGGGCTTTGTTATGTTATGTTTTCTGGTTTGTGATTTTTGTGACATTTGATTGTTTAATGATGTTGAATTAAAGAGTATATGTTCATTTGTTTTTTGTTTTTTCAATACAGTTATTGCCATCTCCAACAACTGGAGCTTTTGCTGCTCAGAGCTACAAATGGAAGAACCCTTCTGGAGGAAACCAACAAATAGTTAAAGAAGAAGAAAAAAACTTTTCAAATTTCTCATTTCAAACACAACCAAGACCTCCTACTTCATCCACATCAACCTTCCAATCTTCAGTTCAAACTGTAAGTCAACAATTTCAATACGAACTCTCATTTATTGAATAACTGACGTATCTTGTATTGAATAACTGATGTATCTTGTGTTGTCATCATTTTATTGCATTTGTGCAGTCAACACATTTGGACTGTTCGATATTGATTAAGCAGTCTAAATTTTTAACATTGAAAACAGATAAATAAACATAAAGTGAAATTCTAGACCGTCTAATCAAGATTGGACTTTCTAGATCTATTGACTGTTCGAATGCACCAGTCACAGACTGCACAAAATAAATCGATTTTTAGGTTAATTGAATAACGAATGTATCTGGTATATATGTAACAGCAGCAACAGCCGTGGAGTAGTTATCAAGAAAGTGCTAAACAAGATGGTTTTACAAAGAGTAATATGATGAAAACTGAAAATTCTTCTGCTATGCAAAGTTTTTCACCTGAGATAGCTAGTGTCCAAACCAACAACAACAATGGATTTCAATCAGATTATAACAATAACAATTACCAAACACAACCACAAGTACAACAACAGCAACAACAACCTCAAACCTTAAGTAGAAGGTCAGATGATGGATACAATTGGAGAAAATATGGACAAAAACAAGTGAAAGGAAGTGAAAATCCAAGAAGTTATTACAAATGCACATACCCAAATTGTCCTACAAAGAAAAAAGTGGAAAGATCTATTGATGGACAAATTACTGAGATTGTTTATAAGGGTACTCATAATCATCCTAAACCTCAATCCACTAGAAGAAACTCATCAAATTCATCTTCTATGCAAATTGTTCCTTCAAATCAAATCAGCAATGAAATTCAAGATCAATCTTATGCTACTCATGGAAGTGGACAAATGGATTCTGTTGCTACACCAGATAACTCATCAATATCAATTGGTGATGATGATTTTGAACAGAGTTCTCAAAAATGTAAATCTGGTGGTGCAGATGAATATGATGATGATGAACCTGATGCTAAAAGATGGTGTGTTTTTATTCTATGGCCTTTCTCAATATTATCTTTTTTATGGTTTAGGCTAATTTTTTTTGTATAAATTTTGTAGGAAAATTGAAGGTGAAAATGAGGGTATATCAGCAGCTGGAAGTAGAACAGTGAGAGAACCTAGAGTTGTTGTTCAAACAACTAGTGACATTGATATCCTTGATGATGGATATAGATGGAGAAAATATGGCCAAAAAGTGGTGAAGGGTAATCCAAATCCAAGGTAAATATACTTACCAAGTTTCAAATGTGAAATGTATATTTACTAAGTTTGATAATCTTAGCCTACACTGTATATAATGAAATGTATATTTACCAAGTTTGTAATGTGAACTGTTTGATCTTGATTGAACTGCTCTCAATTTTGTGACTGTCTGAATATCGTATTCTCTGATTGCATGGAATCCGGTCTCCTTTGAAATGCTATTAAAAAACACTCCATTAATTCTGTATATAAGAGAAAAATGCAGTTTGACCAGATAAATCAGTTTTTCAATTAACCTAATACTGCATTATTCTCTTATACTCCCTCCATAACAAAATATAAGCAAATACGTCAACTTTCATCGACCCGTTTTTGCTTATATTTTGTTACGAAATAACTATGAGACTAGAGGGAGTAGTAGTTTCATAACTCCATCATTCTCATTCATGTAGTAATAGCATACAATTATTACATACTCAAAAGTGGTACAAAAATTATGACTGCATAATGAATGCTATTTCCTTATATATCTTGAAATTCTACTATATAAGCTACACTTGTACATATTTTCCATACCTTTTCTAAATTTCTTGGTCAAATTTGGCAACTATATGCATGTGATCACATTTAGAAGAATAACAATACTATCATATTGTCTTGTCTAATTTTTATGTATTTAACTTTGTATAGGAGTTACTACAAATGTACACACCCAGGATGTCCAGTGAGGAAACATGTAGAAAGAGCATCACATGACCTAAGAGCAGTGATAACAACCTATGAAGGAAAACACAACCATGATGTCCCAGCAGCACGTGGAAGTGGTAACCATTCATTGAATAGACCAATTCCAAATAACAACAACAACAACAACAACACTGCCATTAGACCTTCACCAATGACTCACCACACTAACAATTCTTTTCAAAGATCACAAGGACAAGAAGGTCAATCTCCCTTCACTTTAGAAATGCTGCAGAACAATGGAAGTTATGGATTCTCAGGGTTTGGTAATCCAATGGAATCTTACATTATTCATCAACAGCAACATCAACAGCAACAGCAGCAACAACGTTCGTCGGAAAATGGTTTTTCGTCTAGAACTAAAGAGGAGCCTAGAGATGAATCATTTCTTGAATCTTTGCTATGTTGAAGGATTTTAATTCTTTCATTTGTGGGTAAATATTAAGAAAAAAAAGGTTTGAAATTTTGGAAATGGGGGGGTTAGGATATTTTTGTTTTGTTTTACAAATAAGATAAGGTACATTCCATTTATTGCATTGGTTTATTTATGTTTGTTTTCGTTGTAAATTTTTACAGACACAGGATTGGTATTGGTATAGTATACATTTCATAGCTATTTAAGGTTATCATCATAAACAAAGTGTTTGTTCATTTTTTTGATTATTTGTGGCTGCTCTTAGTATTACTTAGGAGGAGAGCCTAATATTAATCTTTTGTAAGATTCCTTAAATTAGGAAAAAAAAAACAATTACTTCTTGTTAGACTTTTTGATCAATGAAATATTATTAATTTTAAAAATTTATATTAATAATGTCCGAGAAATAAATTAATGATTCTTTTTATGTGCGAATTAGTATTCTTCAAACGCAACTAATTTCTCAAATCGAATAGGATACAGTGAAATGCTTCTCCATTTTCAGAACTAGATTCGAACACGAGAAATCTACTTATATCAAAAAATATCACAATGGACTCGGAGTTTAGAGTGTTGCTTTGCATTTAACGAGTGTGGCTTTGAATTTAATGATAACAAGAGATGCAATTTATGTGACTGATTTTGCATTTAGTTTGATGCTATACTCGGTCAAAGATGGGGTGCTAAAATTGTTTGGTTTGGTTTGGTGGGTAAGATATGGTCAATGTCAACTTTGGTTATTTCTTTTTTAATAAGCTATTTCTTTTTTCTTTAATATACACGGATGTTTCGAGGTTGCCACCCCTATCTATCTATTAATACAAGTGGGGTAGTCATCAATTTTGTCCTTTACAACGAAAATGACAGAATTACCCTTTATTAGACCCTAGCACAAGAGCTGATGAATGCCAAGTGTTGGGAAGAGGTAATTTTGTCAAGTGCTTTTTGGCATTTTTGTTTAATAAGAGTTGTGTTAATATAGGACAAGTGGAAGTGGGAACAAGACATTTACGTGATGAACACGTTATTGTTGATTCATTTGTCTTTACCTCGTTGTTGTCATGTAGCTAGCTATACATGGCTTCTTCCCTAGCTTCCCTTCCTCGCCGACCTTCCATCTCGAGTTCGGGCAAAAAAATCATGTTGGGGCGCAAAAAAAAATTATTTACCAAAATAATACATATTTTGGTTTATTTACTAAAGTAGGGCAAATTTTTTTTATAGTTCGGAAGTCGCTCCCTCAGGATGACTTCTGAACTGTGTTTTTTTATTTTTTATTTAATTATATATTAAAATGATAAAAATTAATTTAATTTAATTTAAATAAAACAATTGTATTTAGATAATTAATATTTGTAATCCAAATTTCCTAATTAAATTGAAGTGTCACAAATAAATATTACAACACAATAATTTATTTAAAAGACCAACCGAAAATTACAATAGTTATTTAAAAGAGTAATCCGAAATATTACAACACATTAATTGCGGTTATGACAGTTGTTTCTGTTGTGACCCTCATTTCTACAAATTCCTCATCTTCTGGTGCGTGTACCCCTTTCTCTTTGATCCATCTCTGTACGAATACGGGTAGACTGTGGACGACCCTTTTTATCTCTCCGTTTAGTTGGATCATGCTGTAGTTCTAAAGTATTGAAATAAGGCCATGACGTCTCAGTTGGCAAGGGTGGGAACTCGACAATGTAAGTATTGAAAACATTCTCCATTGTGTACGGTGGATCCACGAATTGCATGTGGTCGTAATTGCATTTTGAGCATGCTGCGATGACATGTGAATAAGGGTAGTGAAGTGCCTGGAATTCCCCACACTCACACGTTTTTGCTCTGAAGTTCACCACGAATATTCGCGCAGGTCTACCACTTTGTGGTCGTACAAGTTCTTCAACTCGGAACAATTGTTGGGCACGATCGTGAACTGCGACGTTATGCGTTTTTGAGACTTTTATGTTCCTGGCAATATTTTTCAACAATTTTTCAGAGTACATAGTTCCGGATCTCAACATTGCCTATGCCTGTGTTCCCCTTTTGACGAAAACCTCATTCATCCTGAAATATGTTGCATCTATCAATGAACGAATAGGGAGATTTCGCACCCCCTTAAGGACATTGTTGATGCACTCTGCAAGGTTTGTTGTCATGTGTCCCCAACGGGAACCTCCATCGCACCACTGCAACAATTGTTCTGCGGTTATGTCTTCAACCCAAGCCACCCCCTCAGGACCTACTTCCTGACCAATCTTTTGTTTGTAGTGTTCGGCCGATTCTTCTGTCATTGAATATGCTGAAGAAAAAAAAGAAGATGTTGGTAAGTATGGAATGGAAATTTGAAACTAATTAATTAAAAAAAATGTTAAAAATACTCACCCATATTGATGACATGTTTCCTGGCAGGAGTGTTTTTGAAGTGTCTCATGAAGTTTTGTGCTATGTGGCGAACACAGAAGACGTGTTTCCAATTGGTGTTTAGTTGCGTAACAGCACTTTTGATAGACTCGTGTCTATCTGATATTAAACAAATACCCTCCTGTGGTGACACATAGTGTCTTAAACGAGATAGGAAGAAAAACCAAGCCTCCTTTGTCTCACCCTCGACCACTGCATATGCAATTGGGAAGGAGTTGTTTCTTCCATCTTGTGCGATTGCCAAAAGAAAACACCCTTTGTACCTACCGTACAACCATGTTCCATCAACAGAGACAACTGGTTTGCAAAATTGAAAGCCTTTAATGCACGGGCCAAAACTCCAAAAGATGCGGTGGAATACACCTTTGTCGGCAACTAGTTGTCCATTCTCATAGAATGGTTTGTAATGCCAATCGTGAACTGTGTCTGGAATATAGTAAGAGAAAGCATGTAGCCACCTGGTTACTTCATTGTAAGAGTCCTCCCAATTCCCGAAGATAAGCTCGATTGCTTTTTGTTTAGCAATCCAAGCCTTTCTGTAGGAACTCTGGTACGTGAACCGCTCCTTGATGTGTGCAATCAGCACAACCACTGATATTGTCGGGTCCTTCCTTACAAGTGGAAGTATATGAGTACACATGAGGGAGGAGGTCAGCTGGCGGTGATCTTGGGAAATAGTAGATGTTGTACATGTGTGTGGGTGAGTCAACTGTGTAATCCCCCAATATCCAGTTTCTGCTCCTACTCTTACTACACACCACCACAAACAGGTTTCATGAACACAACAAACGGTCCATGTGTGTGGTTTAGACTCACAGACTTTGTATGCAACTGAATGGTTTAGGTGATATGTTTGGATGAATTGTTGGGCTATTTCTTTTGTGGGAAATTTCATTTTGAGTTTGAGTTCGTTTAGGTCTTCATTGGATAAAAGTTGGTTCCTGCCCATGGAATGGCCAAACTCTACATCATAAGGTTCTGGGTTATCAGCTGTGACGTTTTGAAAGTGTGGGACAGGCTCGCGGAATGCAACACCTATGTTGGGGTTAGCTTCAATTGGTTCCTCATCGACGTCGCGCTGAAGAATTTCATCTTCATCTTTGCTAAAGTCCCCAACGTCTTCATTATGGACACCAACAAACATACTAAACGGTGGGGTATTAGTTTGAGTATGTAGAGGGTGGCTTGTGTTAAGGTCAATGGGTGTGTTTGAGGATGATGGTGTAGAGTGATGGTGAGGTGTTGAAGGACTGTAATGCATGTCAGTTTGGGATGATGAAGGATTGAATTGAGGGTAAACAGGTGGAATGAAGTCAGTGTATGGTATTTCTGTTTGTTAAGAAAAACGTAAGTTCTGTTGTGATGAAGATGGAATAGAGTGGCCGTGACTTACCTGGGTGTAGTTAGAAGGAGCCTCAACCAAATCTGCGTATATTTCTGGTGTACATATACCAAGGTGTCTATCATAAGTTCAACATCATCGTCAGAATTTATTTCGAATCCCCCATAAAAGGTATGGCCAGTACTGAGAGTTGTGGGGTACCGATATGTAAGACTAGCAACCATTTTTGAATGGTCAGGAGAGATTTTTTTTCAATGGCTCGTTTAACTTGAGCTAGTTTGGAATTAGAGTTGAGTTTGACAAGGGTGTTGTTATGACACCTAAAAAATATACCCTCAGTATTTGTTTTTTCAACATAACCATTGTAAAAGACCGTGATGAAAACATTCGTTGGAGCCATTGACGAAGTTGGGAGTAGGAGGGTGTGTTTGAGTTTCAGTTGGTAGTAGGAGAAACTATGGCAGTTGGGTGTTTAGTGGTGAGAGATTTAGGGCCTATTTATTGAAATTTGAATGGTCTAGATTTCACCGATGGTTTTGAAGGCCAGGATTGCACCGACACTTTTAAAGGTCAGGATTGCACACGTGACTTTTAAAGGCCAGGATTGCACCGACACTTTTAAAGGCCAGGATTGCACCGACACTTTTAAAGGCTAGGATTGCACACGTGACTTTTAAAGGCCAAGATTGCACCGACACTTTTAAAGGCCAGGATTGCACCGACACTTTTGAATTGTTCAATGTGCATTTTTCACTGCTTAGTGCAGAGTGCAGTGTCCAGTGCTTAGGAAAAGTCATTTTTTAGACTTAGGAAAAACCAGTTTTAGTCATTGTTTCGAATCTTGTACATGTGGGTTATAAGTCCGTTAGTACTAATTCAAAACATGAAACCGTAGTTCTATATCTTTACTATAATGTCATATCATTTTTTTTAATTTAGTAATTTAACAAAATTGGTTAAAATTTATCTAAACATGGTAAAAAACTCATTTTTTAGACTTAGGAAAAATCAATTTTAGTCATTGTTTCGAATCTTGTACACGTGGGTTATAAGTCCGTTAGTACTAATTCAAAACATGAAACCGTAGTTCTATAACTCTACTATAATGTCATATCATTTTTTTTAATTTAGTAATTTAACAAAATTGGTTAAAATTGATCTAAACATGGTAAAAAACTCATTTTTTAGACATAGGAAAAACCGGTTTTAGTCATTGTTTCGAATCTTGTACACGGGGGTTATAAGTCCGTTAGTACTAATTCAAAACATGAAACCGTAGTTCTATAACTCTACTATAATGTCATATCATTTTTTTTAATTTAGTAATTTAACAAAATTGGTTATAATTGATCTAAACATGGTAAAAAACTCATTTTTTAAACTTAGGAAAAACCTTTTTTAGTCATTGTTTCGAAGGCCAGGATTGCACCGACACTTTTAAAGGCTAGGATTGCACAGACACTTTTAAATTAAAGGCTAGGATTGCACCGACAATTTTAAAGGCTAGGATTGCACCGACACTTTTACTTTTGACAACAAAGGACAATAATGCTTAGACTAGAATATATACAACAAAAGGCAGCAACACAACCACATAACTCAAACATTCAACTCACCATAACTCTTCAACAACACTTCCTCTAAAAATGTCTTCCTTACTAAACGACGAATCTCACATTTCCATGCTTCTCAACGATGACCCAATGGAAGTTCACCACGCTTTCAAACTTCCAGAACCAGATGCCTCTATATTACCATTGATGGAAATGCCGTTACTGGAAGTTGTGAACAAAATTGGGATCGAGTATGCGAACAACTTTTGGGTAGCCTATCCCAGCAAATGGCATGGTAGGCAACCAAATTAAGTTCACTTGGCTACAACGTGAATTTAATAATGTTACAGAGGGCGCTTCCAACCAAGTGCGAAGACAATATTGTAGGGCGTACCTATTGCAGTTGATCGGGGGATACATACTCCCAGACAAATCATCAAACAGAGTCAACATAAAATACCTACCCCTATTGAAAAACTTCGATGAAATTTCAAGTTACAACTGGGGGTCAGCATGTCTAACGAACTTATACAGAATGTTGTGTAAGACAGCTACATGCTCCTCACGCACAATGGGTGGATGTACTCTTTTGTTACAGTCTTGGGTCTGGTACCGCATACCGTTCCTAGCACCAGACTGCAACCGGCCTTATGAATGGCCACTAGCCAAGAGGTAAAAATTTGACACAACTTATGAATACTAACAATTATATTTCTTCTTTACGTTAACAATTTATTTATTTTTACCAGATGGGTTCGCACGCCACTTAGCCACACTAAGTGTCCAAAAAGCCTTGTTTTGTACAGATCAACAATAGACCGCATGACACATGAAGAGTTTGAGTGGTTGCCATATCGGGAAATTTGCCAGAAATAGCATATCGGCACCAAGGCATATGGAGTACAAACACGGCTATGGTCTGTTTCCATATTGTAGAATGGCACCATGCGGATAGAGTGACCTTGCAATTTGGCCTCGTCCAAGACATACCATCAGCACCAATAGATATCAGGCACATGCACAACATCACCATGCAGGAACAGACTGATGTCAATTGGGTTGTATATCACAGCCAGTTAATTGATTTATGGAATGATAGAGAAAATCGATGTGTTGTGGGTCGACCGTGCTTTGCTAAACCAAAGCAGTCAGATAAATACATGCGCTGGTTTCTAAAAAAATCAAGGCCATACATTTCAGCCGACCAACATCTAAGGGATCCATGTGGTCTTGCAAATGTTGGTGATGTGGATGAAGAAGATGAACAAGACGTGCCAGCTCCCCCAACTACTCAAATCGAACGTCGAGAACGTAACCGTAATCGACATCGACGTGCACCACCAACTCAACAGAGGACCCAAGAAGATGTGCCTCACCGCCACTCTATCTCCTACACACCAACATTCCAAGAAAATGTGCCTCACCGCCACTCTATCTCCCACACACCAACATTCCAATATTACGAACAATACAACCAGTCAGTAGAACATACTCCTTTTCAAGATACATATCGACATTCTACCACCGGAGCTGACCCCGATATGTTCTATGAGTGCTTTGGGGTCCAACCCTACTCTGCGCAATCTCTGGCGTTGCTTCGTCAAATTCAAGAGCAGGCCGGCGGTGCTAGTTCTTCATTAGTTCCCCAATATTTTCCAGAGCCACCGCCCCCTGCCACGACTGAGGAAGAACATCAACCACCACATCGGCATCAACGTCCACGGCGTGTCCCCCAACCTCGAAAGTGTGGAACTGGGTCTCATCTTTGTTAATTTTTTTCTCTACTGTCTTTTTATATTAACTAAGTTATTAATTTTAAAGGTTTAATCTTATGTGACATTTATTACATTTGGATCAATAATTTACTCTTTTGTCTTTAATAGTGCTTTGTGCATAGTGCAGAGTGCATAGTGCATAGTGCATAGTGCAGAGTGCAGTATTACAGTGTGCATTGTGCAGAGTGCACTGTTAAAGTGTGGATTGTGCAGAGTGCATAGGTATTAATTTCTTTAATGGCCTAGATTTTGCCGACACTATTTAACGGCCTAGATTTTGCCGACACTCTTTAACGGCCTAGATTTTGCCGACACTAAACCCTAAAATCAATGGTTAAGATCATCCAAAATCAACGACTTACATACGATCACCCCTATTATAAATACGTTCTCACATTACACTCAAATTCACACCAACAGTTTACCCTCAACTTATATTTCTTATTAATCTTCTCTTCTCTGGTTCTTCCCAAACACCGTCGCCCAACCCGCTGAAATGGAATGGCAGTTGTGCCCAACCCAGTACTCAAATGACAAATTCCTAACCGCACTTTATCACAGTGGAACTGTAACCATCGATGAACATGGTGTTGTCTTTCGTTGTCCTAATCATATCTTTTGTAGGATGAATAAGGACATCACATTCGCCCAACTCAAGGAGAAGGCTGAGGGGAAGATACGGCCAAAGGGAGGGTGGCGTAAAGACGTGGAGCGTATCCGTTACAGAAAGTACAATTGTGGAGATGACGGGACATTCCGTTATTCTGTCATGGAGATCCAAAGCGACGAAGACGTTCGCGCAATGATGGAAGCTCATGCTAACATTCCAATGGGACGTAGTCTCTTGGAGCTGTACGTGGACACAATACACACTCCGGAAGAAATTATTCATCTTTTGCGACCACCCCTACCACAACAAGTCATACCGGAAAGAGTCATCAACCACTACTGTACCCTTCACTGTCAGGCCCATGTTATGTACAGGGAAGAAGATGGTGTGTATTTTAGTGGTCTAAACACCATTTATTCCAGGCTTAAGAACAACATCACCTTCGCCGAACTGAATGAAAAACTAACGGAAAAGGCGCAACTGGAGGGTGAGGAGCAAACGATCACTCGTATCGTTTATCGCTGCCCCCGGACTGGCGAAGGTAATCGTATTCGGTGGTGCGTAATGACTATCAAGACTGACAAACACGTTCGACAGATGTTTCAGCAGCATGAGATGTTTCAACCTCATACTCGGAGTCCTATCGAATTGTGCGTCGAAACAACTATTTCCACCGATGACATCATCCGTCGGGTTATCCCTCCAGCGGTCCAATGGCCACTACCAGAAAATGTTTTGTGGAAGTAGTTTCGATCATGTTTTCCTCTCGTTTCGTTTTTTTATTTTCTATTCTTGTATTTTTGAAAATTTTGTGCATTATTTTGGTAAATAACCCACGATGTGCATTATTTTGGTAAATAACCCACAATGTGTATTATTTTGGTAAATTAGTTTTTTTTTGCACCAAGATGGTTTTTTTGCCTCCAGTCCATCCATTTTTTTAATCTTATATGTGTACGAATATATTAAATAGTTTCTAAAATTTCTATTAGTAGTTTACAAAATATTTCTTTTTTTACCGATTAGGGTTGGTTCGAGTGGTAGTTGAGTTTGAATTTCACTTTAAGATTTCGAGTTTGATTTTGAGTGTGACAAAAATCCTGTTGAGATGAGAGAACTATACAGACCAACAAACTCGAATATAATGTGGCTAGTTGGGCATCTCAGTGTAAATTAATCACCGACAAACTAGGTAAATACTGCTTACTAGTAACATGGTAAGCAAAACAGTATTTGTTCTCAAAATAAAATGTGAATTGAGATGCATATTTACATTGATGCTAAGAATTCAAACTTCTCATAAAACGTAGCATTGTGTTGGTTCGAGTTGTAGATGAGTTTGGATCTCATCTCAAAGTTTCAGGTTTAAAATTTGGGCGTGGCAAAAACTCTGTTGAGATGTGATAACTATACAGACCGGCAAACCCGAGTATAATGTGGCCAGTCAGGTTTCTCGATGTAGATTAATCACTGACAAACTTGATGGATGCTGCATACCAATAATATGGTAAGAAAAAAATATTTGTTTTCAAAAGAAAATGAATTTAGATGCATATTTACATTGATGCTAATTAAGAGTTCAAGCTTCTCATAAAACGTAGCATTGGGTACACAAGCAAAAGCTTAGTTTTTTTCTGACAAACAAATGCTTATATTAGTTTCTAAGTTTTCTGTATAGAAAATAAATTGATGAAAAAGTGAACTTTAAGAAATGTTTATTAGGTTTCTATTGTTTAGAAACAAGATAAGAGAATAAGTGATGATTGAGGGTTTACTTTGTTTTTTAATGTACATCAAGGATATAAAATTAAAGAAGGAGCGATTTCACGCAAATAATCTAATGTACAGGTATTATTGATGGTTTAATTAACTACTAGGGGAAAGACGGACACATGTGAGTGTGTTAGTGGATGGTTATGTGTTGGTGTGATATTGAGTGGTGATCGTTTATTAGAAACTTATACTTACAGTAAGGGCATTTTGGTCAGAAAAATCTGACACCAAAATGACAATGTTTTTTAGAATTCCCTTTATTAATAGTTATAGATTATTTGGAGTAACGGCTCTTTGGCCCTACTTAGTTTTATTATGATATAAATATAAATACATACACACAAGTTAGTTTGAAATATTATTTTATAGATTTATAAGTAAAATTGATTTTGAAATCATGAAAACTATAGAGTAACAAGGTATTGATATTTATTTATTTTGTAAGATCTAACGTATAGTATAGATAAGATCAATGGATAAGATCATATCATATCATATGATCTAAATATAAAAGAAGTTCGTGACATGTCTACTATAAAAAGTGGATACCAACCCTCCACCAAAGTTACTATTATGCCCTCTTTTTTTTACTTTTTCTTTCTCTCATTCATTTTTATTATTAGTGAGTCCCATTCTCACATCATCTTTTATCCTTTCTCTATCTCTCTCACTCTTTCCACTTCCCTCTACTATCAACATAATCAAACAATCCACTACCAATTTTTTTATTTTAAAAATCAATAATTACATAAAATATTAAATTAATATTAATTTACTATTTACTATAATTTACTCAAACTACTAAACCCAATTAATTTGACACTACCAATCGTAAAAAAAGAAAACAATACCGTTAGCAAAAAATCCAAAGTTATTTTTCCTAAAAGAATAAATAGTTAAATCTCATCAACTTTTTTCGTGAGCTGCACGGGAGAGCAACGAGAGCAGCAATGACAGCGCCAAAAAGTAGCAAAAATTGTCTGGCGCGCTGACGCTCGCCGTCAATTTTTTTTAAAAAAATAATAGTTTATTTTTTCTAAAAAATCAGTAATTAAATAAACTTAATAAAATTAATAATAAATTATGTAGAATTTATTATTTACTTTAATCTACTCAAAACTACTAAACCTAATTAATTTAACCACTACCGATTGTCAAAAATAACGATACTACTAGCATAAATTGCAAAATTATTTTTCCAAAAAAATAAATATTAAATCTCATCAACTTTTTTCGTGAGCCACATGAGAACAGCAATGAGAGGAGAAACGACAGCGCCAACGGGAACGCCAACGGAACTGCCAATGGGAGCAGCAATGACAGCGCCAACGGGAGCGCCAAAAAGTAGCAAAAGTTGTCTGCCGCACTGACGCTCGCCGTCAATAATTTAATATTAATAAAATTAATATTAAATTATGTAGAATTTATTATTTACTTTAATCTACTCAAAACTATTAAATCCAATTAATTTAACCACTACCGGTTGTCAAAAAATGCGATAAAAAAATAAATATTAAATCTCATCAACTTTTTTCGTGAGCCGCACGGGAACAGCAACGATAGGAGCAACGACAGCGCCAACGGGATGACCAACAGAAGCGCCAACGAGAGCGCCAATAGGCGCGCCAACGGGAGCGCCATTTATAAAGTTTTTCCTTTTTCTTTTATTACATTTTGCAACTTTCAAAGTATTTATAATTTCATAGCAAATTATAATAATTACAGTATCACCCGTGCGTATGCACGGGAAGAATACTAGTTCGTTCATAAATAGGCTACGGCAGCATATACTTTGGTGACGTATGCTGACACCATTGATGATGTCGGTAATTCACAAAGCATGATGCAGAACAAAAATACTCTCATACATAGAAATTTTATTTGAAAAAGGTCTAAAGTTTAAATCTCTATTAGTTTGTTTGGGATGAAGTAAATATAATTCCTTTTGCAAGCATTTAAAGAACTCGAAGGTTTTTCTACCTTGGGTTGGGACGTCAGCTTATCACTCTAAAATTTATTGTTTAAAAAAAATACTTACCTTGTGTTCAATGTGAATTAAAGTTTCTGTTTGCATATTGTTATTGAATTTGCACAGTTTTCGTGATTTTGCTGTAGTTTGATTTCGGTGAATTGTTTTATAGATGCAAATTGTTTTTTTTACAGTGTTTGCGTTTTAAGCGCTTTCCTGAACAAGTTACTAATCATATTCTAATTAATTCTTGAATTTTGATAATTTTAGGCTAAACAATTGTTCAATTTGGTACTCTATACCAATGTTGAGATTGAAGGTTTTTTGAATTTCAAACTCAAGATTTCGTTTCTATATATAAGTGATTTTGCGCATAATCACTTTTTTAAGTTTAATTTTGGTTCAATTGAATTCCTTGCAGCTTTTATTCAATTAAGTTAGAGTCAAGTTTTATTCAATTTGGTAGCGTATTGTATAAGTTATTCAAGAAACAATAAATCAAAGTGTTATTGGTGTTCTTGAACACATTCAGTGTTCTTTATTTTTCTGCTTTTTTGTTTTAAATGACCAAACAAAAAGAGATATGAAAGATAAAGAACCAAAGAGGGAAAATTAAAAGATAAAAGACTAAAATAACACGAATATGAAAGATAAAAGACCAAAGTGAAAAAAAATAAAGAACCAAACTGAAATTTTGATAAAAAGTAAAGAACCAATAATACAATTTAGCCTAAAAAATATTATCTTTGTTAGGCAATTGCCCCTAACCACTATAATCTTACATCCATACCTGATCGTTGCTTTGTACCTAAAAAAGAATATACAAAGAGGTATTGAGCTAATAAATCTGGCTCCAGCTATGAACTTAAAATTCTTGCCAACAAATTATGAACTGAAGTTCCAGCTCACTTCAAGTAATCAATATTTCGTACAAGTTATAACATAGAGCTTTAATAAATTTTCAAGTAACGAGAGAAGACAAGTTTTACTGGTGGTGAAATTTCTGGCTAGGGCATCCTTATCCTTAATCAATAATGAAATTCCACCTTTGTCCCACCATCCACCGTTGGGCCTAAAGTTTGGGCTGGGTTGCAGTTGTTTGAACAACCTTGTTTCTTGGCTAGTTGGCTTGTTTTTGTTGTAGGTCCATACTTCGTACAATCCCCTGGCTACTCAGTAGACACCCCACAAAACGCGTGAAAAGACCAAATTGCCATTTTCATTTGGTGCGCGCATTTTTTTTCCAGAAATTTTTACAGTTCGGACTACGGTCCTCAGTTCGGTCTTGCAGCCACCGAGTATGTTAAATCGTTAAAAACACACAGACACACCTCTTTTTGCTTTACAGTTATTTTTGAACAGGTTCGGACAAGCGTGGTCCGAACCGGTTCGACCAATATGCGCTCGAACCTGTCGTTGTTTGGCCGTTTAGAGTTTATTTTTAATTTGTGAGAAAAGTTAGTCTAAATTAGTAATTTTTAACGAAAAATTGAAAGCGTAATTATCGACAAACACTACGTATAAATTAAACATATATACATAAATATGTCTTACAAACAAAATTAAGTCATAAAATACAATTCAACTGTGTCTGTAAAATACAATAAAATACATAAAATACTACTGTGTCTGCCTATCTCTCTACTGGTAGACACAACCATACTTCCGCAGCCCCTGTGCGAATGGCCTTGCCAATGTCTTCAGCCTCTCAACTATGGCCCAGCCACGGATCTGCTGTGGAATCCTAGCATCCGTGAACACCTGCTCCAACTCATCAAGCATATAATAAATTTAAGTAATTATAAACATATAATATTTGATAACCTAAACATATGATAAATTTAAGTAATTATAAACATATAATAAATTTAAGTAATTTTAAACATACCTGTCTGTCCCATATATTCCGAGCGATGTGTGACTCATATGCAGCCAACACAGATCTATCATCTGGTCCTCCAGGGTAAGGGAAGGTGGTAGATCTATCATCATCAGCAGCAGCAGATGGGCGAGAAACATTAGATGGACCAGCAGCGTCAGCAGCTGCAACAGAAGGTCTCGATGCAGATGGGCGAGAAGCATTAGATGGCCCAGCCAACTCAGCAGCTACAAAGTCGGCCGCATCACGGTCAATATCGTCATACTGCAATGGAGCCTCAAATGCAGCGTCAACATGAGCTGGGATGATTTTCCCACGTCCACCCCGGCATCCACGCCCACGTGGATTATTTTGAGCATTTCTGTGGCGGACGGATGTTTTGAATCCCGACATTGTTTTCGAAGGTATATGTCTGCTTTGGTCTAGATGAGAGCCATCAAGGTTTTGTCTTAATCAAAAAGCGCCTTGGTGGATTAAGAATATGTGTTTGTAAACTACTATGGACCTTGATTTTCAAACAATTTGAGACTCTTTGGTGTATTAGAACAAGTGTTGTTTTTGAGAAATTCATATTAATCGACATTGAAAAAGATGAGTTATCGCGTAATTATAACATAGTTTTGTTGATTAATGAATAGGATTAATTAGGTCCGTATACATGCCAATAGAATACAACATTGCATTGTAACAAAAAAAAATACAACGTTGTATCTTTAAACTATTATACACACACTTAATTACTAGAGCAAAGAAAATTGTGGTTATTATACCCATTTACTGTCCCAACCCAACACCACCAATTAACATCTAAAAATAACACCATAGTATAATCACAAGACAAAACTAATTTTAAAACATCAAACCCACAATTCAGCGTTACCGTTTGAAACAAAATAATTCATTCACAACTTCTCACAAATTAAGTTAGTGGTGCTTGGCCTACATCCTCCAAAACTAATAAATATCAAAAGCTTTACAATTCAAGGGTTTGACTTTGACCCTATAGTTTTCTTCCAAATTCTCTCTTCTCCTTCATTATGATCATTCCATTCCATGCAAATTCTAAATCATGCTTGTGATGACATAACATGGCTGCATCATCTAACACAAGCTCGCCAATGGGTATGTTCCCAAACGGCACCGTTTGGATATGTGAGCATGCATCTCAGTTTCAAAGATCAAAGGGAATATTTCTTGGAGATAATCCATTAAATTACACTCTTCCTGTTCTCTTTCTTCAGACTTCCTTAGTTGGGTTCTTATCCACATTCTTGCAAATCATACTTACCCCACTTGGGGAGAGCAGCTTCTTCCCACAAATGCTGGTAATTTAATTCTTTTGCAATTATGAGTTTAGTTTCTATACACCGTCGTTGTAAAGGTTTTTTACACCGCCGTGGTAAAATAAAATCATTTTTATGATGTGCCAATAGTTTTGATTTGCTTTGGTAAAAAAAATAGTTTTGATTTGCAACGGTCATGAATTAAATTTAATGTATTAAAAAATCTATTAATCAAAAACAAAAAAAATCAAACTCATATATATAAAAAAAAAGAGGTATCAAATTGGGCTGCTCAACCTAGCCCGACCCTCTGGGGCAAATTCCCAACCTACTTCTCTACTTGACAGTGTTTTTGTATCCTAGCCCAGTCCAAATTACTGGGCCGACCCGACTCAATCTAACTTTTAAAAAATGAAACAACAACTTTTATAAAAGCTTAAAATAGCCCATCTTGGCCCTTGGGCTATTTGAGCAGGGCCAAAATAGCCAAGTTCTTTTTTGGACTTCTATTTGTTGTGCCCAACCCAACCCAGAACAATGGGCCATCAGGCTGAACCAAAATTGACATCTCTAAACAAAAAGTTATCAAGAAATTGACAACTAGCCAAAGTAAAGGGTGATTCCTGGTCCAATTGGACTCCAACATTGAAGAAACGAATCTCTCCAGAAAAAAAACAGTAAGGATCCTTTAGTAATTTTTTTTTGATAAGCAAAAATTTTATTAAAGGAGATGCAAACGGGCACCTCAACCGATACAAATACAAGGGGCCTCATTAAAACCTCATTGTGCCAAAACCCCAAGGAGGAAAGAGTACCCCAAGAAGAATGAGACAAATAAAGACCAAATTAAACTGAGTTCATACAAACAATAGGGTTTCGCCACCAATCGAAAATCTTCAAAGCTGAATTGCGCCATTCAATGCTAATGAACCAACTCCAAGATATAGTTTTAACATGATTGACTACCACTTGAAGACTTTAGTAAATTAATATCTCATGTTACAAAATTTTGTCATGTTTAAGATTTTGTGTTCATCTTATTGTCCTTGTAAAACTAGTGCTGAATGTTATTGACTACTTATTTTTTTATATTGAAAATGTGTTCAGGCAGGGTTGATATTGGGACCATCAGTTCTAGGCCAAATCGAATTCGTACGTAAATGGTTATTCCCACCAAAAACATTCTACGTAAGCAAAACAGTAGCATTTTTCGGAAGCATGATGTATATGTTCTTAATCGGAGTAAGAATAGATCTAAGGATAATATTAAGAGCTGGAAAAAAAGAATGGGCAATTGGCATACTTTCATTCATAATGCCACTTATAATAAGCGCTTTTGCAGCCCTTTTTCTTCGAAAACTCTTATCACCAGAACAAACCCTCTACAAATCACTTCTCTACATAGCTTATTTCTTAACAACTGCTTCATTCCACGTCACAGCAATTCATTTAGCTGATTTAAAGCTCTTAAATTCAGAATTAGGTCGATTAGCAATATCAACATCGATGGTTAGTGGAACAGTTTCAACTTTATGGGTTGCAATTATGATAGCTGAAGGAGAATATGAATTAAAGCCACATGAGAAAGATCCAGCTTTTAGTTTAAAGTCATTTTCACTTATCATTATGGTGGTATTAATAGTTTGTGTATTAAGACCCATAATGTTTTGGATGATAAAGAAAACACCACAAGGGAGACCAGTTAAAGAAACTTACATACTTTCGGTGTTTTTAATGTTGTTGGGTACTGCTTTATTTAGTGAACTTATTGGTCAACATTTTATGGTTGGGCCTATACTTTTGGGTATTGCTGTACCTGATGGGCCACCACTTGGGTCAGCGTTGACTGAGAGATTAGATACACTTGTTTCTGGAGTTTTCTTGCCTATGTATTTCCTTTACAGTGGCGCTCAATTCAAGTTTTTTTTGATTGATTCACGTAGCTTTGCTGTTGTTCAACTTGTGGCTTTGTTTAGCTTTTGTGGGAAATTTTTTGGTACTATGTTGCCTTCTATTTATTGGAAGATGCCTATTAATGATGCTTTTTGTTTGGGACTTCTTATGAGTGCTCAAGGTATCACACAAGTGCTTTACTTGCAGACTGCTCTCTACCTTCGTGTAAGTATCAATACATACATAGATCCTTCTATTAATTTTGTTGCATGTTTTTTTCTTTTTATATTGAAGTGTATTTTTCTCTTTACATGTCCTGGTTTTCTCTGTTCTCTCAAATAATTATAAAACGCGTAAGTAAAAAAAAACAATTTCTCTTGTAAGAGTATCTCCAATCAAAGTCTTAAATAAGGGTTGCACGACAGTCGTGACATCATTAAAAATCATGATGTCACGATCCATATTACATATATTATTTTCTAAATCCTCGTTTTTATTGAAAAATAGATTCTTTAACTTTTGTGAGCCAAAGTCACCACAACTTTGGTGTTTGCAAGAGGTTTTTTTTTTTGAATGAGAAATGTTGGTGGGTGGGAGTTGAACCTACACCCTCCCATGGTGGAAGATGAAGAGAAGAGAAGAGATGAGAGATATAGATATAGATAGAAGGAAAGAAATTCTACCTTTTACACTTTAAAGTTAGACAATTCATGCCCTTCAAGTAAATTGTGCTTTTAAATATGTTTTTAATTATCTAAGAACATATATTTTCCTGCGTAAAAAAAAGAACATATATTTTCCTTGTTCAACCATTGGAGCTTGTATCGAAGTTTTGGAAATAAATTTCATGACTTTCAATTTGGAAGGTCAGGGTGACTTTAGGCAAAAAAGATAGGGAAAGTGGAAAAACTAGATGAAAAAATGTGAGAGAAGAGAAATAGATCGAAAGTCAACCTAACTTTCCTACAAAAAGTTAAAGTATCCTTTCGTTGGAGTATTGTGTAAGAATAGTTCTACTATAGGAACCAACTTTTACAAAAATAAAAATTGTTTTTTTCTTTCTGTTGCTAGTATAAATTCTTTCTGTTCCTATGACACATTTTGTATTCTCAAAATAGTTTTAGTTGATTAAAAAGTGGATAGATTTCTTTTTAAAAAAAATTGTGGAAGCGGAAAACTTTATTAATCAAAGTGGCACTAATTGTCATTTTACAATCGTTCTTGAGGGGATTTGAACTCAGCACCTTGAGGATATAAGGTTGAGCTCTTTCCACTGAATAGATTTCTAATTAAATCATTAGTGAGACAAACATGCCCACCAAAAAGAAGTTGAGTACCTCCAACTATATTTACCACATAGTGTTCATTATTAGAAACATTCTGATTAGTAAAAATGCAATTTTGTTTTTGTTGATTTGAATCAATTTCCCCTTTTCATTTTTTTTTCTAAATTATAATTTTCTTGTCTTATTGCAGCTTATAGATGAAGAATCATACGGCAATGTAGTCGTAGCTATATTATGGCTAACAGGAGCAACAACACCAATAGTGAAATTCCTATATGACCCATCAAAAAGATACTTAACCTTAAACAAAAGAAGAACCATAGAACATGCCACAACAGACATTGAACTTCGTTTAATGGCAATTATACACAATCATGAAAACACACCACCAATCATTAACCTTTTCGAAATGTCAAACCCAACAATCCGAAATCCAATTTGTTTCTATGTCTTACATCTCATTCAACTCAAAGGAAGATCAGCTCCACTTTTCATAGACCACCAACAAAACAACAATAACAACAATAAAACCAATAATAATCCATTACATTCAACTCATTCACAAACCATAATAAATGCATTTAGATCATATGAACAACAAAATTCAGGTAATGTTGTAGTCAATCTTTACACATCACTTTCACCTTATGAAACAATGCATGATGAAATTTCCATGCAAGTAGCTGAAAAAAGAGTATGCATGTTAATCATACCTTTTCATAAACAATGGAAACCAAATGGAATTACAGAATCAGCTCACCCAATTAGGGCATTAAATCGACATTTACTTCGAACCGCACCTTGTTCTGTCGGTGTATTAATCGATCGTGGTACGTTGAGTAGAAAGAACCCATTAACTTGTGTAATATATTATAGTGTTGGAATTATTTTCATTGAAGGACCAGATGATCGTGAAGCATTAGCATATGCAATGAGAATGGCTAATCATCCTAATGTTAGAATCACATTGATTCGATTAATGGAACCTAGAAAGAAAAACAAGAATTTTATTAATAGAGATCCTGATGGTGACATGTTACATAAGTTTAAGGTTGATTGTATACAAATTAAGAGACATGATTATAGAGAGGAGATTGTTAAGGATAGTGTGGAAATGATTAATGTTGTTAGGTCATTGGAAGGTTGTTTTGATTTGGTTATGGTTGGTAGAAGACATACAAATGAATCTAGTTTGTTTAGGGGTTTGACTGATTGGAATGAGTTTCCTGAACTTGGTCCTGTTGGTGACATGTTAGTTGCTTCTGATTCTAAATTTGATGGTTCTGTTTTGGTGGTTCAACAACAGAAGAGATCTGGGATTAGTAATCATCATGATATGAATCTTGATCCTGGTTTTAATATGAAACAAGAAACATTGACCGTTGTTGAAGTTCCTCGTGATCAACAAAAAAACCCGTGGCCAGTTTTTTAAATATGTGACTCGAACCCACGACGCTCTGGATGTACTTAGGTGAAGTGTCTTAGCAACTGAAACGTGTTTTGTTGTCAACTATTGTACATATCAGGAACATACATAGTTTTAGACTGCATATATTATATAATATATGGTGTACTTTTGTTATGTACAATTGTTTCGATAATGTTTTGTGGGTATAGATTAGTTTAATGAAAATATGTAATTGAACATTTTATATTAGTATTCATATTATATGCTTGGATATGGGTGGATTTAGATTTAGTGCAGTCATCTTTTGGTACATTCAGTTAAAGTTAGTGTATTGAAAATTACCTTTTAATTAGAAAAAAAGCTGATATGGCAATTTAGATTTTGATCCGGTGCAGTGATTGCACCAAAAATGACTGCACCGGATCAAAATCTAAGTTGGATCTCGGTTGCCTACAAAATCATGCATGTGATGTGTTGATGTCGTTTGAAACGTCGGATTAAGATCGAACCGTCTATATTCTGATTTTGGTTAAATGGGTCTAAAATACAAAGCAGAAATGTGAGATGTTGGATCTTAATTTTACGGTTCTAGTCAATATTTTTGCATGATTGTGTGTGTGATTGAAAACTCTTCGTAAGATAATTAAAAAGAAGGCGGCAACCACATGGTGTTCCTTATTTTTTTTCTTCTATAATTCGAGTATTCTCTAAGCGCAACTGCAAAGACTAATCCTTGGAGGGTAGGACCACAATGAGCGCCAAAGCTCTCCCTCAAGAGATTTAACACTGCTGTTTGCCTAAAGCTAATTAAATTCGAAACTAGGACTTTGGTTAAGCTGGAAGAGACCCTTTAATCCTAGTGCTCTTGACGGTTCTAGAATTCGTCTTGGGTGTTTGTTACCCTAACCGAAGATACTATCTAGCTTTTGGAAAATAAAATACAAGTGAAGATTAAGGCTTTTTTCCAGTAAACAAAACAGGAATTAGATAAGTTAGCGGATAAATTAGAAGGGTAGATAAATTAGCTTATAGCGGATAAGTTGATAGCAGATAGCTAAAAATAGATAAGTTAGCAGATTGAATGTAATTTTTTTCACATTAATGCTTAAAAATATAAAATGACATAAAAATGTATTTGTAATTAATACTTAAAAATGAGAAAGGATATTCATTTAATGAAGGATAAAAGAATAATTCAATTGAAATAATAGAAATAAAAAGAAGAGAAAAATAAAGCCCTATAAGCATAAACGCTGCGTTAAACATCTGGAAAAAAAACTATAAACCATGGTTCAGGGAACCGAACCAGCCAGTTGAACCATGTACCGGCAACTGCACCGGCCGGTTTTGACTTCAGAACCGGCTCGGTAGAAAACCAGTTGAAAGTCGGTTAAAACCTAATAGAGTAAAAAGAAATTAAAGGTGCAATTAGTAAAACTCGTGTAACAACTTTCAGTTAGATAAACTGTTAGATACACCTCCACAGTTTACTATTACAACTCACTAGAATAGTATATAAACATTTCATTGTAATCACTACATACAAGTTTTCATAATACAATTTCAAAAATGATTCTATCACAAATTCTCTCTCTCTTTTAGATTCTATCATGGTATCATTCGCCTTCTTTCCCTGGGCGCGTAACTGAATTCAGTTACACTCAACTTCCACCATTTTCATCTTCTTCCGCTAAGCTTTCTTCATCTCTATAGATCCAGTTTCTTTAGACTCAGTTGCAGTCATCAATTCTGTACTTCAATCTTTCTGCATTCTGGTTATCTGGTTCTACAAATCAACACAAGAAATCATCACATTCAAACTCTGCGAACAATCAACTTCTGCTACAATGGCTGCTACATCTGAGACAAATGAAGCAATTCCAGAATCAGATCATACGCAAGTTTTTCAATCAGGTTCTACTCTTCACTCTGGTTCCAATTTTGTAACTGGACCAAAACTTTCTATCAAGTTAGATGACAAAAACTTTTTGTTATGGAATCAACAAGTTGAAGGAGTGATTCTCACTCATAACCTTCATAGATTACTAGTTAATCCTACTATACCAGTGAAATACAATTCAGTTGATGATGAAAAACAAGATAAAGTTTCTGCTGAATTTTCTAAATGGATTGTTCAAGATCAAGCTTTATATACTTGGCTGTTATCAACATTATCTGATACTATACTTCCCAGTGTCCTAAGTTGCAGACATGCTTATCAGATTTGGGATAAAATTCATAAATATTTCTATGCACATCTTAAGGCCAAGGCAAGACAGTTACGGACAGAATTAAAAACTCTCAAGAAAGGCACAAAATCTATTTCAGAATTTATTAACAAGATCCATTCCATTGCTGATTCTCTCACAACAATAGGTGAAGATGTTAAAGATCAAGATCTCATGGATATTATTCTTGAAGGCTTGCCTGAAGAGTACAATGCCTTTGTAATGATGTACTATGGCAAGTCTGAGAATGCAGATCTAATGGAATTAGACTCCTTACTTTTGGTTCAAGAGGCTCAACAAACAGTTATCAACATGGAAATAGTCCCTACTAGAATGCTAATCCTGTCTACAGAGGTGGCAGATATAGGTTTAACAGAAGCAGGGGACGTGGAGGTAGGTTCCATAGAGGCAATTCTAATACCTATCACAATCCCAATTACACTGCTCCTACCACTGGAACCAAGCCAACTTGTCAACTATGTGGCAAGTATGGTCATGCTATGGCTTCATGTTGGTACAGATATGATGAACATTTTGTCCCTGCACCTCCAGCTACTCCAAATACTGCCACTCCAGCAACTGCAGGTACGTCCACTGCTCCTAACAATACTACAGAAACTGCTCCTCAAGCCTGTTTTGCTGCTTTCTATACTAGTGTTCCTGGTGCTGTGACTGCAGAATTCCCTCCTGAGTTTACATCATCAGGTTGGTACGCTGACACTTGTGCATCCCACCATATGACACCTCATGCACATTATTTGCACATTAGCTCACCCTATGGTGATCAACATCAGGCCAATATGGGCAATGGTCAAGGCACAACTATTACATCTACTGGTTCTTCAACCCTTAAATCTAAACTAAACCCTAACCAACAATATAAATTAACTATTCTAGTACATGTTTCTACCTTAACCCGTAATTTACTTTCAGTAGGACAATTTGCTCAAGATAATGCTGTTTATTTTGAATTTCACCCTTTCATTTGCTATGTCAAATCTCAGGCATCTGATGAAGTGCTCCTTCAAGGCTTTAGAGGCTCTGATGGACTTTTCTTCATGCCTAGCCTGACTATTGCATCGAACTCTGTGTCTCCTACTGCTGCTGTTCCTACAAGTTCTGCTCAGCTTTCAAATGCTTTTTCTGTTGATTCTTGTAATTCAAATAAAGTTGTAACTGATGCCACCCCTTACTCCTTGTGGCATCATAGACTAGGTCATGCAACCATTCGCATTGTTCATTCTGTTTTGAGTCAATGTAATATTTCTATTCCATCAAATAAAACTTTTGAATTGTGTAAATCTTGTTGTTTAGGGAAAGCACACAAATTGCATGCCCCACCCTCTACTACTACCTATACAGCTCCCTTTGAACTTGTCCATACAGATCTTTGGGGCCCCTCTCCTACCCCATCTAGTGAAGGATACCTATACTACATAGCCTTTGTAGATGCCTAGACTAAGTTCACTTGGATATACTTTCTTAAAGCTAAGTCAGAAGCAATTCAAGCCTTTAGTCAATTTCACCAAATGATTAAAACTCAATTTTCTACCCAGTTAAAGGCAGTTCAGTCTGACTTTGGTGGTGAATTTAGACCCTTCACCAACCACCTTTCTTCCCTAGGCATCCTACATAGGAGAACTTGTCCCTATACCTCTCATCAAAATGGCACAGTGGAGAGGAAACATAGGCATATAACAGAAACAGGCCTATCCCTATTGGCTGATGCTTCCATGCCCCTCCACTATTGGGATCATGGTTTCACTACAGCAGTGCATCTCATTAATAGGCTACCTACTACAGCTCACCCTAACTTCATTTCTCCCTATCAGGCCCTTTTCACTTCACCACCAGACTATGCCCACCTTAAATCCTTTGGTTGTGCTTGCTTTCCCTTACTCACTCCTACAAGAACAAACTACAATTTAGAAGTGTTGAGTGCATTAACTTGGGTCTCTCACCTAATCATAAAGGTTACAAATGTCTAAGTCCTAGTGGAAGGATCTATATCTCTACAGATGTCCAATTTCATGAACATAGATTTCCCCTCCCTGAACTATTTCCCACTGACTCCACCACCTCAGTGTCTCCCTCAGTTGAATCCTCTCTTCCTCTAGTTCTTCCTACTAAATCTACATCACCCACACACACTATCATGTCTTCATCACAGCCTGCACCTATGTTAAACATTTCTGACTCCCAACCCCATGACATTCCTCCTAATATAGCTCTACCCAATGACATTCCTTCAGCTATTCTTCCACAACCTGAGCCAAACATTTCTGAGCCCTTACCACCACCAGAACCTGCACTTGCACCAGCACCTGTTCCTTCTAATCCTACCTCAACCACAAACACTCACCCAATGATTACCAGATCTAGAACAGGGAACCTAAAACCCAAAGTTTTCTTAACTCATGTTGAACCAACTAGTGTAAAAGCTGCCTTGTCCAACCCAAAATGGGTTGAAGCTATGAAAGCAGAATATGATGCTCTAATTCAGAATGGCACTTGGACACTCACTGAATTACCACCCAACAGATAAGCCATTGGGTGTAAAGGGGTGTTTAGGGTAAAAGAAAACCCTGATGGTATAGTAAATAAATATAAAGCACGACTAATGGCTAAAGGTTATAGTCAATTACCTGGTCAAGACTATGGTGAAACCTTCTCCCCATTAATTAAACCTGCCACAAT
This sequence comes from Astragalus glycyphyllos, assembly GCA_963573325.1. Lineage (NCBI taxonomy): Eukaryota > Viridiplantae > Streptophyta > Magnoliopsida > Fabales > Fabaceae > Astragalus > Astragalus glycyphyllos. The sequence goes on along the minus strand of OY754314.1, from coordinate 45,093,382 downwards.
CAGAATATTACTTACATTAGCACTTACATATAAATGGGAATTACAGCAAATTGACATAAATAATGCCTTTATTAACGGTCATTTACAAGAGGAGATTTATATGCAGCAGCCACTAGGTTTCATTTCAGATAAGAAAGACATGTTTTGCAGATTACACAGGTCATTATATGGTCTCAAACAAGCCCCAAGGGCTTGGTATGAAAGACTAAAACAGGCTTTACTACAATTTGATTTTTAATCCTAGCAAATGTGATCACTCTTTGTTTGTTTATTCAAAGGCAGGAATACAACTCTATGCATTGGTATACGTTGATGATATTATTATCACAGGATCAGCTTCACATTTAGTTCATGACTTAATCAGCAAACTCAAGACTACTTTTGCCCTAAAGCATTTGGGTAAACCTGAGTATTTTCTAGGAATTGAAGTCAAATACCTTAATATTGGTTCCTTGTTGCTCACTTAGAAGAAATATGTAGCAGATCTTTTGGAACGTGCTCACATGACTGGTTGCAGCCCCATGACGACTCCAATGGTGTCCAATCTCAAGCTGAGCCGTCATGGCAATGATCCCTTGGCTGATCCGCATCTCTATCGCTCCATTGTAGGCGCGTTGCAGTACATCACTCTCACGCGCCCTGATATTGCCTACAGATTCAACAAAGTGTGTCAATTCCTTGCTGCTCCTCTTGAATCTCATTGGTGTGCCGTCAAAAGAATACTTCACTATCTCAGTGGCACGGCTCACCTAGGGCTTCTTCTTCAACTAGCTCCCTTAGATGCTCCGTTCTTCGTTCTTGTTTACAGCGACTCTGATTGGGCTAGTGATCCCGATGATCATCGATCTACCTCCAGTGCATGCCTCTACTTTGGTCCCAATCTTGTCTCGTGGAACTCGAAGAAGCAAACGTTGGTTACCAGATCGAGCGCTGACGCAGAATATCGCTGGTTATCGCCGAGCTTATGTGGGTTCAATCCCTGTTATCTGAGCTTCGTGTGAAATTCCAAACTCCAACTTTGTTGTGTGACAACCTCAGTGCCATCATGATCTCTCATAATCCAGTGCTCCATTCGTGAACCAAACATCTTGAAATCGATGTTCACTTCGTCAGAGAAAAGGTTGTTAGTGGTCTTCTTCAGATCAAGCATGTACCAGCTGCGGCGCAAATCGCGGATGCTCTCACAAAACCCTTACCCTCAAGCAGTTTTCTGGACTTACGAGTCAAACTCAAAGTGGCTGCACAATTGGGCCCAACTTTGAGTTTGATGGGGGTGTAATAGAGTAAAAAGAAAAGGTGCGATTAGTAAAACCCGTGTAACAACTTTCAATTAGATAAACTGTTAGATACACCTCCACAGTTTACTATTACAACTCACTAGAATAGTATATAATTATTTCAATGTAATCACTACATACAAGTTTTCATAATACAATTTCAGAAATGATTCTATCACAAATTCTCTCTCTCTTTTAGATTCTATCAAAACCGACGAACCGTGGTTATTTGGACTGAACCAATTATTTTATAATATATCAGCCAAAAGTATATATTGTTCCTTATTATTGTTTATTAACCCTATATTGGTTTTATCAGATTTAGCATGATATATTGTTCAATTATTATACAATTCTACAATATACATATTGTTATGAAAATAACCAAAACATGAGTAAGAACAAATATGAGACATCATATAAGAGAATAGAGAAGAAGAAGAGAGAAAAAGATAATGAGAGAGAGTCTATACAAAAGGTGACCCCTATTTATAGGGTGAGAGTTGGCAAGTGAGTGGTCACTAATGAAAAGCCACTACAAGGGAGTAATGAGAAGATGGGAGAAGAATGGACATTCACTATATAATAATAAAATTCATAACACTCCCCCTTGGTTGTCCATCGAGGATATGTCTCATTAAAACCTTACTAGAAAAAACCGAGTGGGATAAAAATCTAGTGAAGGAAAAAGATTACAATATCCTGCCAGTGGGAGTTGCCTCGTTAAAAACTTTTCCCGGAAAACCCAGTGGAACAAAACCATGGCAAAGGAAAAAAGAGTGCAGCTTAATTTCTCCGCCTGAATGAAGCGTCACATCAGAATATGAATTTCAACATCTGGAGTTTCCTAGTGAGTGCATATGGAGCAATCTACTCCACTGTCACTTGTGATGTATCCTCCTTTAATGGAGCTTTGCGATTGATATTATCTTCAAAACATCTTCCTTGAATTATTGGCATTTGGGCATGAAATGAAGAAGCAAGAACCATAGATTGTTTTATAGATCATAAAGATATTTCAATGTCACCACATGTAGATAATAGCTGACAACATTGACTTATTTCGGTTCCACCGTATTTCATTGTGGACATAATTCATTGAGATCTCTTTAATTTTAGAATTTTTCAGGTACCTAATCAGTTCTTCTAGAACTAAAATGTCAATTATGTTTGAAAACTCTTTTAGAGTTTCTATATCCTCGCTTGGACCATCGTTCTTTTTAGCTCCTTTTCTTGTTCGAGGACTTTTATCTTTGGAACCGATTGGTCTACCACGCTTCAGGTGCAGTTGAGACTCATTTTCAATATTGTATTGTCCAACTGGAACATTCATTTTATTGGAGCATTAGCAACTTATATATATGATTTGGTCACATATTTTAGATTAGTGGTTGCATTTGATAGATGACTCGCTAAGCTTTGCAAATGAATTATCTTTTTAACTCCTAGTTTACATTATTAGTTTGAGGATTGAGATGAGACAATGATAATTCATTCCAACTGATCTCTTTTTCCAACTGCTTATTCTCTCCCCCTAATGTTGCGAATCAATATTGCAACATGCAAAAGTGCATGTTCCCAAGTAAAAATTGGAAGTTCTTATATCATAAGTATTGGTCATATAATTAACTTTAGACGTCTAAAGAATGGTTCTTCAAGACCATTTTATGAATGAACGTATACTAAGTGATGTCCAATATCATACAATACTTATCAGATGCTTTCAGGGTAATTCACAGAATGACCTCTTACTCAAATTAGTTGAGCAAACAATCTCACAAACTTCCGGTTGTGAGTTGACGATATATATGTGGCCATATAGTTGATGCATCAATTAAGATCACAAATATCTAAATGGTCAACGTGATTAGTGTACTTGTTTACAAATATCACCTTATATAAGTTCTAGAATTACGAGAGACTTATTCTCTCAAATTGCCAATATCTTTGGGAAACTAGTGAACACAAAAATTAGTAGAATGAAGAAACTAATGGCTCTTCAATACAAGTTCACATAAAAAAAATTTAACCAATTTTCACATCATTATATACTCGGGATGGTCCAACCGATCTTGCCACGAACAAAATTATTATGATATGTAAACTTCTGGTTTACAACAACATGTGTTTCAATAGAACATATATAAGTGTTATACAAATCAGAGGAAAAACAGACAACTTTTCCACTACAATTATTTTGTCCGAAGTATGTCTAGTTATATAAAGATATTCAACATATTCATTTCTTGTTTCCATATGATATCCATTTGGACTGATATCCTTAAAACTTACTAAATTTTTACGAGACTTTAGAGATTATAATATGGTACAATGTGTAAAAAAATGGTTCTCTAGGTAATTAGGTATACACTAGCTCTTTTGGAGTTTTAAATTACATTTTGCAAACTTCTGGTTGCAACACATGCTACTATATGACTTCTGGTCATAGCTAGATAATGTACACAATCTAATATAAAATACACATATTTAATCTTAGTTATATTCTAAAAACTTAGAATAGCTATCAAACTTAACTCTATTTTAAGCTAGCTAATCAGTAGCATTATAGTTAAGAGGCATTGAGAGAAAATGACAGATAAAACTTCAATTATATTGAACAGTATTTTACTTCTTCAAAACATAAATAAGGGATGTCATTTCTACTTCATTATATTCTTGCTAGACATTAGGTCTGAAACAATACTTTATTTTGCATACGTGCATATCAAACTTCTTGGTTCACATAGCATAATCTTAACCGCACTCATATTTATTTAAGCAAAAATAATGTATTAAACTTTGGCCATTCAAAAAATAAATTATAAACTACTAAGTACGCATATAACAAAAATTAGGACCACGATTGCCTGCAATTGGAAACAACTGCAGGTTCCTCAATTTAGTGCAAATTCAGCAATTGTGTTAGAAAGAGAGAGATATTTTAGGTGTTGAAATGACAAAAAAATCCTTAAATATAGTGCAAATGTAGGGGACTGCAGAGAGTTTGAATGCAGAGAATCTGATTCTAAAAGATTACCATATATATACAAAAAAATTGGGGACATACAATTTACTTCAAGAAGCAAAAGTGTATAAACCACACTTACTAGTTTAGCAAAAAAAATACCGTTTATACATAAAGAATTTGAGACACACAATTTGAAATGTCATTTCGCATGTGCTATAAGGTAACATGAAATTACAAGAAGATAATAAAAAGTTATGATGGGAAATAAGAACATAAGAGTGTCTAGTTCTTTAGAATCTAGTCATACAATCAACTCTTCTTATTCCCCTTTTTTTGCAACATTTTTATATGGAATTCCAAGCATAAGAGATTGGCAAAGTTACATTTTTCCAAAATTCATGAGTTACTATAGCAATATGAAGATCATAATCATAAATCATATACTAATATATTTAAATAGCATAATGATAGCACTTACCACATCAATGATTATCACCACAACCTTTGTTGTACCAATATTATAATGTGAATCATTCACTTCTAAGAATGAATTTCAGTTCATTGAGTAGTTTATCAGTATTATCACATAATCTTGATTCATAATATTTTTTTAGAAATATTTTCTCATTTTGCTAATTCATGAGAATATTTGAGACATAAACTATATGCCCTTTCTCTTGATTTCCTTTGTTTCAAAACATACAAAGATCAAATAGATTGCAATCATTATGTAAAAGTCAAGTTCTTCAGGAACTCGATCACAAAACTTTCATTATGTTTTGAAGAAGTAAAATACTGTTCAATATAAATATGAGAAGAACGCTGAAAACAACACCGTCACCGTCGCCGTTGCTGTTCTTTGGTCGCCATCGTTGTTACCCGTTCGCCGTCGTCGTCGCCGTTGCTCGCTCGCCGTTGCCGTCGCCTTGCTCGCCGTCACCTTCAAGAACTCTTCGAAACCCTAAGTTTTCATCATCGAAATCCAAAGTTAGGTAAGCATCTCTGAAAATCAGTGTTTTTGTTTTCTTTTTTCTTGTTTAACAGCGAAAATCCCTGATTCATTTTCGTATCATCCATAGAGCAGCGTGGTAGATTCTTTTCCAGTAATTTTTGTAGCATACAAGAACGTAATCAGTTCTCTCCGTGTAGCGTGGCAGATCGTATCATCCATAGAGCAAAAAGAAGAAGGTCGTAATAACGATGACAACGTGGCACTCATGAAAGAGTATAGATCCAAAGTTGAAACTGAACTCTCTTGTGTTTGTGTCAGCATCCTTAACCTCTTGGACTCTAATCTAATTCCTTCTGCATCTTCAGGTGAATCGAAGGCTTTTTATTTCAAAATGAAAGGTGATTATCATAGGTATATGGCTGAGTTTAAAATTGGTGATAAAAGAAAATCTGCTGCTGAGGAAACTATGCTGTCTTACAAGGCTACTCAGGTTTTTTTTTAAAAATCAATTCAATCACTCTTTTTTTGTTTGAAAGAAAGATTAATTGATTTAATTGTTGAGATTATTTTTTTGTTTGTGTGTGTGTGAATCTTGAAGGATATTGCTCAAGCGGATCTTCCACCTACTCATCCTATAAGATTGGGTTTGGCACTTAGCTTCTCTGTTTTCTACTATGAAATTCTTAATTTGATCTCAATTGTTTGTTTGTTTGTTTGTTTTGCAATTACCTGTTCATATTTATGTGCTGCTGTGTGTGAATGTGATGTAATTACATGGTTTTTTCTGATTTAACAAGTTCTTTTACTTTTCTCAAGAAATTATCCTGAGCCTACACCTTTTACTTTCCTCAAATATTCCATTCTGATCACAGCAATTAAAAATAATAATTTTGAGAATCATTGTTTTTTATAGGGAAATGGTTAATTGTTTGGAATATGTTTTAACTGATTAGAGGTCTGTTTGACTTGGATGTATGTCTCTGGGTATCTTATGGGAGGATGGGTGGAAACTGAATTTTTTCTTCATATCTCTTGTATTTATGGCTTGTAGTAGCAATCTGTTTTCTCTAAATATGGAGAAGTTCTTTTGGATTCACAGTTACATTTTGTGCTGATTGGAACAAGGAAAAGATTGGTAACATAGATCATAGTTATTTCCTATAATTATTCCATGTATATGAGCTGGATGGAATAATTTGCAACTGGCTGGTTTGTGGTAAAGTTATTGTGCAGAAGGGGAAGTTACACATTGAATTAAGTTAGCAAACATACTTTCACCTTAGTTCACCGGAATTCTTTTTTCTTCCTTCGGTAATTAAAATGTTTTTGGTCAACTGCAATGATATACCCATTGGGTGATTAGTGAATCTGCTTATGTGTGCATTGAATCTGCTGATGTTAGGTGTGTGTGTGTGTGTGTGTGTGTGTGTGTGTAGGTGTATGTAAAAAATGGGATTTTGTTTGCTTCTTTTTGAGCATGACATTTTACTTACTAATTCATTGTTGCTTCATTCTTGATTGGGTTTGTTGTGCAGCTATTAGAGATGGCACTAGAGGTTGTGTTGCTAACAAAGCTAGGAAATAACAACACATGCATACGGTTAAGTCACTGCATCCTATGGTTTTTCTTACTTTCCATATCTCGGGAGGAATCTCAAAAACTACTCCCTTCAAGTTTATTTATTCCATCATATGGTGACAAAAGCAATGCCTCAAGGCTTCTTCCAATAACAAGGTGAGAGGGTGAGATATGTCTTCTCCACATAACAAGCCCTTCCCATTACCATGTTTTCTAATTTCTTTATATCTTTTGTTTAACAGTGACATGGTTCAAGGAATTTGTTTAAAAGATGCTTTCCAGTAATATTGTAGGAGCTAGACTACAAATTCCAGTTATGTTGTTTAAAAACCAAAAACGGGGGGCTATCTAAAAGCTCAACATGTAGCACACAAAAGTCCAAATTGATGTGATCATATGTAAGGTAAGCTATTCTTCTAAAATATGAAACCCCTTTTTAATCTTCGTGGGGAGCTTCACTTTACCAGTGGACTATCACTAATTGCATTCTTTTGTTGTTGATAATATGTTTGATCCATTGCTAAATTTTAATTTTTGGGTTATACATTTGCAAATAAACAGAGAAATAGACTAGTTATAGGTGTTACATTTGCTAAATATTAGTATTTCTGGAGTGTGTTTGATTATTGATAGATTGATAAAAAGTTATTATATGGTGCTATTGTTCTGTATCTGTTATGAGATGGGGAGTTGCGCATCTTTGTTGCTATCTCTGGGGGATTGAGTTAGTCAAATGTGCGGTGAGTCTATTGTCCTTATGTGGTGCTATTGTTCTTTCACTAACTCTTTTTGTATCTCAAAAGTCAGGAAGAAAGAAGGAAGAAACACAGGAGATTGAAATGTCTGGTGTGGATCACGGTTGCATTACTGTTTGCTGGTTGCAAATGAGTCTGTTTTACATGATCGGTCGCTGCAATGGGTGTTGGAATCATCTGGTTCGTTACTGGTGCAGTGTTAGTGGAGAGTGGGTTGATTACACAATTAGAAAGGGGTGGTTTAGAGAATTAGAGTGGCTGATGGTGATTAAGCTGTCTCATTTTTTACTTGATTTTATCTGTTGTTGTATCCATTTTATTGTTATAATGGATTGGTTATCTGAAAAATGTGAGTTTGAATGAATGAATGATTACTTGACTTATTTTATGAATTTCATGTCCAAGGTTTTAAATTGTGGTCGCGATAATGTTAACAACAACGGTTGCAGTTGTGTCTTGATCCTAAATAATATGAAAACTTACAGTCAAATGATTATTTCATTGATGATGATGCTTTTCATGATGATGTTGTTGTAAAGAAGCTGCTGATGATCAGATGCTGATGTTCCTCCACCACTATTAGCAGTAGAACTAGCACTGAGTATGTCAGTTAAATCACCTTGGTAATTGTCCATATTTGTTGTTGTTGAAACAAAGATACTACACATGCTTTATTATTCTTCCACAATAATATTAATTAGTACAAGAACAAGAAAAAGAAACAAGGGTTGTTGTTGTTGCTGTTGTTTTTGTTCTTGTTGCTCTTAAATCTGTTTAATTCAATAAACCTATGCAGTGATTATTGTTTATTCTAAACTTTTCAGGCTCTATTATTAATTATTAATTAATCTTGATTGTCTTTCTTGCAGCTCCAAGGAGAAGCCCAATCTAAGGTGAATCTTCTTCTTCTTAGATTTTGTTTTCTTCATATTTCTTAGACTAATTAATATGCAAGACAGAGATTGATGTTTGATTTGTTGATTTGCATGTTTTTTCAGAGTTCTAGTAGAGGCAAGAGAGTAAAAAGGAATGGAATAGAAGATGATAAATCAAAGGAAGTAGTTCATCTTAGGACCTTACCTTACCTTAGTTTGATGTTTGTGTTTTAGAAACATTTTGTTGAATTTTGTGTAAGAAACTTGTAGAAATCTTAAGTTTCATGAATTGTATTGTAAGATATTAATTCCAATGGAATTTGAAAGAATTTTTATGAATTTATTATGTGTTGTTGTTTGGAAATAATTTTGTATATAACAGTTTAATAATATGTTGGTATGGATAAAAACAAAAAAAATATTAAAAAATATTAATACATTTAGTATCGGTTATACAGAAAAAACGATACTAAATGTACTTACTTAGGTACATTTAGTATCAGTGTTTCTGTATAACCGATACTAAATGTACCTTAGTAATACATATAGTATCGGTTATACAGAAACACCGATACTAAATATACCTTAGTAATACATATAGTATCGGTTATACAGAAAAAATGATACTAAATGTACTTAGGTACATTTAGTATCAGTGTTTCTGTATAACCGATACTAAATGTACCTTAGTAATACATTTAGTATCGGTTATACAGAAACACCGATACTAAATGTACCTTAGTAATACATTTAGTATCGGTTATACAGAAACACCAATACTAAATGTACCTTAGTAATACATATAGTATCGGGTGTTTATGTACAACCGATACTAAATGTACCTTAACAGTACCTTAGTAGTACATTTAGTATCGGGTAAAAAACCGATACTAAATGATCGGACATTTAGTATCGGTCGATTTAGTATCGGTTCCACAACCGATACTAAATGTGCAAAACAACCGATATTAAATGTCAAATCTGCACTAGTGAACCACACGGGTCGGCAAAGTCGTGTACTCGTGGCCAGTTAGGTTCCCCGGCGTAGATTAGTCATTGGCAAAGCTGGTGGAAACTGCGTACCAAAAACATGGTAACAAAAAAAAAGATGTATTTATTTGGCTTTTAAATTTAAATATATTGGTAAAAAATATATGCATAGGTAATATGTAACCGGTGGCAAAGGGAGTGGGGTGCCCACTGGTTTTATGGTCATCACTAAATTTACAACACACTTACTACTAATATCAAAAATACTTTACCCAAAAATAATAATATACTCTTTTGGGTCTTTATTAATTATAATTAAATTTTTGATGTATTTTCTTCTCTTGATTATAAGAAAAATAATTTTCTTTTCATAATTGCTAAAAAGTTTCTATCCTTTTTTTACTTGAAAATGCCTATATTCTTATTTACAGTTAGATATATGCTTACTGAAAACTCACATAGTGAGGGTAAACATTTAATACTAGAGGTATATTTGAGATAAAAATTTTAATTTGATCGTAATTAATTAGCTCATTGGTCGTAATGATTTTTTAATTTCTTTTTATATTAGGGGATAGGTGGATAGTACTTGGAGGTATTGTTTAACTATCTTTTGAGGGTTGTTTGTTTATTTATTCTGATTTTTTGCTATTTACCAATCGGTAGTTGTGTGTATTAATAACAATCGTAACTAAAAAATAACAGTTAAATATTTTTTACTTGAAAAACATTAGTCAAAATTAATTTTTTATGCATATCTTCTAAATGTAGGATTTTTTTATTAAGTTTAACAATTTGATATTGGCACCCCTCAAGTTCAAATCCTGTCTCCATCTCTGCATATAACAATATAAAAAAATACACGTATAGTAACTTTATAATATTGGTTGGGTGACAATTTTCTTGTTTTTGTCGTATGTGTATGTGTATGTGCGCGTGCCGGCTCAATAATTGATTCGATTGATTTTTTATTGAACCTTAAACCAGTGTCTTCACTCATAACCGATTAGGTTATCTGAAAATTGCTATAAACTAGTGAAAAAAACACAATCGACAAATAAAGCCTAAATGAAAGGGTCATACATTAACAGATATAATAATGTATTAATGTGCAGGACAAATCAGTACAAATCCACAATTATAAGGACAACTGTTTAATCTATTTAACCCAAAATATATCAATGTGCTATATGTTATAATATATTATAGGCTTAAATACAGTTTTGGTCCTCCAAGTTTCACCAACTCACGATTTTGATCCCAAGTTTTAATTTCACGAATTTGATCCCCAAGTTTCCCAATTTGTAAAATCAGGATACCCCACTAAGCACGAACTTAGGTGTTTCAAATATTCTGCTCTCTCACTGAAGAACCAATGAAGAAGAAGATGAAAAGCTCTCTGCTCTCTCTATCTGCTCCCTTGATTCGTTTAATCTGATAGTTTAAGTATTTTTTTTTAATTTCTAATTTCTTAAATATAGTATAAATATATATATATATATAAACAAAATGTTAAAATAAAAATAACAATTTTTAATATAAAAAACCCATTTTGGCATGCCAGCGTGGCTGCCATGTAATTTAAGTGGCGGACAGGTCAGCATCGATTTTTGGTGATTAGTGGGGGACCCTGATTTTACAAATTGAGAAACTTGGGGGATCAAATTCGTGAAATTAAAATTTGGGGGATCAAAATCGTGAGTTGGTAAAACTTGGGGGACCAAAACTGGATTTAAGCCTATATTATATATCCCACTGTCAATATGTTGCTTGAAAATGTGTTATCCTTAAGAATGGCCACATATACTCCGAACCTAACTATTAACTATTAATAAATAAAGTGTCCATAAAATGGTGGATGGAAAAGAGCATGTGTCATGCTCCGTACAATGAGTCTTCCTGGTCTTTTTTATTCCAATAATAACAGTTGTTCTTATAATTGTTTTTTCATAGTTAATTTATGACATTCAGCAACACCAAAAAAAAGTGGGAAATGGGAAGAAAGATGATGGGAAAGGTTCATCTAGATTTTACATTCTAGATGAAACTCAAGAAAAGAGGCTATACAGGTCCTGGAGGAACCAAAAATCACTGAGATAGACAAATCGGCTAAAAAAATTGTGTAAAATAATGTGCAAGTATACACAGTCCAACAAGTAGTATAGTCATTAATAGAGATCGTTCCCGCGAGGATTGAAGTTTAAGATATGCTTAATTTATCTAACAAATTAGTGACGAAAAATAAAATAAAACAAGTTTTTGTAACCATCACTATAATCAACATTAAATAAAGTAAAGGATTGGTGGAAATTCAAACTAGGAACAAGTTGGAATACCTTTCACTATGAAACTTCAAAATAATGGTTTAATGTTACACACTACTGAGCAATAAATACATGAAGGAAGGTATAGATGCTAGTTTTAGTTCCATACTACTGAAATTGCAAAGAGATGAAGTGCAAAAAGAGAAGTGTACTGTCTAAGCTCCAAATGCAACAACACAAGAAGAAAAATCAGCTTCCTTTGAGCATAAAACTCCAAGAAATGACAGCTTCAGTAGTGCTGCAGCACTGTTCTCAACACTGTTGTTCTGAATTACCTTTTTAGTGAATATGCTAGGTGAGAAAAGAAAATTGCAGCAATAAAATTATGTCTAACTTTCCTCTATTCAGACCAGCTCCGTAAAGAAGAACTACAGCTCCTTAAATAGTCCTAGGGTTGTGGAAACCAAGAAAAACCCTAAAAGAATAATTTCTTGTCCTCTAATGTGCCTAAAAGGACATGTGTCCTTAATAAATGGAATAAATACACAGAATTCAATGGTCTCAATATAGACACGCCCTAACACCTGGGTGACACATAACTTTCAGCGCAGATTCCCTTTTCAGCTTTTTCTCTCTCGTCTAGTGTAAGAATTCGAACTGATGCTATAGCACCTGAAAGCTGCACCACACTAAAACACACATTATAGCACAAAAATAAAGCACCAAAGTGCCCATTGAGATTGAACCAAATTTTTTTCATAACTAACTTCAAATCATTGGATGTTAGTTATGGAAAAATTTAGAGTTATCAATTTGTTTACCGTGGTTTTTGGTAAACACCGCTGGTCTCCAATTTGGTTAACTTGCAGGATCAACCAGTGAATCCTAAGACCATTTGTGTTTAGAGTTTTTCCAGAATTACTTGTGTCCTTGCAGTTTAAAAGTAAAAGAAGAAGATAACCGTCGATTTCTCCGCGAAACCGTCAAATTACTCCAAATGAGGGAGGATAAAACAAAGAGAAAATTTGCAGGGAACGTAAAGAAAAGGAAAATTAAAATTGCATTAATTTAAAGGGGTGGTGCACAAGATCATACATGCGTTCCTTGTACTCGTTTCTCAGTGCGTGTCGGTACTTTGAGCGTGGGAACTTGGTATGAGAGATTGTGACCCGTTTTTCCTATGAGAAACTACTATTTATACAAATAGAAAATAACTGTACAAAGTTTAAAAAATGTAACTGCTACGTGCTCTTGGTAACCGTTACTTGATCCTACTTCGACATCAGCCTCCAACTCCTTCTCGTCGAAATATCTATCTTCCGCCTCTTCGACTACTTCGTCATCAGCCTCCAACTCCTTCTTGTCGAAATATCTATCTTCAGCCTCTTCGACTTTGCCAAATCTGAGGTCGAAATCTACTCGATGCAACTTGATAGCTTAGTTCATTTCAGCGTCGAAATTGATATTTGTCTCTTGAAATACAAGGTCAAACTTTAAAAATAAGTCAAACCTCGTTGACTGCATTTAATTTAGCCTGTCGAAATTACAGGCTAACACAGTTGTAATTCTTATAATTAAGATTTATCAGTTATAATTCGAAATATTAATGGAGGTAAGAATCCACAAAGTGGCTAAGGGATTTAAATACACTTCAACTAGGAAACCAAAAGAGACCAAGAATGCCAATGAATTGGGTACGAAACAAGGATCTAAGAAAGGGCCTATTAAACCTCAACAAGCTCTTGGAAAAGAGAATATCCCCACAACCAGTTCCAAGGCTACCTCCATATCTATTAAAGGGAAGAAGGAGGAGCACAAAACTAAGGACGACCGTGTCATTCTTGAAATTATGAAATGAAACATGCAATAGGATGGTTCGACCTTTCTTCACCAGTGGAAGGAACTTGACCCATCTAGAGCTACCCTTGGAATAACTGTTGAGAATGATCTAGCTTTCATGAAGGCCCTAAAAGATAAAGATAATGTTAATCTGCACAATAGTCCTATTGTAGGTGGAGAGACTAGTTCCAAAAAGGATAATGAAGAGGAAGAGGCTTATGAGGAACATGTTACTATGCGTATCCTAGGGGTGGTTGAATATTATCAGTTGGAATTGTAGAGGCACTGCTGCCAAAGGTTTTGTAGGATTGATGTTAAAATATAGATAGTAAGCCCATTAGTTAGTAGTAAGGCCCATTAGATTGCTTGGTCATTAGATAGTAAGGTCCATTAGTTGGTTAGTATATAAGGTAAATGGTAGCCTCATTTAGGGTCATCTCTTCTCATTTGTAATATCTTACCACTTTCAATATAATAGACTTTTAAGGTTTTCTCTTTAATTTCCATGGATGCCATGTTTTTCAACAATTGATAAGGACCTTGGAAGGGAATTTTGTTTCTCTACGTTTATCCTTATGGAAACTCATACAAGTGGCGAAACTGCTAGTAGGATAATTAGAAGATTTGCCTTTGATAGGCACAGTGTTGAGGAAGTACGTGGCCAGTTTGGTGGTCTTTAGTACCTGTGGGATTCTTCTATTTGGAACATCTAATTTATCTCCCCCTTTGTTCAATTTATTCACATGCATGTCAGTATGCCCCATTAACAGGTTTTGTCTCTTACTATTGTCTATAGGAGTCCTCACTATGCTTAAAGACAATTGTTGAGGGATTCTATCTTGGAGTTGAATTGCACTATTTCAAGGCGTTGGGCCATTCTGGGGAATTTCAATGCCCTCTTAGTGATGCGGATAGAAGAGGCCTTCCTCTGGTTTCACCCCTCCCTCATGACCAATGGTTTCAGGATTCTATTAATCAGTGTGACTTGATGGTTATACCTCATAATGGAAGTCCTTTCACTTGGTTCAGAGGAGACACTTATAGAAGGCTTGCTAATCTTGGCTGGAAAGTCAAGTTTGAAGAAACTGAGCTTTTCCACTTACCTATGTTGAAGTATGACCACACTTCTCTTTGGAAAGAGTATGAGGGTATCCTTCTAATGGAGCAAGTGTTTTGGTTCCTAAAATTCCGTGCCAAGTGGATTGAATTTGGAGACCGAAACACAAGATTCTTCCATGGTGTTACTACAACTAAGCGAATGAAGAATTTCATCGTAATGCTCCCGCAAGATAGAGGAGACTGGGTTTCTAACCCCACAACACTTGAGAATATGGCAATAGGCTATTTTATAAACATTTTTAATTATGAGTATTCTCTTTCTCCGATATGTCTTCTTGGCCACTTCCCAATGGTTGATCCCCTTAATATGCAGGATGTTGGGAGACATGTTTCTGATGAAGAGATTTACCATACGGTCAAGAGCATCAGAGCTTTTAAGGATTCGACCCTTATGGGTTCCAAGCCATTTTCTTCCATAGTCAGTGGCACAACATTGGTCCTTCCTTTTGTAAAATTATCAAGGAGATGATTCGGGAACCTTCATTAATATTATTCCTAAGTTGATGAGGTTACTTGTATGAAGTAGTTTTGCCCCCATTAGCCTTTGCAGTGTCTCTTAAAAGACTGTCACCAAGCTTTTGGTTCAGAGAATTCAGATTATTTTTCCCTCAATTGTTCTCCATGCTCCTTTGTTTTAGATGCCAGAGTCGTGATAATGTCACCGTTGCTCAAAATATTATCCACTCCATGCGATTTGGAGAAAGCTTATATTGGTTGAGTTGGGATTTCATCAAAGAAACCCTGGGAGATAATCGCTTCCATGAGAAAACGGTCCAACTCATTTGGTCTTGTATCTCAATATGCAAGTCTCATGGAACAAGAGGAACTTGACCAAGTTGAATCAGACAAAGACATTTGTCTAGGTGGTCCAATATCACCTCATATATTTGTCTTATGCATTGAGCGTCTATTCCACCTTATTGAGCACGATGTGGGTCAAAGTATTTAGAAACCCATCAAAATTAATCATAGATGCCCCAAGAGTTCCCATTTAGCTTTTGCTAATGATCACATTTTGTTTTCCGAGGCTAACATGGATCAGGCTAGAATGATTACTAAGATTCTTCAGACCTTTTGCTTTATCTCTAGGCAAAAGGTTAGCATGGAGAAGACGATGATATTCTTTTCTAATTTCTAATAATGTGGCTAGACAAACTCGTCTTCTTAACAATGAAGAGTTGGCGTTTCACATGACTGACGACCTTGGGAAGTATTGGGCATTCCTCTCTTTCACAACCGAGTTGGCCTTCAAATATTTAATTTTTTTGAAAGGTAAAGTATACCTCAGAATTAGTAATTTAAAAGCTAGGATTATTTCTTTTGCTGGAAGAGTCGTCTTGGCTAAATCAGTGATTCAAGCCATTCCTACCTATACTATGTAGTCCACTGCGCGCTTCCTAAAGGAATTTGTGATGAAGTGGACAAGATTTATAGGTCTTTTGTTTGGGGAGATGAGCAGGATAAAAAGCATTTTACCTAATTAATTAGGATGAATTATGCATGGCCAAGAAGGGTGGGGGCTTGGTATGCGCAACTCTAGAACTGCCAACTCTGCCTTTATGTCCAAGATTAACTGGGAACTTTGCTCCAATTATGATGCCTTATGGGTGAAATTAATGATGGGAAAATAAAAAGTCTGGGAGTGCTGGGATTCCTAGAATTCAAAGTAGAAGTGTTGGATCTAATCTTTTGGCAGGAATTTTTTTTTATTCTTGGGAGTCCTTCAATAATCTCCTGTGTTGAGGATATTCGTGAATTTATTTTACCCAAATGATATTCCTAGTGTTGGATCATCGTGAATGAAAAGCCCAAATGATATTCCTAGTGTTGGATCATCGTGAATTTATTTTACGTGACATGTTGTAATTAGTGAACAACATAAATGTATAGTTTTGGAATGATAATGACTTAGTCTTTGTGTTATCGTTTCAAGTATTTAAATACAGAAAGATAGCACATCTGAATGTCTCGACATTTGAAAATATAACAACCTAATATATGGTAACAACCTTATCTATAATAACATATACAATCCAAACAAATATAATTTGACATGGAGATCAGAAAAAAACGACAGGAGACAAGAATCTTTAGTATTATGAGCAATTAGTTGGATCAGTTGGCTAGTCTAGCACACCCTTGAAAGATAAGAATCATTTATGCTCTCACTAAATGGAACTCAACCTACGTGACGTTAGACGCAGTAGAAAAATATCAACCATCCTTTGAAAAATTAGAATATGAAGAGTTAAGTTATTCTAAGTTCTTCGGGGCTACTGCCCCCTAGTGCACCTGATTGGGATAATGTCCGTGTCTTTTGCCAAATTGTCGAAGCTTTTCTATGAGGTAGTAAAGATTTTCTCAATGTCACAACATGCTACGTTGCATATTGCGGTTGTCCAACTCTCTTCCATCCACATTGGTTGAACAATTTTTCGATGAAGATAAATTCAATTTGACCAACATGGTCTAGAAATGAAGAAAATGTATGAGAAGAATTGTGGAAAAATTGAAAATATAAACCAACTTCTCTACTTCAGTGTTATTTTTGATCCTCGATATAAATTGAGGTTTGTCGAGTGGTCATTTTAAGCTATGTATGCTTCCAATTCCACCTTCGCTACTGAACTTTCCAGTTCAGTCAAAAATAATCTTTTTAAGATGTACGATTCTTACAAGGATGCATATGACCAAAAAAATAGTGAACATCAACCATCTGTTGGTCCTTCAGCAAGTGTTTCCTTTAGCGAGAAACACCCCACTCTTTTCTTTTATGTAGACTAATAGTATATATCTATTTCGAGTATGTCAATTCAATACTAGACAATAGAAACTGCAATAACTTCCAATGCTTAAGCAATGAAGCTAAAATGTTGAAGTACAACTAAAGGGCACAAAAGTTCTCTACACGACACGACCCTGCATTAAAAATTGAAGTACAACAAAATCCTCCAATGTCTCGTCTGCTAGTCATTTTGTCATGACTGAGTTTATTGACTCCGTCTATTTTGCTTATGTGGCATGTTTTCTGCCAAACTGGACACTTACGGGGCGTGTTTATTTGAGAAACACTGGCACATTAGTAGTTCATATCCTTGTTTTCATAGTATTGATCCATGGACTAAAATGGAATAATAAAAAATTGATAAAAAAAACTTCAAATATCTATCCCCCCCCTCTCTCTCATTAAACTAGTGTTTGCTATTTGCTATTTTGTCCTCTAAAGCTAGTGTGGGAGATTACGATAATTTGAACATCATTAGAGCAAATATAGGATTGCATATACCAGTATTTGGTATAGCTATAATATTCTTGTAATAATAACTTATGAAAATAAGGATGCTAAGAAGTGAAATGTGATTATAATCTCAAAATATTTCGAGATTTGTAAAATTAAAGACATTTGCATTGGAAAATAACATAATAATTTTTGAGTTAACTTTCATCAAAATGGTTTCGGTTTCACTTATTTATTCACTAATTGGAGGTTGTATAAATGAATATGGCGGTAGTCAACAAGAAAATTGATTTCATCTTAGAGAACCTACGCATCTAATTGTACCACATAAGCATCTAGATTAGGAGAAAACGTGTCACATAAGCAAAACAAACAAAGTCAATAAACCGAATTATCATTAATGAGGACCAAAGTAATTAATGGATCAGACATTAAATGATTAATTTGTACTGTAGTTTCTTTGAAGCCAAAAATCAAAGTGACAGCAAGTCACATTATAAGGACAATTTTTGTAGTCTCCAACTATGGGATTTGTGCATAATTAAGAGGTTTTTAGGCAAGTTTTACTCCTAGATTTGGCTAATAAACCCCGTGAACTTAGCTTCTTGATTTGCATTGTCCTGACAAAATACGTCCAAGGCTCAATGCTACTTACTCCCCCCTTCTTGGGATCTCCATCTATATGTCTATACTATAATTTCTCTTTACAATTTTGTAATCCATTTTCTCCTTGGGATCTCCATCTATATCTTTAACGTACAAAGTATTTGCTGGTAAAAAAAACTACATCTATAAAATTAATTATTTAACTTTGAATATCTGAAAAAAATAATAATTTTTTTGTTGAGACCAGGGTATCCACCACCGAACGCAGTGAATTAGTTTTATTCTAAATTTCTAACTAAGACTTTTCTTATAAAGAAAAGAATTCATTAGAAGGAAATGGTTACTCCAAGTTTCCATCCCATTACTAAAAAAATCTTAGTTTGTCCAAGTTAATTTATTTAATTAAATAGACAAACATAATCAAAATACAAATAAAAATACAAATTGTAAAGAGAAATTATAGTATAGACAAACATAATCAAAATACAAATAAAAATACAAATTTAATTTATTTAATTAATTTGTGATAGTGAGGTCATTGATTCAAGTGAGGATACTATTTTTTTAGTGCTATTTAATTTAATTTGATTTTTCAGTGGCGGACCCAAGACCATGGTAGAGGGGGTGCAAATTTTTTTAAACACACACAGTGTTAAAAGTGTAATAAAAATAAGAATTTAACAGACTCACAACTTGTGTTGCACTTGACCAACACAAATTAAATAGTATTAATAAGTTCCTAATACAAATTAAACAGCACTAAAAAAATTAACATATTCACAAAATACAGAACAAAATTCAAATTAAATAGACTTTTTGACACCGTGTTACTAGTGCGCAGTCACCACCGGCTTTGCCGAAGACTAATCAATGTCGGGGGACATGGCTGGCCATCGATATACCAGCCTTTGCCATTCCGTTCGGTTCTCCCCTCCCAACTTGCCACACCCAATATTCGAACCCAAGACATTGGGATGGGATCTGAGCTACTTACCACTCGGATAAACTCTTGTTAGTAAAAAAATCAAATTAAATAGACAAACATAATCAAAATAAATTAAATAGCACTATCACAAAATACAAATTAATTAAATAGCACTAACACAAATTACCAATTAAACAGTATTAACAGTGACCAAGTTACGGTCAATTGAATCAGTGACCTCACTTTGTTTGTCCTCTTTCCTCAAACAACTCCACCATGTTGTAAGAAAGTTATTCTTTGATTAAAAGAAAGTCGACGCCATGAATTTACCTTTGAGCTTTCTCTTAACCTAATATTGAAGACATTCTTACCTTGAAAGAATGGAATGAAATCAAATTCAATCCTGTATTTATACGTATGTTGTTTAAAGTTAAACCAATTTGATTGAGAATTCAAAGAGTGAAATTGTA
Organism: Astragalus glycyphyllos; assembly: GCA_963573325.1. Lineage (NCBI taxonomy): Eukaryota > Viridiplantae > Streptophyta > Magnoliopsida > Fabales > Fabaceae > Astragalus > Astragalus glycyphyllos. The sequence continues at coordinate 45,073,525 of OY754314.1, read as the reverse complement.
ATTTTTGTTCACGAAAACAAATGTACATCGATCTATGTTAATGTATAGGATCTAGAGGAGTAAAACCAAGTAGGTGTATGGTCCAATCGTACTATATAGTATAATAATATATGAATGAGTTGGGTTATGAGAAAGGGATGTGCCAAGATTAATTGTCTATTTATTGGTATGGGAGAGAGGGTAGGGAATCCATGTGAATAACTGAATTTTTTGAGTAAATTAATTGAACTAAGTTAAGAAAAATATATATGCCAGCTGGTTTTCTTATGTAGCGTGGTCATGTCGCTTATGTTTCTACCAAGTCCCATCTTTTTCTCTTCTCTAATGTTTCTACTTGTATCTTTTTCTTGTCCACTGTTTTTCTTCCAAATCTATATTTAATTCTTCCATAAAAAAAAATACTAGTATAATCAAATGTCATTTAATTGACCTAAGAGCACTTAAATGAGATGATAGGGGTCTTTTCCAGCTTAATTAAGGTCTTGAGTTCGAATCCAGTATTTGGCAAGCAGCACGGCTCGAGAGATTAGATTAGTCTCTGCAGTTGCGTGTAGTTATTAAATCTCTTGAGGGAGAGCTTTGCGCACATTTAATTGCTTGTTTTATTTTACACCTCTTCTTCTGTGTTTGTTCATTCGTCAATCAAGAGTTTCCAGCTTTTTTCTTCCCCCAATTATTTCACTTTTGTTTGGATTTATGGTCTTGACGGTTAGCAACGTGTTCCTACTTGTAAATTTAAGATTATGACTAATATTTGGTCAAAAAAGATTATGACTTATATTTTATATATATATATATATATATATAAATCTTCATAAAATTTAAATGCTTAACTAAAAAAGATATCTTAAATATTATCAAATTCTTTGATGTAAATATTAAAAATAAATAAATTAACAATACACTCTTTCATGAAGTAATGGTGACGATTCTCTTAATATTAATTAACCTAGCATGGATTGATCATTTAAATTTTAAGGATGAATTGAAAGGACTAAACGTACGGTCATGAGGACATATTCATTTATACGCCTAAGAAAATGTGTTAACTAGTACACCATGTGTATAGACATAAAAGAAAAACATAGTACCATGTGTATAAGATTTACTTTGACTTCATTACCTCTCTTGGCTTACTTTGTTTGACGTTTAAGATTGTGACATGAAACGATAATTATAACTTAAACTTCTTGAAAATTATTTTATGATTTCCTAATACATCCGTTGTTACTTATATTAGATATGTATTGTAAAATGACAATCAAAATTAGACAAATATTTTTGGCTAAAATGTCACACAAAATGGAATAGATGGTGTAATGAAGAAAGCTGATTAAGTGACCAAAATATGTAATGGAAAAATTAAAATCGTCACTTATTCTACGTATATAATGGTGACGAAATTAGAGACAGATTTCATATTTTTTTATTACTATTAAACTAGTAACTATTGATAAGAAATGAGCTACACCTAGGGGTTAAAATACGTGAAGGGAGATTTTCTCTTTCGAATTGATTTTTTAATAGTGATTTTTCTAATGTTTTGGACCTAGTTTTTTCCTATCACAACTGTCCATAACCTAAATGTTGCACAACCACAAAATGGTGAGTAATTGAAATAATATTGTCAACCTTGAAAGGTCTTAATTTTATCCCTTTTTTTGTTAATAGATTCCTTGAGTGGGACATATGTGCCTAACGTGCATGTTCCAATTAAATATCCAAATTGAAACTCAACTTAATCATTGAAATATGGATCGATCTAACACTTGGATCATCATTAATGTTTACTGTTTGTTGGGTGCACAAATTGATTAGCCAAAAACAAAAACTAGAACTACTGTCAAATTTTTCATTAGATTGGATGCACACCTAGAACTCTTCACCAAATTTTATACAGAATTATAGTTATTTTTAGTCCAAAACTATATAATATATATTTTTTAATAACTTGAATTCTTCACCGCTCTTGATTATTTCATTAAGTTTTTTTTTTTCACAAATAATTCTACCAACCAAGCATATAATAATTCGATCAATACAAGCCCAGAAAAAAGCAGATCAAATAAGAAAGCAAGGCAACTTTTTTATCCACAAATTAATACTCACATACATTTTGGGGAAAAAAAAGCAAAAAGGTGCTCATATTGCTATATTTTAATAATTCAAAGTATATTGAACCATTTTTGGTTTCCTTTCATCTCCCAAGTGTTGAAAAACTGAAAACTCAAACTAGTCTTCTAAGATGCTTTCCAAGTGAGGCTGCCACACTCCGCTATGGCTATGTCGTCGATGACGTCGTGATCCTTTCTTCTCCTTAGACTCACAAGATTCCTTTGATGATGAGAAATCATCGTTTTTCTCATCATCGAAGTTCTTCTTCTTTATTGAGGAGAACACTTTTTTGTTGTCGAGATCTTTACTTGTGACCCTTCCACTCACTCGTCGTTTCTTATCTGGCAACGACGTGGAAGGGATCAAGAAGTATATGCTACCTCTCTTGAGCTCAGTCTCCGGCGAGAGAATAAGAATCCGTCGAACAACTCCTTGAGAGCTTGGCTTGCTAAGAACATGATTTGGATTAGCTTTGAGCACTTCTCCTGCTGTTATTGAACGTGTAATCTCTTCTACACATCCATTCAAATGAACTATTCGGATCAAATCTAGAGCCCCACATGGAAGAACACAAGCCAAACAACACCTTAAGCTATTACCCATTATTGTTTGGAGTCTCACAATGAATGAATGAGTCTCACAAACCTTTGTTGTTTCAACCTTTGAATTTTGATGAGTTGTTTAAGAAATGGAGAATGGTTGAAAGATGAGTTGTGTGTGTGTTTATATATATGGCAAAGAACCTTAGGTGCACTCATAATAATGCCAATGAGAATTTAATAATAATAATAATAATAATAATAATAATAATAATAATAATGGTGAAACTTGTGGACTTGAATTGACGAAATTGCCCACCACAAAGAGTGGTTCCTATTTATTTTTTTGTCTTGGCTTCTCATAGTCACATTCACATGTTAATGTGGTGGGGTTCCTTCACGTCTATCATTCACTATACTTATTGCCAAATAGTGATCATGAACATTGTCGATTTGGTTAAGTATTCTACTTTTTCCTATTTTGCTTTTTACATTACATTTCTGTATGGAAAAGAAGTTTTGTTGTGGAAAATTGAAATACGTATGTATATAATATGCGTTTTGCCCTAACTTTGTAGATATATGCGGTCAATAGCGTTATCCATTAGGAGGAGAAACAACTAGGAAATGATTCACGATTATTCTACAATACCAAGGTGAATTTGATTTCCCTTAGCACAATTATTCTAGCGGCCTGTTTGGATAGGGCGTATTTTGAGCTTATGCAAAACAACTTATGCAAATAAATAAGCTTTTATGTATTATTCATAAGCTTGTTAAGGTAGTTTATGGAAAAACAATTTATGGAGGTATAATTTTTGTTAGTGAGAATTTGTGAATCAACATAAAAACTTATTTATCTCCATAAGTTGTTTTTCATAAGCTCAAAAATAAGTTAATCCAAACGGGCCCTAGAACTATGGAGAATTTTATCCTCTAGTGTGTCATACCATTTCCATTTACCTCATAACATTCTTGTCTACAAGGCATCTCCATTTCCATTTAGTTAGGAAGTTGATATATAAAAAATTCTAAACTTTTCTTTACACCTAAGCTATGTTGTCCTTCAGCCTACAGATTTTATCCCAAGCAATCCAATAAGTTTTCTTCTATTTCGACTTTCCTACCAAAAAAAAGTTTTGTTGGGTTTTTGTAAACGTATATCTAGAACCTATGATGATGATTTGAAAAACGGTAAGTAGTAAAGAGGTAAGTCACTGACGTATCATATCACTTGGGCAAGTTGAATTCCTCCCCGGATTTGCACCCACTTGTATACCTATGAAATGGAAAAGGACTCAATGCCACTGCCAAAATATCTCTATTTAGCGATTGATTTAGAGATAAAAAAAATAAGTTGCTAAAAGAGTTAGTGACTGATTTTCCATATCCGTCTGCAAATGGATCGCTAAAAAATGATCACCAAAATAGTAAGTGGCCGATTTTGCGAAGTTTCTAAACAACTGTTTGCTAGTGTTTAGCAACCGACTTAGCAACTAATTTGTTCAGTCTCTAAATTAATCCTTAAAATGAATCACTAAATAGAGAACTTTTGGTAATGTGCAGCATGATAATAAAAAAGACTAAAGCATCATAAGTTTTCCGCAACATTATTCCTGTAGTCTCCTTTTAAAAGCAATTTACTTTCAAACATGAAACCAGTTTTTCTTTTTTTGGTCAATGACATGAAACCAGTTTAAAGATCCTCATCTTGGTCTTGGTTTTCAACATGTTCTCCCAAGTGCCTTCACCCACTAAGATCATGTATTTGTTTACTATAGGATGTTGTAATGTTGACATGTATACACTTTGTATCCTGAAAATGATCCTTTGTGCACACTTTGAACATTTTAGTCCCTTTAATATCAAAAACAAAAATGGTTCTATAGGGTCTTCTTGCTTGAGGTCCTTCCTTACTCTGAAGTCTTTCTTGGGGATCCCATTAACTGATACTAACATTGAGCTTGAACAAATACAAGCTTGTCGAATGAACATGTACTCTAGCGAGTCATAGGCCTTTTAACTACTTTCTAAATCATACAATTGATGATTATCTTCTTAGAAAGATCAAAAGTTTCATTTTGAAACGCTACTATGTCCATTATTTGTCTACCTCGATTGGGTTGGATTGGATTGAACTACGATTCAACCGCCAATATACTCGGGTTGAACCGTCCAAAATTTAATACATTTTCTATTTTTTATTTAATTCCGGTTCAACCATAGTTGAACCGAGTGAACCAATTGAACCATGACCTAGAGGTCTCGTCGGCTCAATCTTTGGTTCGGTTTTAAAAACATTGGTGTAAAGTCCTTACCTGTACAAAGTTCAAGTCCGGGTTTTGTATCTTTTTTCGTTAGTGTCGCTTTTTTTTAAAAATAAAAAGCTTGAGAGAGAGTTTATCCCAGTAGGATTTGAACTCTATACCAATAAGTGATTGGAGAAAAAACCAACCATTACACCATGCTTTTGGATTAGTAGCACATACGAAACAACTATATATATATATATATATATATATATATATATATATATATATATATATATATATATTTAAGTTGTTATCCAAATCTGAGGGTATATTAATAAGGTTTTTTTTTACCCCCACCATTTCACCCCATCACGGACCCTGCGAAAAGATGAAAATACCCTTAATAATTTTACAAATTTACAAAATATTTATCATTTGTCACTTACATCCGTTTGACCAAAAATTTTTCAGAGCAAATCGGATTTACCTCACGAGACGTACATCCGATTTTCCCATTTGTTTGCATCGTATCTACCTAAATCCGATAATCCCCAAAATCTTCAATAACAGTGAGTCGTATATACCTAAATCTGATTTCCCCATAGGATCTACCTAGATCCGATTTCGTATAGGATCTAGGTAGATCCGATTTCCATTTTTTTGTAGTTTGTTTGTTTTTTGTTTTTTCAGTGTCACATAGGATCTGAGGGGAGTCGTCTTCTCGACGGACTAAGCAGCAGGCATCCTCGTCGTCGTCTACTCCCAGTACACGCACCCGCCACAGGTAAAAAAATTCATCTAGGTTTAGGCTTATTTCATCTAGGTTCAGGCTATTTGTTTCAGCCTCTGTAAATTTCTGCTAAATTAACCTTTTAACCTCTTGTCTAATCGCCTCCACATTCTAGCCATAGACCATATTTGTGTAATGTCGCTAAGTTGTAGCCATCAGGATTGTATATTTCCATTCTTGTACGTCCTTAACTTAGTAAGCTCATAAAGTAATTCGCATATCTCCTCAAACGAGTAAGTTATGCGCCAAACGAGTAAGTAAGGAAAATGACCTTTATGCACGTTCTTGATTTGGTCAGTTGGTAGAAAGCCCGTATCTTGTCCACCAGCTAAGATATAGGCCAAGCTCGGGAGTTTGGCAACTATGAAAATCGAACTCGGAACACCAAATCAACGTAGTGTTCAAGAGTACCTTATGCCTTATTTCCATCGAATCAACGTCTCTGATAGTGATTAGATCATCGAACCAGTCTGTACTTGTAACTCAATCCTAGTCATCGATGCTGTCATCTTCTTCATATATACAAGCACTTATTTATTAACCATATTGATATGCTCATCTTCTGGGTCCTAAGAAATAATTGATGGAAAGGGGACCCCATGATTGTCATCTCAATACTACTTCAAATAATTTTGTTTTTATAACAGATGCACAATACGATATTTTTCACGAGAGAAATTAGGTGCTATTATTTGATAAACACGTTTGAAATGTATTAAATTTGAATTTGAATTTAATTTGAATTTGAAAGTAATAAATCTTCAGAAGGTTTTAGAAGAAAACGCGTGCTAGACGGCTCTTTTAAGTCAATCTAGTACTTTATTTTTAAATGTTCAAAACGTTCCTCTTTTACACCTATCAAATTTGTCGGTCTCTATTTGTTAGGTGCAAAACAATCGGTAGAACTGATATTGTTAGACCGAATATTTTTACTGGTTATTAGTATTCGAATTTGAGATTTTCACTTTGCATGTGTGAGTTTATTGGTGATACTTGTCGCTTTGTCTGCAAATAAAAAACTCGTTAGTCTCTCTAAATTTGTGAAGCTTTTCGTAAACTCGACATTCTCGACTAGTAGACTCGATTCATATATAAACTCGTAAAAACTTATATAATGTTAATTAAAACTATAAATATTTAGAGGGTATTTTCTTTTTTTGCAGGTACTGATGTTTACTACTACTACTAGGTATGCTTCGGCTTAGATTCGAGAGATGACATAATATTATCATGCACGATGATATGGAAACTCAATACATCCATACACAAAAAGTCAAAAACAGATTGGAACTCGGTTGTTGTCTCGGTGGACTCCGCCCCAGACTGGTTTTGTCAAGCTCAATGTGGATGGTAGTTGTTCTAATGGTATTATTAGTTCTCGCTGAGTTGTTTTCCATCTTTTACGGCTTGTCTTTGTTGCTGAATCTTAGAAAGACTCGAGTTATATGTGAACCAGATTCCAAGGATTATTTGTGCTTCTGCAAGATACAGATCACCACGTGCTTCACACTTATGCATCCCTCTTGATGAAGATAACTAGCTTAATGGTTTGCTTTCAGTATTTGTCTCTCCTCCATGTTTACAGAGAGGCAAATACTAGTGCAGATTGTTTGGCTAAGCTTGCCAATTAGAATGTCAGGGGGATTAGCTTTTAGAACTCCCTTCCTAGTGATTTGAATTTGTTCTTGCTAGCTGATGCTTCGGGCATCTATAGTTTTTGGCTGTTGCTTTTTCCTTTTTTCTTTTACTTTATCAACCAAAAAAAAGTGAAGTGTGCTAATACATTAGTAAGATCATACTAAGAAAGATTGCTCTCTATCGCTTAACTTAATATCAATTTTCAATTTAGACAGTAAAGTTTTTTTTTTCCTCAACCAACTCTTTTAGGTATCAAAACATGTACATTTGTTACCCTTCTTTTGAGTTTCTGGTTAGCTTGTTAAAAAAACTTATGTGACTGGCTAGCTAATGCATGCTGATGTGGCCTATAATAATATTGACATGGTAGGGTCCAACTAGGATTTTAGTTAAAAATTACTAAAAATAAACATAACCGAATCATGTATTTGGGAAGGGACCCAAAAATGAATTTGGATGTGGTGAAATATCCATCTCTTGGTATCTCTTCCTATTAATCCTGGATGCATATCCAGCCATATCAAGAGATTGACCAATAAACAAGAAGGTGGAAGATTTGAATCAGTTCTTTTTATGAGCAGGAAGCAAAGAGGTGAAAGAACAAAGCACCGAGTATCTTTTTGGTCTTTTTGTTTCTGATTTTAGGGATTTTTACTTGTTTCTTTTTCCATATATAGGTGTTTATGTAGTAGAGTATTGTGAGCTAATCTTTCTTTTATTTCAAGGTGAACTAATCTTGATGTTTTTTTTCTCAAAGATGAATTATTTGCATTTTATATTGTGAAAGTATTCTGATTTTTTCCTAAAAAATGTTTTATTATATTTATCTTCTTTATGCAGTTACTAACTGAATTTATATATTATTTCATCATTGGTTCAAAGTGGATATATAAGTTGCAATATTTCATCATTTGATTTTCATTTTTCAGCTGTAGTTGGTATAGACATGAAGGGTGAATGAGATGAGACCATACAGGCTGCCCCTCGCTGCGAGAATATCTGTGTGTATGAAGGCTATGATTCAGGTAAAAGTTTCATCCCTCTTTCTCTAAAATGTCTGTTCAACAAAATTTCCCTTGTCTCTATGGCTATGCTTTTTAATTATTTTTTCAGATTTATATTTCTTTTTGAGTGAAATTCAATTATGCTTTCTTCTATTCCCTTGTCATTTTTATGATTGTGGTTGGGTACTGATATAATATGTTGCAATTCATTTTGTGAGGTGCCTCCTTTTGGAATTCCCGGATTCTGTACCACAAGCAACAAGAAAACACTTGCAATTTCTCTGTGTGTGTATGCTTCTAAAAACTCTAATAGCATCTTGTGTTATAAATGTTTACATTTGTATATCAGTAGCATATGCTGTCAGCTATATCTATGGTGGTTTGGTAAGTTCTCCATTAATTTTAATAACTTATATTATATAACAATAGTAAATTTGTAATAGCTGTAGTGCAGGTACAAAGGAAAGATGAAAATCTTAAATATAAGATGACTTCTATTTGGTAGAGGACAAACTCAACATGAAATTTTAATTTGTTTGAAAGAGGAAGCAAGAAACTGAGGAAACAAGTAGCTTTCTCTCCACTCCTCCATCCTCCATTTTCACTTATAAACTTATAGTTACTTTATTAACTCATGGAATAAGATTGATAGAAAAATGTTGAATAGTAGATTTTGAGTTTTTGCTATTAGTTGGTGTTTGAGAAAGAAAAAATGTATAGCAGAAACACTATGACTACTCATTGTATTCATTTGTTATTTATTGCTATTAACATGTTTATTCTTGACTCTAAGCAGAAGCACTATGTTAATTATTTTCTATTAGCATCTTTAACTTGCATAATGTTTAAGCTATTACTAATCATTGTCTTCATTCGTGACTTTATTGCTGTTGGACTTGATATAGATGTTGAGCAAAGCACAAGACTGAGTTCTCATAGTTCAACAAACTGTGAGTATTTACTATCTTTTTTTTCACTTGATTATATATGATTTTGAAAGTATTTCATTTTCATACTTCCAACATTTGAGAAAAAGGAAAGACTTTGGTTTTTTTCTGGTGGTTTCTTTTTAAAAATTTCACAAGGGATCTGATTTTGCTTTTATATTTGTTGTATGGACTTTTCATTTCAGACTGTCATAACTTTACACTTTTAAGCTTGCTGCTAATGTGATTATTTTTGCTTGCTCCATTTAGGTTAGAGAATTATTGTGGAAAAAATTGCAAATGCTTCTCTATGCGTGACAAAAGCAATGCAATATGAATTGGCTCAAGAATGGGCTCCCAGACATATTATGTTTGAAACTTTGGCACTGTATGATAGATTTTTAGTGATTTTTTTTTCGTTGGAGTTAATTATAGAATTTTCTAGACCATCCACCATTAGCTTTTTTCATGCATTAATTTTATATGCCATCTTTGAGTATATGCCATCCGTTAGCATGAATTATTCCTTTAAACCATTGGTTCCAATTGTAGATCAATTTCTCGGTATTAATCTGTAGCTTTTCTAATGTAAATGAATGGGATGTTTTGTGTCTTTCTCTAAGTTTAACCAATGGTTTACTTGGACATAACTACTAACTATTAGTCTACTAACATAATAAAAAATACATGTAGTCAACTCAAAAATGTGATTGAGTTAGAGCAATTGCAGGGCGCCTTTGAAGTAAAACATTAATAAACTGAATTATCAAATGTTGGCACATAAAAAACCAATGTGAAATAACTAAGTTTTAAAGTTAGGACACAATCGTCGGGTTCGCTATTTGTACCTGACAAAGAAACAGTCATCCAATCCAAAATCCATTACATGAAATGTAAATCGATCAAGTATCAACTTCTCATTTTGCCATCCATACGTACATACTCCCCTCAAAACATTTAATAGCTACTTGACTCAGATATCAATCCGGCAAAAAATTGTTTTCCTACCACTGAACCATCTTGCACTTCATTATTCGCTGCCCTATATAGTTCATACTACTATTGACAAATTACATGGTGCATACCATCTATTGTTCAACATGTTTGCACGATCTAGCATAACACACTCCACATTAACTACAAATTACATTTTACCTCATCAAACATTAATTAAAAATTACTAATAAAAAATATAATTGAACAACGTTATCCAATTAAAAAAATTATTTTACCGGAATAATTGTCTATGCAAATTGTTATACAGTCATAATACAAACCATTGTAGCCCGTGCAGCGCACGGGTAATCGTCCTAGTCTAGAGTTAGTAAGGCTTGATTTTCGGCACCGTCCAAATCCTGAAAAGGTTTTAGAGGGCTGAAGATTGTTGAATGGACCCTTTCATTCTTTGTATTTTATGACTTTTGTGTTTGTTTTGTTTATTCCTATTCCAAAACATATACAGATGATTTTGTACTTTGCTATATTTGCTAGGATCACACTCTAAAGAGAATGGAAGAAAGATGAAATTAATAGAGTCCATCCTTATTTTAAAAACGTACTAACTACTAAGTACAAAAATGAGAAACATGATACATGATTTTAAATTTTACAAATAACTTCCAATCAAAAAAAAAATTACAAATAACTAGTACATACCAGTTATAAGTTCACATTATTGTATGCATAGTTTATTTTAAAGGGATATTTTAAAATACTTTATAAAGTAATCAATTTAGTCTCTAAACTAATATTGTCTTTTCTACTTGATCTCTAAGGTATGTAAAAATAACATGTAATTAATCCTTAAGTACATAACTACAATCCAAATAGCCTTGTTTGAACTCCTCAGTCTCCGATTGTTTTACTTGGAAAGGATCTCTAGATGGTATTTGTACTGCAAAGGCTGGTGCTAAGTGGCTCATTTCCAATCGTCATCACTCTCTTGCCATGAACTCCTCTCGGTCCTAGATGTGGATTTGGCGTCTTCCGGTTCCTGAGAAGATCAGACTCTTGATTTGGACTGCCTATCATAATGCTCTCCCTACAACTTCTATGTTGCATCATAGAGGTATGCTTGCTACTTCCAATTGCCAACGATGTGGTAATGCTTCAGAAGATTTCCTTCACTGTTTTAGAGATTGCGATTTGCCCAAGCAAATTTGGTCTAGACTTGGATATGGAGACCCTGTCTTCTATCAGGAGATGAATTCCAATGAGTGGTTGTATGCTGGTGTGAAGAGTAATTCTCCTCATCTCTTTGTTGCTGTTGTTTGGTGGCTTTGGAGGGAGAGGAATAACTTTTGTCTTGGCTGTGAGAGTATGCAATGCTATCAGCTGCAGCTTAATATTAACAACTTGGCCTCTATTATTCTGACTGTGAACCATCAGCCTTCCTGCTCTTGGCCGACAGAAAGGTTAGTGTCTTGGCATCCGGAGAGAGATGAGGAAGTGATTCTTAATGTAGATGGTAGCTGCCTTGGTGATTAGGGGAAGGCAGGTTTTGGTGGCATCCTTCGTTCTAATGTTGGCAATTGAATTTGTGGCTTTTCAGGCAACCTTGGCATCTCTAATAGTCTCCATGCTGAGTTAACAGGTTTGTATCGTGGTCTTAGTCTTGCTTGGGATCGAGGTTACCGTTCTGTTAAGTGTTACTCAGATTCGGCTCTTTCTATCCAGCTGGTGACTTCGGAAGTGAACCAGTGGCATTATTATGCTGCTCTTATTCGCAACATTGCTGAGTTATTATCTTGGAATTGGAATGTTGTTCTCGCTCACACCTTGCGGGAAGGGAATGCGTGTACGGATTTCTTTGCGATGCTTGTTGCTAATGGTTCCAGTGTTTGGACGCCATTTGATTCCATGTTATGGACACAAAGAGCTTGGAGATTCAAGACTTGGCACTTGGACCAATAACAAGAGGAAGAGCAAAGAAGATTAAAGAACAATTGGAAGCTCAAATGATTAATTTGCTTAATGATAGCAAATGTTCTAAAATTGTTCCAGGTCTTTTAAATGCTCTTATAGTTAATATTTCATAGGAACTTATAATTGTAATAAGCCAAACATTTTTAGGCATGTTATTTCCCTTTCATAAAAGCCTAATTGTGTAAGGCCTAGTTTGGGCTTGAATTTGGGCTTTTAGCTGTTATGTTTGCCTTTTTAGTGAGCCACAACATATTCTCTATAAATAGGCGGGGTTTTGCAAGTTGTAAGAACCTTTGATCATATTTTTAATTTGAGAGGAATTAGCACAAGTGCTCTCTCTAGGGTTCTTCTTTGAACCATCTTTGGGATCTTATCAAGAGCTTAGGTTTTTGTGGCGATTCAAGCATGAGAATTATCATCTTTCTATGAAAGATGTGGCTTCTCTTCATCCCATAGATTCATCCCTTGTCTTTCCATCTTTTTGATTTTCTTCCCTTTTCTTGTTTATTTCTTTGATTATGGAACGATCCTCTATTACTTGTTTTGTCACAACTTCTCTAAGTTTACAACAAGCTTGATAAGCGATTTGATTGGTTCTTTTAAGAGTCCAAGAGCGACACTTTTAGGGAGTGGTAAAAGGCAAGAGAGTATATCATTAAAAAAAGCCAATTGAGTGACAAACACGAGTGACCATTATTGAGTGTAAACACTAAGGTGTGTGGAGAGGTCCTTTTTAATTTATTTATTTAAAAAAAATATTATTGTTCTATATATTATTGTTGTGATCTTGGATACTTAAATATGGGTGATTCTATACCTCATTCCCCAAGGACGGCTTCCCTTGTTCATCATTTGACTAGAATGATGAATGCTCAAACCATTGCATTTAATAATCAAGTCAATGAATTGAGGGAGGAATTTTTGCATCAAAGAGATACAAGGTCTAATCATGGGAGACATTCTCAAGATGATGAGTTTGATGATGAAACCGATAGAGAAAGAAGGCGTGAAAGAAGGCATAGGGGTCATGGTAGGCATCATAGAAATAATGGAGATGATAATAGAAGGCCAAGGGAAAGGTATGAGGGAGGAAAAATCAAGTTCCCATCCTTTCATGGCAAGAATGATGCTGATGCATACTTAGATTGGGAACTCAAAATTGACCAACTATTTGAGGCCCATGAAGTTGAAGAAGCAAGGAGGGTGAAACTTGCAACTTTGGAATTTAAAGATTATGCTTTGTTGTGGTGGGATCAACTTGTGAAAGATAGAAGTAGATGTGGTGCTAGACCACTTGAAGATTGGGAGGAGTTGAAAACAATATTGAGAAAAAGATATGTACCTTCACACTACACTAGGGAGCTCCAACAAAAGCTCCAAAGATTGAAGCAAGGAAACAAAAGTGTGGAAGACTATCACAAAGAATTTGAAACCTTGAGGATAAGAGCCAACACAAAGGAGGATGACGAAGCCCTTATAGCTAGGTTCCTCAATGGCCTAAGCTAATCCATAAGGGATGTGGTTGAACTTCAACATTTCATGGACATAGAAGAGTTGGTCCACCAAGCCTCAAAGGTGGAGCAACAAATCAAGAGAAAAAGCAACTACAAGAAATACTCCTCATCCAAGGATTCCTCATCATGGAAGCATAAGGACTCCTCCACTTGGAATGATAAGTACAAGAGGGAGGGTGAATCAAGCAAAGAGGCCACAAGGTCTAAGGAAGGTAAGTCTTCTAACCCTTCTAAAGAAAAAAATTCTTTTACTTCTACCACTTCTTCTCATTCATCAAAGTGTTTTAAATGCTTAGGAAGAGGACACATTGCATCTAATTGTCCAAACAAAAGAGTAATGATTTCTAAAAGAAAAGATGCATATGATTCCAATTCCTCATCATATTACTCCGCCTCACCATCTTCCGCTAGTGAAAATGAAAGTGGTTGTGAGTTGGCTCCCATCCAAGGAGACCTTCTAATGGTTAGGAGACTCCTAGGAGTCAATGTGAAGGAAAATGATCAATCACAAAGGGAAAACATTTTCCACACAAGATGTTTAGTGGAGGGAAATGTTTGCTCTTTAATAATTGATGGTGGTAGTTGTACAAATGTGGCTAGCTCTAGATTAGTCAATAAACTTTCTTTGAAAACAACTAGTCATCCTAGGCCATATAAACTTCAATAGCTTGTTGAAAATGAGGAAATTTTGGTGGACAAGCAAGTTTTGGTTTCTTTTAGCATAGGCAAGTATAATGATGAAATATTATGTGATGTAGTGCCTATGGAAGCCGGCCATATCCTTTTGGGTAGGCCTTGGCAATTTGATAGAATGGTAGTTCATGATGGTAAATCTAACACTTTCACCTTTGTGCATAACAAACACAAAGTGGCTCTTTTACCTCTTAGTCCCAAAGAAGTTTGTCATGATCAAATCATTTTGAAACAAAAAAGAGAACTAGCGAAAAATAATGCTAAAGGAAATACCATCTTGAATATTAATCCATCTTGTGCCGCGGATTCCACTCCAAAAGTGGAGAGTTTGTTTCTTAGAGAGCATGTGGTTAGGAAAACCTTATTGGCAAGACAACCTTTATATCTGCTTTATTGTAATGACTTGTGTTTGTCTTCTTCTCAAGAGGTTTCCTCTAATGCTTTGGATTGTCTATTGCAAGCTTTTAATGATGTGTTCCCAAAGGATATACCTCAGGGCCTACCCCCTTTAAGAGGCATTGAGCACCAAATTGATTTGCTTCCAAGTGCTTCTTTGCCCAATAGGCCTCCTTATAGGAGTAATCTGGAACAAACAAAAGAAATAGAAAGACAATTCCAAAAGCTTGTGAATAGTGGTTGGATTAGGGAAAGCCTAAGCCCTTGTGCCATGCCGGTCATCCTAGTCCCCAAAAAGGATGGATCTTGGCGTATGTGCACCGATTGTAGGGCCATTAATAACATCACAATTAAATATAGGCACCCAATACCTAGACTTGATGACATGCTTGATGAGTTACATGGTGCTTGCATTTTTTCCAAAATTGACTTAAAGAGTGGGTACAATCAAATAAGGATCAAAGAGGGAGATGAATGGAAAACCGCTTTTAAGACCAAATTTGGGCTTTACGAGTGGTTGGTCATGCCTTTTGGCTTGACTAATGCCCCTAGCACTTTTATGCGTTTGATGAACCATGTCTTAAGAAATTTCATTGGAAAATTTGTTGTTGTGTACTTTGATGACATTCTCATATATAGTCTTAATATGCATGATCACATTGACCATTTGAGAAGTGTCTTGAATGTTTTGAGAAGTGAGAAGTTGTATGCTAATCTTGAAAAGTGTAGTTTTTGCAAAGATGAACTTACATTTTTGGGATTTGTTGTGAGTTCACAAGGTGTTAAGGTTGACGAAGCTAAAATCAAGGCCATCAATGATTGGCCTACACCAAAGTATTTAAGTGAAGTGAGGAGCTTTCATGGCTTAACTAGGTTTTATAGGCGCTTTGTGCTTAACTTTAGCACATTAGCCGCTCCTTTGAATGAAATTGTTAAAAAGAATGTGTCTTTTAGATGGGGAAGAGAGCAAGAAGAGGCCTTCAATGCTCTCAAAGATAAATTGATGAATGCCCCAATTTTAGCGCTACCCAATTTTGCAAAAACTTTTGAACTTGAATGTGATGCCTCCAATATAGGCATAGGAGCCGTGCTACTTCAAGAAGGCCCTCCCATTGCCTACTTTAGTGAAAAGTTGAGTGGAGCTAGTTTAAACTACTCCACCTATGACAAAGAGTTATATGCTTTAGTGAGGGCATTGCACACTTGGCAACATTATTTACTTCCCAAAGAATTTGTGATCCATAGTGACCATGAATCCTTGAGGTATCTAAAGAGCCAAGGAAAGCTTAACAAGCGACACGCCAAATGGGTAGAATTCCTTGAACAATATCCTTATGTCATTAAACATAAAAAGGGGAAAGCAAATGTAGTGGCGGATGCTCTTTCTAGGAGATATGCTTTAATCACCACCCTTCAAACAAGGTTATTAGGTTTTGACCATTTGAAAGAATTATATGCCTTGGATGATGATTTTGCCTCTCTTTTTAATGCTTGTGAACTTATGTCTCATGATTCATATTATAAGCATGATGGGTATTTGTTTAAAGGAAATCAATTGTGCATCCTTAAATGTTCTTTGTGTGAGTTACTTACTAGGGAAGTGCATGAAGGGGGATTAATGGGACATTTTGGGAAGCATAAGACTTTAGAGATGTTGCAAGAGCATTTCTTTTGGCCTAAAATGAGGCATGATGTGCATTTGATATGTTCTAGATGCATTGTTTGTAAAAAGGCTAAATCCAAAAGTATGCCTCATGGTTTGTACACTCCCCTCCCTATACCATCCTCCCCTTTGGTTGATTTGTCTATGGATTTTGTATTGGGTTTGCCTAAGAACAAGCATGGGCATGATTCTATATTTGTAGTGGTTGACCGTTTTTCCAAAATGGCCCACTTTATTGCTTGCCATAAAGTTGATGATGCTTGTAACATTGCTAATTTATTTTTCAAGGAAGTGGTCAAGTTGCATGGTTTTCCCAAATCCATTGTATCGGATAGGGACTCAAAATTTTTAAGTCACTTTTGGAAAACCTTATGGGCTAAGCTTGGTACTAAGCTTCTATTCTCTACTACTTGTCACCCCCAAACGGATGGCCAAACCGAAGTAGTCAATAGGACCTTAGGTACCATACTTCCATTAATTTTCTTTCTGTTTGTTTTTTTTTCGTTTCTTTTCATCAAGTGTACCAAAAAAAAAATCCTTAAGTAGGAGAGAAAGAGTGTTAATTTAGAGACTAAATTGTGGGCTTACTTTAATTTTTATAGAACTAATGGGTTAGGAGCTCTTTTTACTTTTGATTTTTGAGGCCCAAAGTCCTAACTGGGGTTGCTATGGATGAGTTCATAGGTTGAAGATCGCCGCCTATTGCGTTCTTGAGCATGGATTTGGTCCGACTGTGTCAAGTGGGGAGTATCTCACTTTGAGCCCTAGGTATGTTTTGTTTTAGTTCTTTTTATGTACTTGCAAGTTGAGTTTGTGTACTTAACTGTGGTTGTGTTTTGAGTTGAGTTCGAGGAATGATCTGGTGCAGTCGTGTGTTTGTTCCTCATTTTTGATTGTGATCGAGTTAGTTTTGGGCCTTTGGGCTTTGTGAGTTTGTTTCCATGTGTAATTCTTAAACAGTAACATTTGTAACAAGTGACTCTATAAGCATTCTTAAATTCCTTTTAAATCCACCTTTTAAATTTGTGAAAAATAATCACTTATTTAAAGTCTCTAAACCTAGTATTTTCTTTCAACCCTCTTCAGTCACTTTTCCAATTTTCAACTCTAGTGTTGCATGGGTTCTCTCTTCCTCGTGTTGTGCTTTAGTCCTCGTTCGTCTCTCTCTTCCTCGCAGTCGTCATTGGTGTATTTCTCTTTCTATCTGATGTTCTCTTTTGTATTTACTTAGTTTTGATAGACGAAACACAGTTTAATGTCCAAACTTTTTTTTCCTTTGTTGATGGAGTTACTCACGAGGGGTGGAGATAGAGTGCAAAAGGGAGGAACAAGTGATGCAATCAGAGAAGAGAGAGTTAGGGTTATTTTTGGCATAGGAATAGTTTTAGAAATTTAAGGAGGGGATTCCCTGGAATAAAAGGGGAGGTGCCTTTAACATCACCTCATTCGTATGTATGGTTTGGACTATTTCCAATAATTACACTTGGGCTCAAAGTGCATCTTACCGTAACATCAGAGATATTGATTTTTATACCCTCCCATTTGGCTCTTATATTCCCACTACTAATCTATTACATTTAAAGAAGGACTTATATGTATTTCATCCCCATAAATATTGAGGCTTTAGCTTTTGTTTTTTGTTCCTGCAATAATATTTTAGTTTTTTTTTGTCTCTACAATATAGAATTTTTCGTTTCTAATCTTTATAGTTTTGTTTCAGTCCTTGTATATTGTTGATGGTTTTGTTCTAGTCCCTGAACTAATAGATTGTTTTGATTTTTGTTCCTAAAACATAGACTAAATGAGGATTAATTTCAAAAATATATATTTATTACAAGAATAAAATTTAGAAAATTATATGGATGAAAAATAAAACAAAAATTATCTTTCTAGAGACAAAAAACAAAAATCTTTTCTATAAGTTGACTGAACATATATATATATATATATGTGTGTGTGTGTGTATCCATTTCCAAGGGGGGACTAGGTCGAAACCTTTGCCAGAAAAACAAACAAGCAAAAGATGCAACATTACAACAAAAAAGAAGAAAGCCAAGGAGACCAAATCCAAATGATGAATCATCTAAATCTGAAAAAGGAAGACATTGTCTATTACGACAAAAATCATTTAAGGAGCTCGAAGGCAAACTCCACCAAATATAAGTTCTACTAATTAGACCAAAAACAATTAATTTATCAGCACAACTGTTTCCTTATCTAAAAATATGAGAGACAATAAAGAAATTTCCCCTTATACACTTAGCTCAGTCAAATTCAAGAAATTTCCATCACGTTGTTTTCCTTTACCTAAATGGCTATCTTGCTATCTTTCCCACGTTTAGATTTCTTGAGTGTGTAGTTCTCTTGTAATTCAGACAACTTTAAGTAGAAGGGAAATTAACACGTACCCATAGTAAATGCAACATGTGGATTGCTATTAAATAGAGTGAGGATGATGATATACTATCCGCCACGTGGATGGATACTCGCATATGCATTATGATTATTTAATAATTTTTAGTGGATAATTTTTAGTGGATGATATGCAATCCTAATATTTTGAAAATAGTTTAGGGTGGCTACTCCGGTATCATACTAACTTATTGGTGTTGGTTTTTTTTATTCGAGCTACTCACAAAGAGTCTCAACCGTTTCAATAAAAGATTAATTTCTACTCGTATTTAGAGTCAAATTTTGCACTGATCAACAGAATTTATCCACTACAAGAATCGAATCCGGAAGCACCGAGTCTACCCCCGTGTCCCTGAATAGATTAAACTACTAAACCAACGGTGCTAGTTAAAGTAGTATATATATTATGTTTTATGACGTCACATTTTTATATTAAATTATTAAATACCTATGA
The DNA here is from genome assembly GCA_963573325.1 of Astragalus glycyphyllos. Taxonomy (NCBI): domain Eukaryota; kingdom Viridiplantae; phylum Streptophyta; class Magnoliopsida; order Fabales; family Fabaceae; genus Astragalus; species Astragalus glycyphyllos. The sequence continues at coordinate 45,054,204 of OY754314.1, read as the reverse complement.
ATATCCATGATACTCATATAAAAACAGAGGGGTTTCTATATATATATATATATATATATATATATATATATATATATATATATAATTAACATACTAATTTTTTAAACAAAGTTCAGACAAATAAAAGAAGCCTATCAAACTTAACAAATCGACCCATAAAAATAGTTATCTGAAAGTCTCAACTTAAATTTCATCCACACCATAAAAATAAAAACCCTGTTCAGAATGGGAAACCAAAAGCCATCATAAACCTGACCAGTATTTCTCAACAAAAAAAAAAGAAACATGAGGTTGTATTAAATAGTGTGAAATGCTATACTACTACATGCTTGATTGATAAATACGTGTGTAACTATTTTTGATATAATTAATTCTATTAAAATTTGGTTTAAACTTTTCAATATTGATGTCAACTTTGACATTCATTGCATAATATTTCATTTTACTTGAATTTGTATCAAACTAATTAGTTTCAATATACACAACTTATTAAAAATAGGGCACAAGATTCAAATTTTGCACATGCCACTCAAAAACTGAGGCCCTGTATAAAAATATCCATGAGTATTAATAAAAGGAGAAGTAATATCCACACCCCATTCATTGCCATCCTTATATATAGTTTCCCAAAGCCTTATCTTAATTGCCAAATGATAACGTTCTAGTGTCTAGCAATGACTTATACAATCCCCTATATCATCATTTTGATGTACATTTGCACCATTGTAAATGTTACAACAAGCAATAACATAACATTAATGAAACCAAAATTCTCATCCATTCTAGTATTTGGAGATTCCACAGTAGACACAGGAAACAACAACTACATAAAAACCTTCGCAAAAGGAAATCATTTACCATATGGCAAGGATTTCCCTAATCATGTTCCAACTGGTAGATTCTCTAACGGAAAACTAACTATTGATTTTCTTGCATCTGCATTGAAGCTCAAAGAAACTGTCCCTCCTTTTTTGGATCCAAATCTATCAAATGAAGAGCTTCTAAGTGGTGTTAGTTTTGCGTCTGGAGGTTCAGGTTTTGATGATTTGATAACAATTGTATCTGGTGCTATTTTAGTGTCTAAGCAAATTGAATATTTTGAAGATTATGTTGCAAAGATTAAAGGGATTGTAGGGGAAAATGAGGGTAAATTAAGACTTGGAAATGCTTTGGTTATTATTAGTGCTGGAACTAATGATTTTCTTTTTAATTTTTATGATATTCCTACTAGAAGGTTGGAGTTCAACATTAGTGGATACCAAGACTTTCTGCTAGATAGGCTTCAAGTTTTCATAAAGGTGAGCTTTGAATTTGTTGATTACATGTCTTATATATTAATTATTAATTTTCAGTAAAAATGTATATTAATTATTAATATGTTAATTATATAGTAAATACACCCCTTCTATTTGGGAAATGAATTTTGTGACTGCATCTCCCCTAAGTTGTAATTAAATAATATATACACCATGCTATTTTATAAAAACATTGACCACTCAAAGGTTACGTACACCTCCCCTCTATTATTATGTAAGAATAAATATATGTTTCTATGAGTGACCGTGACAGTTAATTATAACTTAGGGAGTTAAATGTAATTTCCTTTTAATTAAATAAAATTAGATTATTTAATTATTGTAGTTGTAATATTTTGTGAAAATATAAATATTTTTAACAAACATTTCTACTATCTTCTATTATCTATTTAAAAAAAGATAGGGCTGTGTAAATTACCAAACTGCCATTGCATCTATTTTTGAAAAGTTTACTATTTATAAATTATTGTTTTGCTTTTCGGTCACGACAGGTAAACATAATAAGTGATTAGTTTAATTTCATTTCTCTAAGTCTATAATAATATCTTAAATCATTTGTATCAAACAACATGGTAATATAGTGCTAGTTTCTTAAGAAAAACATAACAAACAGCTCTAACGCATTTCTTTAATTTCAATATAAATTGTAGGAACTGTATGATCTTGGATGTAGAAAATTTGCAGTGACTGGACTTCCTTCCATTGGTTGCATACCCCTTCAAATAACAGCAAAGATTGTGAAGGATCGACAATGCGTAAAGGAGGAAAATTTAGAGGCCAAGCTTTATAACAAAAAATTGGCACGACGATTACTTCATATACAAGCAATACTTCCAGGAAGTAGAGTTGTATATACAGATGTATATGACCCCTTAATCAACATTATCAATCATCCTGAAAAATATGGTGAGCTATGTGACCATGAACTTTATTTTTCATGGGCTTATTTGTGTGGCTAAATTCATTATAACTAGGTTGACTTGACTTTTTGTTCCTATAGGGTCGGTTTGATTTGTAAATACTAAATAGATAAGTATTAGACTGAACAATATTGCATTGAGTAATATAGTATTAGACAACTTTTTGTGCCGTGCACTGTTTGATGAACAATGAACAATGGGGGGAGTTTATAATAGAGTTACAAAAGAGTTTATAATAGTAGGGCATCCATTACCTTATGATTCAGTTTTATGAGGATGAGTTTGACTAGTACCCGAATTTGATCTCTGATAATGAAACAATTTAGAGCCAGACTTTAGTTGTCTCCTGATCAAATTTTCAGTTAGTATTACTCAAGCTCTTTTCCCCTGGACACTAGCTAGAGTGATATCTTAGACCTCTAAATAACAAAAAAAACTAGAGATAAGGTCTCGAAAGGGTTCATAATAAAAGAACCGCCCACCATTACTATTTGGGCAACACGTCTAGGAGAGTGTATTGAAAAAAAATCAAGTCGCACATAGATAGACTTAAGTTCTCAAAATAGTTTATGAAAGGGCAAGTTACTTGCAAATTTTTGAAAGATGTGTTGGACCCAAAATCTCAATATATGATCTTATGGTTTTTTTTTCGAGCTATTTTTTAACTTACACTTGACACATTACCTCTTCAAAAATTGTTGTTTTTAACGTAAATATTCAATGATTTTATCGTACAGGTTTCGAGGAAACAAATAAAGGATGTTGTGGAACTGGCTTATTTGAAGCAACTCCAATACTGTGTGATGAACTCACACCTGTGTGTCACGATCCTTCAAAATTTGTATTTTGGGACAGTGTCCACCCAACAGAAGTAACCTACATGTATATTGCTAAGTACATTGAAATGGAAGTTCTACCCAAGTTCCAATTTTATATGGACTATATACTTTTTTGAAGTATAGGTCTTAGTACTTCATTTCTATTTAAAGTCACATTATTTATTGTTTACATATATTAAATAATATTAGCAAAAGATATTGAGAGTGCAATATGTTATATATTACATGAATTTGTATGAGAGCTGCAATTACACTAATAAACATAATGATATTTATTTTATAAACCAGGTATTCTTTACGCGCAACTACAGAGACTAATTCTTTGAGCTGAGCAGGATCACAATGAGCGGCAAAACTCTCCTTCAAGAGATTTAACACTGTTGTATGCCCAAAGCTGGATTCGAAACCTTGGTTAAGCCGGAAGAGACCCATACCATCTCATCCAAGTGTTCTTGGGTATAAACATGATATTTGCATAAAAGGCAAACGTAAAAGTTTTATAAGGTCTTAAGCGAGAATCAGAGGGGGTGTGACTATTAATAGGAGGTGCAGCCCATCAATTTTCATTTATGAATAAAAACCGACGTGGGTAGGTGAGTTAAAGGTTTAAGCCCTTTCCTTTTTTTAACACTTAAATAAGTAATGATGTTTGGACCAAAAAATGTCTCAAAAAAATGTTTGGACAAAAAAAATAAGTAATCATGTGTAATCTTAATAAATATATAATTATGGTAAAATAATAATTCATTAATTTAATGATACTATTTAATAAAAAATAGAATAGTAAAAAAAATAGTATATAACCAAAATATACACTCATTTATACAAACTACAAAGGCACACACAAAATTATCAAACAGTTGCTAATATAAGCACATAAATTAATAAATAAAACAAGGCGTTACACCTTCTAAATAATGTTCATAGATAAGCCACAATCAATAAAAATAACATTGATATATAGATGAGTCGACAATTCCCTTCTAATAAAAGTAGTTAGGCAAAGACACAAAACCATGACTATAAGTGAAAAAGTCGTGGCTTAAACTTTCACCAAAACATAAGAAAATACAAATATCAAGTCAAAGGTATAAAATAAATGAGCATATCACTAGTGGAAAAATGACTTTAGAAAGCATCATTTAGTATCGGTTGTTCTAGTGGAAAAATGACTTTAGAAAGCATCATTTAGCATCGGTTGTTTGAACAGCCGATGCTAAATGTAGACGCGGTGGCAATTTTGCAATTAAGTGGAAGTTTTCATTTTTCTTGCCTACATTTAGCATCGGTTGTTTAAACAACCGATGCTAAAGGATGCTTTCTAAAGTCATTTCCAGACGCATGTACATTTAGCATCGGTTGTTTAGACAACCGATGCTAAAGGTCCCAATTTATTTCTACAATTCACGATTCTTTCTCACTCTCATTCTCAGTTTCCTTTCACGCATTTCTCACAGTCTCTCACTCTGAACTCTGAACCCTTGCTGTTGCCGTCGCCGCTCCATCGTCGTCGCCCTTCCATCGCCGTCCTCCCTCGCCATTCTCAGTCTCTCACTGTTTCGTTCACTGTTCACTGTTCGTTCACTGTTTTCGTTTTCGTTCACTTTTTCAGAATCTTCAACCTCAGTTCGTTCAGAATCTTCAAATGGTAAGCATCTTGGCTCTCTCTTCCTCTCCCTTTGTTTTCGTTTTCTCAACTTGAAACCCTAATTTCATTTTTGTGTTCAAAGGGGTAATTTTGATTTTGTCAAGTTTGTTTTGTTAGGTTACACACAAAATGTGCAATTGCTTGAAGGATCTTGAGTAAAATCCTTCGTTTGGTTTTTCTTCTCTTCAAGAATATGAAAGAGCTACGCAATTAGACAGCAATCGTTCGCGGCGGAGGCACGATCTGCGGGTGTTGCAGCTACACGAACTACATTTTGTTACCGGGCTTCAACGAAAAAAGTCATACAGGTAACGATTAAAGAATTTGCAAACTCTTTTTTTGTTTAATCAGTTATAGATTTCTCAATGTTAAGCAATTTTCATTTAGAACTTCATTAGAACTCTTTTTTAGTTTTTTCTTTGAAGTTTTGATGTGGTTAAATTTACAGATGCAAAGTTTTGATAAGAATTAATCAATTACGATTTTTACAGTTTTGCATCTTTCTGTTTTCCTCAACTCACAGCTTCTGATGATGGCTTTTTTTAGTAGGTAACACTTTTAAAGAGGAAGATAAATTTAATGTGAAGAACCAACATAAAAACCACTGATCGATAGGACCTTAAGGAACCAATTAAGCAATGGTGGCTAATATGAAAACATTAAAGGTTATTCTTTTAAAGTAAAGATTAAACTGATGCAGGTTATAAACTATCTTTTGAGGCATTATTTTTTAGACTTTTCTTCTCAAATTTATTGGCACATTAGAAAATTTGAGATATAAACTCAATCAAACAGATTTTATGTGTAATTTAACTCAAAACATTGAGAGTTTCTTTTCAATTTAGTGCATAGATATTGCATTGCACTATGCAAACTGAATTACAATTGTTGAATGTTCAAAAATAAGAGAATAAAAGCACAATCATGATTTGAACTTTGATTCCAATTAGTTGTTTAATAGATATTAGCAAAACCATAGCCACGGTAGAAAAATTGTGGTCATAGTAAGATAAATTCACATCTGTACATTTTGATTTCCCATGATTGGTTAAGCAGATGCTGTTTTGTTCAATAGCCCTTTAGGACTTTAATGCATTGTTGATATTGTTGATCTATTTTCACTTTTTATCTCAAGAGCTTCGCCATGATAGCATTAATCATTCTATCTTTCTTTTCCTAATTTTATTCTATGATAACATTAATCATTCTATCTTTCTTTTGATGTGATTGTGTGATTTTGTTTTAACAATTAATACTTGGTCTATTATTTTGGAGCATATAGTCATGGATCGTAGTTGGATGCAAAGTAATCGTCTGAGTGATGAGTATGCGAAAGGAGTCGAAGAGTTTATAAATTTTGCTCAAGTAAATCTTCGCAAAACTGATGTTACCAAAACTGATGTTCCCGAAACTGATGTTCCCGAAACTGATGTAACTTATTCCTGCCCTTGTTGTAGTTGTGTGAATCGGGCCCCACAACTACCAGGTGTAATACGAGACCATCTCTTTGTTTATGGGATCTTACCCAGTTATACCACATGGATATGGCATGGTGAATCAACCGGCAATCCAAGTGTGTCCAAAAGTGAGAAAGCCGATGAAGATATGGATGATCGAATGGAGGACATGATACGTGACATTGGTCCTGAATCTTTTAAACGAGCGCATGAATATGATACTTTGTGCAAAAACAAAGATCAACCTCTGTATTTGGGTTGCACAAAATACACACGATTGTCTGCTTCGTTAAAATTGATCAATCTGAAGGCAATACATGGGTGGACTGATAAGGGATTCACTGAATTGCTTGAGTTGTTGGAAGACATGCTTCCCATAGGTAACACACTGCCAAAACGTACGTATGATGCGAAGAAGATTCTATGCCCGATGGGTGTGGAGTATAAGAAAATACATGCATGTCCCAATGACTGCATATTGTATCGGAAAGACTTTGAGGATTTACATAAGTGCCCTACGTGTAATTGGTCGCGCTACAAAGTGAAGTCGGGTGAATCTAGTTTTGAAGACAACAGCACAAGGGGTTCCCCTGCGAAGGTTTTGTGGTATCTTCCAATAATACCTAGGTTCAAACGCTTGTTTGCTAATGCAAATGACGCGAAGAGCATTAGATGACATGCAGATGGGAGGAAATGTGACGGGCAGCTTCGCCATCCGGCCGATTCTTTGCAATGGAAGAAAGTTGATAATTTGTATCCGGATTTTAGCGCTGAATCAAGAAATCTTAGGCTTGCACTTGCTTCAGATGGTATGAATCCATATGGTAACTTAAGTACGAATCATAGCTCGTGGCCTGTTCTCCTTGTAATTTACAACCTATCTCCATGGTTGTGCATGAAGCGCAAATATGTGATGTTATCCATGATGATTTCTGGTCCGAGACAGCCAGGTAATGACATAGATGTTTACCTTAGTCCATTGATTGAAGACTTGAGGACAATGTGGGATGAAGGCGTGGATGTGTATGACGGGTATTGTAGTGAAACTTTTAAGCTACGAGCCATGTTATTTTGCACGATTAATGACTTTCCAGCATACAGAAACTTGTCTGGGTATAGTGTCAAGGGGCATAAACGTTGTCCTATTTGTGCAGAAGGCACGTGCCACCATCAACTTAAACATGGAAGGAAGACTGTTTACCTTGGGCATCGGAAATTTCTCAAACCAAATCATAGATATCGTAAGTTGAAAAAAGCTTTTAATGGGTACCTGTTAGCCTGTAATTTCGACAGGCTTCATTAAAGATGGTCAACATGGCTTGATTTATATTTATTTCACAAAGACCATATTATTTCGACAAAGAAAATGGTCATGCGCAAGGTAAACTCGACAAGTTTCCAGGGAAGCAAAAGCAAGAGAGAGGAAAATCGACACAGGCTTTCGACAGACAGAAATCAGGGCAGTTATGCGTTGAAGACTAGCAGTTGGTCGAAGCGTGACGGAGCAGTTTCGGTCGAAAGTAGGAGCGGTTACTTGGCCGAAAGTAGGAGCAGTTACTTATTTTCAAATTGTTAGGCAGTTACCTAGTTCGAATTTTCCCCCCTTTTTCCCTTGTATAAATAACTGTTTCTGAGAAGAAACAGGGGTCGCAAATCACAATACACACCCGATTCCTGAAACTCTAACTTCCAAGCCAGAGCGAAAAACGAGTGGAAGAATCGCTGTACGTGATCGTGTACCATTTTTTATGATTCAATGCAATTTATTCTTCTGTTCTTTACAATTCCTGCACCTTTTACTGCTTCTTTTCTTTTCAATTCTGTTAAATCATTGCAAACCGTCCCCTTTTCTACATTTTCTGAAACAAAAACTTTTGCAATTCAAAGGCAATTGCTTTGAGATTTTTCTAGTTTGATCTCACAAACCTTCTAATAAAACTAGTGATTGTTTGCTAAAAACACCAGCAAACAAATTGGCACGCCCAGTGGGACTTTGCCTTTGATTTTGTTCATTTTCATACTCTCTTATTTGTATTCGCTGTTGTATGCACTTAAGAAGTGGTAAAATGGTTCGGTCCAGTACGAATAATGCGTCTAGTTCCAACCCTGTGGTTTCACAAGGGCAAGGAACAACAATGGATTCTGCAAACATTAGCGCAGGACCATCATCGTCGATAACCGTTCCTTCATTATCAATGACTAATGTTGGTTCAACGCAGTCAGAAATGGCATCTCTGCCTATGTCTTTGCCGTTAAGTGCAGGGCTTCATAGCCCTTACATGGAAATGGGAAACGGTTTAGACCCACGTTTGAATAACGTGCATCTACCCCCATTTCCTTTGGGAATGTATGGCATGCCTACTGGAATGCCACATATTTCGACCTTTCCCCTACACATGTCTCTTCTGAGAGCGTATTTGGTCGAAATCCCCCAGCATTAACCAATACGTCTTTGTTGGCCTTAAGACAGCAAGTAGACGAGAGTAATCACGATATGGTTAATATGCTTACCCAACAAATTGGTACAGTTTTCAATCCATTGATTCAAAATACCAATAACAGTTACCAAATGTTGGCAAATCAGATGAGTAGGATTGCAGACTTTTTTGGGGTTCCAGCGGTTAATAATAGGCACGTTCCTATTATTGCGGGTAATGCGTCGCCAGTTAACCCCCAAGAAGCAGTTGCAGTCGAAGCGTCGACAGTTGTAGGCGAACTACAAGGGACAGTAAACCACGTCCCTGAAGTAGTTTTGGTAAATAGACACCAGAACGCTGATGAAGTTGTTCGACAAGTGCAACAACACAATGTTGGCGCAGAAAACAATATAGCTACTTTAGTCGAAACTATTTTGGCGCAAAATGGCCTTAACACAGGTTTACAAAGGCCTAACTTTGTATCACCATTATGTGAATACGTGTTACAAACTGAGTTACCAAGGGGATGGAAAGTTCCCAAGTTTACTAAGTTTGGTGGTGAAACAAATGAGTCCACAGTCGAACACATTGCTCATTTTTTGACTGAGGCTGGGGACTTAGCACAAAATGAGAATTTGAAGATGAAATATTTTCCAAATTCTCTAACTAAAAATGCTTTCACTTGGTTCACGACCTTACCCCCTGGTTCTATGTTCACGTGGGGGCAACTAGAAAAGGCATTCCATGCACAGTTTTACATGGGCCAGTCGAAAATTAGTCTTAAAGAATTGGCTAGTGTTCGGCGCAAAATGCCTGAAACTATTGATGATTACTTAAACAGATTTAGGCTGTTGAAATCTCGTTGCTTCACACAAGTCCCTGAACATGAGCTTGTCGAAATGGCTGCTGGTGGCCTTGATTACTCAATTAGAAAGAAATTAGACACATCTCATTTGCGAGATATGGCTCATTTGGCTGATAGGGTTCGACAAGTTGAAAGGCTTAGAGAGGAAAAATCTAGGTCGAATAGGTATCATAAAAAAGAAAAAGTGGCATATGTCGAAGAAGAATTTGACGTTACATATAGTAATGTCGAAGAAGAGGAGATAGACGTGGCTGAACTTAAGCCTGGTCCTCCTTATACCTGTAAACTATTAAGGCCTGCGAATGGGAATAACCCTGTAGAGCCTAAGAACGATAGATTTATACCTAAGACTTATACTTTTGATGTTACTAAATGTGATGAAATTTTTGATCTTTTAGTAACTGATGGTCAAATATTAGTGCCTAAAGGCCTTAAAATACCAACTCTTGACCAAAGAAAGAAAAAGGGTTATTGTAAGTTCCATAATTTTTTGGGACATAACACTGACCGTTGTGTGCTCTTCAGGGATATTGTACAAAAAGCAGTTGACGAAGGAAGACTCAAATTTGCTGACAAGAAAATGAAAGCTCCTATGCAGATTGATGTTGATCCGTTGCCTAAGGCTGAAGCTATGTATTCTGAACCTGTCGAAGCTGATGTAGGCATGGTGGGTGCTCAAATGGCAGACCCTCCTAAGTGTGTCAAGACTGCCACCGAAAAATTAAAAGGTTTTATGTATGCTGAAGGTAAGAAACAGGAAGTGACCCTAAAAGAATATGATGGGAAGATACATGCTGTGTATCCAAAGGCTGAGGAAGAATTGATAGATTTCCTCAATCGGTGTAAGTGGAATAATTCTGAGGTTATGCTTTGCCCAAGGTGCAGTGCTGTCTTCGATAAAGAAGCAGCTAAAGCTGTCGAAGGTTATCAGGATCAACAACAACGCAAAAGAAAATGGCTTGATAACAGGCCAAAATTTGACTTTGCAAAAGGAGATCTTCCTGGCTATGAGGCTAATGTGTCAGCAAAGCCTTCAACAAGTAAACGAAAATTTGCTAAGGAGAAGTCCTCAGCAAAAGGGTATTTGAAGCTGTCAACAGGTAAATCCTTTGTCCCAAGTGCTAGTGCTCCTGTCGAAGAGTGGGTGCCCAATAATCAACGTGCTAAAGCTGTCAAGCCAGGTACTGATGCTATTAAGTTTAATTATAAGAATAACTATAAGGGTAAGAACCCTATGACTAGAACACAGTGGCGTCGTTACCAAAGACAACAGAAGAAGAAGGCACACTTTGACATTAACCAGGTTCCAAGTCATTTGGCTAATAATCAAGTTCCACGCAGCATGATAGTGGCGAAGAGTGAGGTTCACAAAGCTGAAGTTGCCACAAAGAGGAATGCTGATGTTGTTAGTCATGTGTGTGCAGCGAATAAGGCCAAAGGCAAGGCTGTGGTAACAGAAAAGTCAAGAAGGCCTGCTCTTGAAAGAATATTTCCTCCATTGTCAACAGTGAAAGAAAGAAATGCTGATCTCGGCATGGATGAAGACATGGAGTCTGATTTTAATGATTCTGAGGATGATTTTGACGTTGTTTGCAATGTGGTATCAATACTACCTCTGGAGTACGATGTTATCACAGTACCAAATGACGTTGAAGAGGATTTTACAGAGGATATGGCTCATCATAAGCCAATGTGTTATTATGTGATGAACAATGGATGTGTCGAAGACCAAATGGCTACCTTCGAGAAGCCAGATATGAGTATGCAAAACCACTTGAAACCCCTGTATGTCCAAGCCAAGGTTAATGGTGTTGGAATTAACAAAGTGTTAGTGGATGGTGGAGCTGTAGTGAATTTGATGCCGCATGGTCTTTTGAAGAAGATTGGTAAGTTCGATACTGACCTCAGGCCACATAATATTGTCTTAAGCAACTATGAAGGCAAAACTGGCCATTCTTTGGGGGCCATTGAGGTGGACTTAATTGTTGGTTCCATAAAGAGGACTACATTGTTCTTAGTGATAGCCTCTAAAGCAAATTTTAATTTACTCCTTGGTAGAGAGTGGATCCATGGAGTTGGTGCTGTCCCTTCAACTTTGCATCAACGTTTAGTAATGTGGAAGGAAGATGGTTTGGTAGAGTATGTTGAAGCCGATCAGAGCTACTTCCGTGCTGATGTGAACCAAGTTACCAAGGAAAATTTTGAGAAACAAATGGCGAAGATTGCGCCATGTTCATCTTCTAATGAGGCATACGTTCCTGCGGATAATGTTTTTGCCTCAGTTCATCTTGACCCAAATTATGGTTTTGTTTGGGAAAGAGAAATAATGGGAGATGATAGTGTCTATCCTGATGGTGTTTTTCGACCAACGGGGTGGAACACTGGTTCTTGAAAGTGTTCTTATGTCAGTGCCCAATGCATGGGACAAAATTACGGCTTATATGGCCGAAAATAAGTTTAAAGCGGCTATGGAGGCCGAAATTATTCAACAAACAATGGCTGTCGAAGCCAGTGAGTTACATGAAGAAAATGGCATAATCATAGATGAAAAACTTGACTGTATCTATGATAATGATCCATTAGGTTTTGAAAAGGATCCTGGAGATTTGACAAAGCATATGCAAGCTCAAGACCCGTTAGAAGAAGTTGATTTGGGAAATGGCTCAATAAAAAGGCCAACTTATATTAGTGCAAATATTGATGTTTCTCTAAAAATCCAAGTCATCACATTGCTAAGGGAGTTCAAAGATTGTTTTGCTTGGGATTACGATGAAATGCCTGGTTTAAGTCGAGAAGTAGTGGAAATGCAATTACCAATTCGACCAGGGAAGAAACCAGTGAAGCAAGTGCCAAGAAGATTTGCTCCTCAAGTGTTGGCTAAGATCAAAGAGGAAATCGAAAGGCTATTCAGAAACAAGTTCATCAGAACTGCCAGGTATGTCGAATGGTTAGCCAATATAGTTCCTGTAATAAAGAAAAATGGGACTCTTAGAGTTTGCATAGATTTTAGGGATTTAAATAATGCATCTCCCAAGGATGAATACGCAATGCCTGTGGCAGAAATGCTAATAGATTCAGCAGCAGGATTTGATTATCTTAGTATGCTCGATGGTTATTCTGGGTATAATCAAATTTTCATTGCTGAAGAAGATGTGTCAAAAACTGCTTTTAGGTGTCCAGGGGCATTGGGTGTTTATGAATGGGTGGTAATGCCCTTTGGTTTAAAGAATGCTGGTGCTACATATCAGAGGGCCATGAATTCTATGTTTCATGATTTTATTGATGATTTTATGCAAGTATACATAGATGATGTGGTGGTTAAATCTTCCTCAGAAAGTGGTCATTTAGACCATCTTCGCCGTTCTTTTGAAAGAATGAGGAAATATGGATTGAAATTAAATCCATTAAAATGTGCCTTTTGTGTACGTGCAGGTGATTTCTTGGGTTTTATAGTGCACAAAAAAGGCATTGAAATCAATCCAAATAAGACTAAGGCAATTATGGAAACGAAGGCCCCTTCGACCAAAAAGGAGCTTCAGTCGTTGCTGGGAAAAATCAATTTCCTACGAAGATTTATATCAAATCTAAGTGGCAAAACACAAGTTTTTTCGCCATTATTAAGACTGAAGAAGGAAGAAGAGTTCAAATGGGAACCAATGCATCAAGCAGCCTTCGACGAAATCAAGTCTTATTTGATGAAACCACCAATTTTGTTGCCTGCTATTAAACACAAAGTGCTCAAATTGTATATAGCAGCTTCTGATAGAACAATAGGTAGCATGTTAGCACAAGAGGATGATAGTGGTATCGAAAGGGCCATTTATTACCTCAGTAGGGTCCTCAATGATGCCGAAACGAGGTACGCTCCTATAGAAAAGTTGTGCCTTTGTTTGTATTTCTCGTGTACAAAGTTAAAGCAATATATAAAACCAGCTGATGTTTCTGTTTATTCGCATTTTGATGTTATTAAGCATATGTTGTCGAAACCAATAATGCATAGCCGAATTGGTAAATGGGCTTTGGCTTTGTCAGAATACAACTTAACTTATCAACCTCTAAAATCAATTAAAGGACAAGTGGTTGCTGATTTTATAGTAGACCATTCTGTTGTTGAAGAAACATTAAGTTTTGTAGACGTATATCCTTGGAGGTTGTATTTTGATGGCTCAAGCCATAAACATGGAGTTGGGATTGGTATTTTGATAATATCTCCTACTAACATTCCAACAAAGTATAAGTTTAAAATTCGAGATGTTTGCTCCAATAATGAAGCTGAGTATGAGGCTTTAATAGTAGGCCTTGAAATCTTACTTGAGCTGGGGGCAAGTCATGCCGAAATAAAAGGTGACTCTGAGTTGGTTATCAAACAATTGACAAGAGAGTACAAATGCATTAAAGAGCACCTTATCAGATACTTTGTTGTTGCCAATGCTTTGTTAAAAAGATTTGAGTCTGTTCACTTAGAACATTTACCACGAATTGATAATCAAGTGGCAAATGAATTGGCACAAATCGCTTCAGGCTATAAAGTTTCAAAACAAAGCCTGGAAGAGTTAATTGAAATAAAGGATAAAATCATTTCTAATGACTATTCTTCGTCACTATTGTCAACACCAACAACTGGGGGGGCAACAGATACAAATGCAAACGAGGAACTAGCTATTGTCGAAAAACGTCAATTTTTTGGTGACTTTGACTCAGCAGAAATTCTTGCTCTTGACAATATGACCAATAATGATTGGCGAAGGCCTATTGCGGAATATTTGCAAAATCCCACAAGAAATACCAATAAAAAGGTAAAATACAGAGCTTTGAGCTATGTGATAATTGGAAACGAATTGTTTAAAAAGACTCCTGAAGGAGTACTATTAAAATGTCTTAGTGAAAATGAGGCATATTTAGCAGTTTCCGATACACATAGTGGAGCGTGTGGTTCACACCAAGTAGGCCAGAAAATGAAGTGGTTATTATTTCGACAAGGAATGTATTGGCCAACTATGCTGAAAGATTGCATAGAATTTGCTAAGGGATGCCAAGAGTGTCAAAAGCATGCTGGGATACAACATGTACCTGCAAATGAATTGCATGCCATAGTCAAACCTTGGCCATTTAGAGGTTGGGCTCTAGATGTGATTGGAGAGATAAAGCCAACTTCGTCGAAGGGCCATAGATATATCCTTGTGGGAATTGATTACTTCACCAAATGGGTTGAAGCTATACCTTTAGCCAATGTTGATCAGGAAGCAGTGATAAGGTCTATTCAAAATCATATCATTTATAGGTTTGGAATTCCAGAAACCATTACTACAGATCAGGGATCAGTTTTTACTGGTAGAAAAATGGTAGAGTTTGCTTCCGAAATTGGTTTTAAGTTATTAACTTCGACACCATATTATGCGCAAGCCAATGGACAGGTAGAAGCTGCCAATAAAGTTATTATTAATTTGATTAAAAAGCATGTTGGGCAGAAACCCAAGAATTGGCATAATACCCTTGATCAAGCGTTATGGGCTTGTCGAAATTCACCTAAAGAATCTATCAACACTACTCCTTATAGGCTAACATTTGGACACGATGCAGTGTTGCCTGTTGAAATTTGTCTACAATCAACAAGAATTCAAAGACAGTGGGAGATTCCCTCTGATTATTATTGGAATATGATGCTTGATGAATTGGTTGATTTAGACGAAGAAAGGTTATTAGCTTTAGATACGCTTATTCGACAGAAAGAGAGGGTAGCTAAAACTTATAACAAACAGGTTAAGTCTAAAGCCTTTAATTCAGGTGATCTAGTGTGGAAGGTCCTATTACCTATGGATAAAAAAGATAGAGTCTTTGGTAAATGGTCCCCAAGTTGGGAAGGACCATTTAAAATTTTACAAGTTTATTCAAACGGCGCATATGAGGTCGAAGAGATTGGCGCTGATGAAAGGATTTTGCGTATAAATGGTAAATACTTGAAAAAGTATAAGCCAACGTTGCACGAAGTTAAAATAACGCTGGAATAAATATAAAGAAAGCGTAAAAACATGGCATTTAAGTTGCCAAAACATTGTCGAAAGCACGGAATAAGAAATTGCCCAAGAATAAAATGGAAGAAATTTCATTATAATGTTGCCAAGTTACATGTGCCAAGATAGGTAAACATGGTCAAAGGCCGAAACTACAGGCTGTTCAAGTTCAAGGTTTGAATATGGAAACAACACTTAACAGTGGTAACATCAGGTATACAGCTATTTTACTCAAGTGCAAAGTTATTTCGATGGTGAATTCAAAAAATGTCTTTTTCTTCTTCCTCCTCAAGTTCAGTTGAAAAAGACATTTTTGGGGGGCAATTTGTTAGCCTGTAATTTCGACAGGTTTCATTAAAGATGGTCAACATGGCCTGACTTATATTTCGACGAAGACCAAATTATTTCGACAGAGAAAATGGTCATGCGCAAGGTAAACTCGACAAGTTTCCAGGGAAGCAAAAGCAAGAGAGAGGAAAATCGACACAGGCTTTCGACAGACAGAAATCAGGGCAGTTATGCGTTGAAGGCTAGCAGTTGGTCGAAGCGTGACAGAGCAGTTTCGGTCGAAAGTAGGAGCGGTTACTTGGCCGAAAGTAGGAGCAGTTACTTATTTTCAAATTGTTAGGCAGTTACCTAGTTCGAATTTTCCCCCCTTTTTCCCTTGTATAAATAACTGTTTCTGAGAAGAAACAAAGGGTCGCAAATCACAATACACACCCGATTCCTGAAACTCTAACTTCCAAGCCAGAGCGAAAAACGAGTGGAAGAATCGCTGTACGTGATCGTGTACCATTTTTTATGATTCAATGCAATTTATTCTTCTGTTCTTTACAATTCCTGCACCTTTTACTGCTTCTTTTCTTTTCAATTCTGTTAAATCATTGCAAACCGTCCCCTTTTCTACATTTTCTGAAACAAAAACTTTTGCAATTCAAAGGCAATTGCTTTGAGATTTTTCTAGTTTGATCTCACAAACCTTCTAATAAAACTAGTGATTGTTTGCTAAAAACACCAGCAAACACAAACAGTACCAGGAAAATGACACTGCTCCGAATGCCTTGACTGGAGAAGAAGTCTATCAAGTGGTTAAGGACATCAAAGTTGTATTCGGCAAAAAGCAGAGGCAGTCCAAGGAGAAAAGCAAGTGGAAGAAGAGATCGGTGTTCTTTGATCTTCCGTATTGGTCCAATCTTGATGTAAGGCACTGTCTAGATGTCATGCACGTCGAAAAAAACGTTTGTGATAGCGTCATCAGGACTCTTCTCAACATTCAAGGGACAAAGGATGGTATAAATTCTCGTCTAGATTTGCGTGAAATGGGCATAAGAGAACAATTACATCCAGTGGAAAGAGGTAAAGGCACATATTTGCCTCCAGCATGTTATACCTTGTCAAAAAAAGAGAAAATGAGCTTTTGTGAATGTCTAGGGGGAATCAAAGTGCCACATGGTTACTCTTCAAATGTAAAGCGACTGGTTTCAATGAAAGATCTGAAATTAGTTGGCTTGAAGTCGCATGACTGCCACGTCTTGATGCAACAACTACTACCTGTGGCGATTCGTGGCATCTTGCCGAAAGATGTCCGACATACCATAACTAGATTGTGCCTATTCTTCAATAGTATATGTGCTAAAGTCATCGACCCTCAAAAATTGGACGAGTTGGAAAATGAGGCTGTTATTATCTTGTGTCAGTTGGAGATGTTTTTTCCTCCCTCGTTCTTTGATATCATGGTTCATTTAATTGTTCATCTAGTTAGGGAGATTAGATTATGCGGACCTGTTTATTTAAGGTGGATGTACCCAGTCGAGCGATACATGAAGATCTTGAAAGGGTATGTGAAGAACCAATATCGTCCTGAAGCATCCATTGTCGAAAGGTATGTCACAGAAGAAGCTATTGAGTTTTGTTCAAACTACTTGTCAGAAGCGAAGTCTGTAGGACTACCAAAGTCTCGTTATGCAGGGAGATGCCAAGGTAAAGGTACACATGGGTCGGCCACTAAGAGCATGGGTCGAGCTGAAGTGCTTCAAGCACACTTGTATGTTTTGAATAACACAGATGAGGTTATACCTTACTTGTCTCATCATAAAGATATAGTAAAGGCCAAAAACCCTCGAATGAAAAAAATATCGTTATTGAACGAGCATAACAACACATTCATAGATTGGTTTAAATCACAGATTAAGAAAGATGCGACTGCCTCTGAGACTTTGAGATGGTTAGCACATGACCCTTGCTTTAGTGTCGTGTGTTGGAGCGGGTACGACATAAATAACTTTTCCTTTTACACAAAGTCGAAAGATGACATGAGTACCATGCAAAACAGTGGAGTTATGGTCATGGCTTCCTCAATGTACTTCTCTAGTTCAAAGGATGCTAATCCCGTACTTGCATCCATTGCTTACTTTGGTGTCATTGATGAGATTTGGGAGCTAGATTACCGTAAATTTAAAGTGTCTCTTTTTAAATGCAAGTGGGTTAGCAGCAAAAATGGTGTGCGTACCGACGAAATGGGATTTACATTAGTGGACCTTGACAAGGTAAGTTATAATGAGGAACCTTTCATCATGGCTGACCAAGCAAAACAAGTATTTTATGTGAAAGATCCTTCTAACAAAAAGTGGTCAGTGGTCCTACAAGGAAAAATAGCAAGTGATGAAGATTCAAGTCTTGCAATTTCAGAGACACCTTGTTTGTTAACACAAGTGCCTACTTTAGTTGATGATAATGAAGTTGACGATGAACATGCCACTCGCAATGATCATAATGAAGGGATTTTATATGAAGGAGTTTAGATTTGTTATTTTTTTTTGGAATCTATGAAATTGTGTTGTTGAGCTTTAATGACAATGATTGTTCCCACAATGTTTGTTGGAGTTTAGATTGTTCTCTTTTTTTGGAATCTATGACAATGATTGTTCCCACAATGAAAGAATATACATATATATGAAATAAACTCATGTATTATATAAATCATAATGAAAATGGCCTGTTTTATTTTTGTCTTTTTCTTCTTTGATTCTGTGTTGAGATATTGTAACTGATATATTTAGGTGTTCCAGCATGTGTTGAGATATTGTAACTGATATATTTTGTTTCCTTTGTTCAAACAGATATCATGGATGATTCCAGTGCCGGCCCTCCAAAAAATAAAACTAGACATCTGACATCATTAAATAAGTTCACTAATAGGCTCCCAAGTGGTCAAAAATATAGTGTGGCTGTTGATAGTAAAGGCAACCTTATTGGTCCATATGCTAACCAATTCAAGAACTATTTAGAGGTGGTTGCACGAACAAAAGTAAGCATATTGCCCATGTCCTGGGATGAAGTTGATGCCGAGACAAAAAAATTGCTTGGGATGATGTTCAGCAAACATTTGATGTTCCCGACAATGAGCAATTCAAGAAGACTTGGATGTCTCATATTAATCTCTGCTGGAGACAGTTCAAGACAAAACTCAACAGAGAATATGTCTATGGCAATGGCGATAATAGCGGTGCAACAACTCCATGTGACAAGTATTGGAGGGCGTCGAAGTGTTGGTGGAAGACAAAGTTACCAAGTTATTGGCAGAGGTATATGTTTATGAAATATATAGTATATTTTTCACTGTAAACAGATTGATTGAAATATGTATTTTTTAATTATTCAGCGCTCTCAATCATGTGGAGGATGTCAAAATACGGCTGTTCATGTTCCCACTCCCATGACCACTGTTGGATCTAAGGGGAGCTGCTCACCATCTAATGTGGAGGAGGAGGAGGAGGAGCAGGAGGAGAAGGAGGAAAAGGAGGAGAAAATTGATTGGCTGAGAAAGATACATATGATTGCTATGATGATAAGAGACATGCCAGGATAATGTTGGAGCACCAAAAACATGTGTGCTTTGTCTCCTTCAAAGAGATCATCGACATGGTTTCTGGTGAAGCGTGGCTTGATTTGTGCCACTTGGGCATATGGTGCACGTAAGTAGTAAAGTTTATTTGGTTATATAAATTTCTCGCGTTTCTACATATATTAGTCAATTTGATATTTCCTTCATTAATCACTAGTGGAAAAAATGCATTTTATAACAGTAATACATATCAGTTAAAAACGACCTGATATTAAAAATGACGCGGTGGCAATTTTGTAATTATTTTAACAATTTTTACATCAGTTGCTTCTCAAACCGATATGGAAAATGCTAATTTACATATTTCATATCAGGTCTACGCTATACCCGTTATAGAAAACACTCTTTTCATATTTGGTCATGATATACCCGTTATAAAAAACTCTAATATGTTAGGCACGGAACTAAAATCATTTCGCGTGCACTCCATTCCCTCTCACAAACCCTCTCGTTGGAACAACATTTCACTCTCAACGAAAACCCTCTCACTCTCACTCTCACTCTTAACGAAAACCCATCACAACCCTCTCACTCTCAACGAAAACCTCAACGAAAAAATTGTTGTTGCGCCGTCGCCGTTCCTGCGCCATCGCCCTTCCTGTGCTGTCGTCGTTGCTCCGTCGTCGCTGTTCTTTCGCCGTCGCTGGGAGTCTTTGCTGCGCCGTCGCTGGGAGCCATTGGCCAAAACCAGTGAGTTAGGTCAGACTTTCGTTGAAATTTCATTACCGTCACTCTTTTGTGATTCTTTCGTTGAAATTTCATTACTGTCACTCTATTGTGGCTCATTTTGAAAGAACAACCACTGGTTTAGGTGTTGCAAAAGCTATTGTGTCTGAAATTTCAAACCACTAGAAGTTTTTCTATAAACACAATCTTGTTACAATAATCTGTTACCACTAGTTTAGGAAAATCTGTTGAATTCCCAACTCAAAAGCAATAATCTCAAATCTGTTGTATTCCTAACTAAATGAGGAATTCTTTATTAATAATTTTCTTTTTGACATGTCTGTTTATTTTGGTTAAGGAAGGGAGATCCTTGAAATTCACCATCCCGTAGGTCATTTTCAGCACCAAGGTCAGTGTTTATGCTTATCTTTTTGAATTGTATATTTACAAATGTGTAATTTTTGTTTTGTTAGAGGAGAACTAAAAAGAATCAGTAATTTTTGTTTTGTTAGAGGAGAACTAAAAAGAATCAATAACATTCTGTGAAGGAATTCAACTTCTTTTTTTGATGTGTTTTTGGTTGGATGAGTGATTATTATCCAAAAATTGGAATCAAAGAGTAATATTTCTCTGAGAAGAATGCTTCTTGTTATGTGGTCTAACCTAAATTTTGAAGTTATTATCATCCAAAATTGGAATCAAAGAGTATTTTTTTATTTTACCATCAACTGCTACACTAGCAGTATCTTTCCTTATACTTGGTAGGACAGATATATTTTACCATCAACTGCTACAAAGAGTATTTGAAGTTTTGAGTTATATTTGAATGATGTCTTCCTTTTTTATTAGTTCTATGGAAGGATATCATAAGTTGATGGGGACTAGAAAGAAAACACCTACATGGATTTGCCCCAATGTAAGTAGTTTAACTCTTGAGTATAATGTATTTTATTACTATATATAATATTTACTATGACTTATAATTTGTAGTCCCGAAGGTAACCTGGGAATACTGAGTGTGATTTTTATGTTATGAGACATATGTTCAACATTGTCTCTGCAAGTATTGTTGATTTATGGTTGGAGGTATGTGATAAAATTTTTAACAAGTTATATTGAAGATGTATTTTAGTTGATGAACTAATATTTAGTCTTGTGTCATTTCACATTATAGAGATTCAACACTACCAAACCATTCAAAGATGAGGATCTGTATGATATTCGGTCTCGATGGGCAGGACTATTTCTTGAACTTTACACAAAACGTCCTATTGGGTGATAAGGCTAGATAGGTAAATCCATAAAAAATTCTGCGTTCTCTTTTATTTTGAAATGATTTTTGCTGATGTGGTTAAACCCACAACTACATCCATGTAATCCTCTTCTTATCATCTCTAGGTAGAACAACATCTATTGATTCAGACATAGCTGTGTAATAACTCAATGTCTCAATAAAACCTTTGATAAAATGGACAAGTGTTAGTGTTTGATTCTTGCTCCACAAGTGTCACAATTTTTGGTGACAACCTTTTCACTAACCTTAAAAGTCTGTCTCTATGGTTTTCTGTGCTCACACTCTCATCTGACATGTGGTTTAATTATAAGATCCTCTAGTTCAACTGCACTTCCAGATATTGCAACACTATGAAACTCAAATGAGATTCCACATGATTTAGCATAATCTGAGAGTCTCAGAAGCAATTAACATTAGTTACATGTTTCCTTAAACATATTGGTTACTATATGGGCAGGACTATTTCAATTGGAAGTTTACTTACAACTCTGTACTTTTTCTTATAGTTATAATACGCTGTTGCACCCCGAAAAATCCTTTGGAGGGATTTCTCTTCGCACAACGTGAATTGGAGTCGCCACCAATATTTTTTTAGAGGTAAAACATTGAAAAAAACCTTTCTTGAAAGACAATGGTCCTTGGAACCACGAGATTTGAGTTCGGGGGTCGGTTATGCATGGGGAAGGTACGAGCACCCCACACATCCTTTCTACTGAAAGGGAACCTCGATTTGACGTGTGATTTAAAAGGTTGATTTAAGAAATGCTTTGTTTTTATCTCTCTTTATCTCTCCTTACTTTATGGAAAAACTTAAGGAAAATTTAATCTTTTGCGCTTGACGGGAGGGCACCGTGCCTACGTATCCCGGGGAGGGAATCAAAGCAACGTAGTTCTTGTTTTCGAAAATTGTTTTGTTTTTAGAAATTGCCTTGTTTTGGAAAAGGGTTTGTTTTTTTGAAAAGAAAATGGTTTTTATTTGTCGTGCTTGACGGGAATGTGACCCGCTCCTACGTATCTCCCAGTGCGATGGAGAATTCAAAGCTTACGTAGTTCTCGGTTGTCGAGAAAAGGTTTTTATTTTTTAGTTGTTTAATTGCGAAAATTGAATGTTCACAGTGATCAAACAACAAAGGTTTCGAGTGATCACCACTAGCATCCCATTATTGACGATCGTGCAAGCAAAGGCTTCGCATTATCCTCAACAAAGTTTTTAATTTGTGAAATGAGAGTTCTTTTGAAAAATGAGTGTTCATGATAATCAATTGAGCAAAGACTCCAAGTGATCACCACTAGCACCCCATTGTTGACAATCGTGCAAGCAAAGGCTTCGCATTATCCTCAACAAAGTTTGATTTGTGAAAAATAGTTTGAAATTGTTTTGAGAAGAAGTGAAGTTGTTTATCAATGATTATGTAAATGCAAAAAAAAATGTTTTGAAGTTGGAACGTTACTAACGAGTAACAAGTTGTTCTTTGTATGCAACATGGTTTTGAAGTTTTGGAGAGTTACTAACGAGTAACAATTGGTGGAAATCAAAACAAGCAAATTGTGAACACCAATTCAACATTTTAATGCACCACAACAATTTAATGCATCAAGGCTCTAAGTGGCCTATCCTTTGCCAAAACTTCACAAGCTTCAAACAACAATTTACATTAAACTCAAAGAGCAAATAAAGCATGATTAAACTTGAGGATGCATCAAGGTCATTGGAGACCAATCATGTGCGCAAATTCAATTGTTTATAGACCCCTTTTTGCTCACATTTCACAAGCACATCAAATGGGAATTGAATTTTTAAATGCTTACAAGCATAGGCATCAAGGTTGAAGTAACCTATCTCTTGCCAACTTAGCATAACCCAAGATCATTTGTGAACCATAAATGAACCAAAACCCAAATTCATTTTCTCAAATCACAAATTAATCGTCAATTTATTTCAACAAGTCAACCAAATCAAGCAAGCAAATGACACTAGCAAGACTTAGGAACATTTATTCACAAGATCCAAGCGATCAAACACCAAAATCAACAACTATTCATATTTTTTGATTTTTGTGAAAGTAAGAAGGCATGAAAAATGAATATTTGCAAAATCAAACAACATGTTTGGACATGGGAACTTCAAAATCAAGCCCCAATAACAAGATTGCATAAAGAAATGCATCAAAACTCGATTAAACCTATTTTATACTAAAGGTGCGAAACATTCATAGCTTCCTAACACAATTTTATTTCACAAAATGCAACAAGCAAAATGATAACAACACAAATCACAATTTATTCAAGGGTGAGAAGCAATCTCAAACACCCAAGCCTCCCTAAGTGCTTGTCAAAATGTTTGAGACACCTCTCACCAACAACAATCAACAAATCAACAATATAACAACACTAAAATGCATGAATATGATAGGATGAAAAATTAGAAACATGATATCTACATTTTGATGCAAAAAAGTTGAAGATGATGCTAGGTTTTAAGAAGTTTACCTCAAATCCAAGCTAAGGAATGACTAATATGAAGAACAAGACCACAAATCAACTTGAATCTTCACCAAACTTCAATGAAACCCACGAAATGCTTGCTTAAAAATGCCCTTTGATGATGCAAGCTTGAATTAAATTAGGAGAGAAGGAAGATATATGAAGTAGGAATGGAAATGAGGTGAAAAAATGGTGATTTGGTGAAGGAGAAGTGAAAAATTGATGGAGGAAGAGGGTGATATGATTTCGGCCAAGAGAGGGAATTAGGAGAGGGAGTTGTGTGCTAGGGTTGTGTGAGTGAAAATGAGGCCAAGAGCTTCCTCCCTTGTGAGGTGAATAGGGTATATATAGAAAGCAATTAGGTTTAAGGGTGGTTAGGTCATTGTGCACTAGTTGTGCTCTAGGATTTGATTTTAATTTTGAATCAAAGGCTAGGATTGAGGCTCACATGGATTGAGGACATTGAGAAAACACAAAATGAGAGAATAGAGAGGAGAAATTCGAAATAGCAAGGGAGGGGTCCTTGGTGACCAAGTTTTGCTAGTTGTCATCTTGTACTATTGTACTATTATATGACCATTCCATTATCTCTTCATTTTTGATTATTCTTCTTAGGATAATTGTACAAAAATGCACCCAATTTAGGCCACATACAAGGTATCTTGAGGAATATGCCATTTTATGTGATCACCATGACCAAAAATGTCATAAAAATCACATCTTGGAACTTTTTGTAGAATATTCCTTTTTGATGCCTTTTTTGAATTTGAATTTTGTGCACAATGTATGCATGCATGCGCATACATACATACATGACCAAAAATGTTTTGCCTCAAATAAATTTCTCTAAAATTGAACAATGATTCTTGATAAAAAAATTATCCTCTTTTGACAATTACCAAAATACCCTTTTGCCCTAAAAACCTTGTTTTTCAACAACAAATGCATTTCCACTCTAACAATGAATTTAAAAGCCCTAGAATGACTTTTAAAACCCAAAAATGCATGCACAATGCTCTTCACTCTTCAAAATAAAACCACACTTCTCAATTTATTTATTTTTGCGGAAAATTAGGGTTTTAAACCTAGGCGGACAAAATTAGGGTATGACATACGCGATTCATGTTTTATGGACAACACACATGCCCTTCTAATTTTCTAGCATAATCATAGAGTATAACCATTTTTGTCTATCCTTAGATTTGAAAGTTTTTTTTCCTGTTATAATTTCTATGTCAGACTGTACACGAAGGAAGAATTATCAACTGAAGCTGTTTTGTGATAAAGACTACCCAGAAAAGCCCCCAAGTGTTCGGTTTCATTCACGGGTCCATATTTGGTGCTTGCTTAGTTTATGTTAGAAGTAATATTTTGGATAGTTTTGGTAATATGTTATCACCATCATCTTTTATGAAAAACAATGGAGGTTGTATTGATTAGATTTGATAATATGCACTTGAAGATTATTTGAGATTGTGTTAAAGATTTTGTAATATGTACTTGAGATTGTACTAGCCTTAATGGATTTCTATGTTACAATGTCTCCTTTGTGTTTCTCTAAGTTCTGAATTTTGATTTCTCAAAGTCGTAATTCTGATTTCTCTAACAGCAGGTGTGTAGAAAATAAATAGGCATGTATGCTGATTAGAAACCACCTTTTTAATTTTAAAAAAAAAAACTTCATTTTTAATATCGGTTCTTAAATCAACAGATGTTAAAAATCAGTATTTATTATCGGTTCTCCCAGAAAACTGATACGAAAAGTTATTTTTAATATCGGTTCTCAAAAAAACCTGATGTCAAAAACACGCTTATATTTGATAAAAATTGACTTTTTATAACGGACCTATGGGTAACAGATATGGAAACTATTTTTCGCATCTGTTTCGCATCCGATGTTAAAAGTCCCTATTTTTCATATCTCCTTTTTCCGCATCTGTTCATGAACCGTTATGAAATGTCGTTTTTAACCGTTATGAAATGCCTTTTTTCCACTAGTGAATAGATATCTGTATCGCCAAGTTGTTGAAAGGGGTGTCGATGACTTGTATGGATTTGTGTGTCCGCATAAGTTGAACTTGAACGGGTATTCCAAACAGGATGTTTCTATACATATTCAACAAATATTGGCTATTACCAATAAGGAAATATGGTTGGCTCCATTTTGCAATAGGTACATGATTACATATTTGAAAGAATTGGTAATACATTTTCCTTTATTTGTTTGTTTGTTTCTTAGTTTTATGTTTATCAATGTTGCAGCAAGCATTGGCAACTAGTTGTCCTCCTCCCAAAGCAAAATACTGTGGTCTGGATGTGTTCCTTATGTCGCCAACCAACCAAAGCAATCAAAGAAATGTTTGGCAAGTAAGTTTTTAATTGTTTATCATGGTTTAGATTGTAGTATTTGAACTTCTAGTTGAAATTTTATAACTAATTTATATTATGTTGTTAATAGAGCTGTGAAAGGGGATTCTACATCGGCCACCAACTGGTTGTACCCTATAGTAAGTAGTTTAAAATATTGGGTTGATTTAGTTTTGAGTGAATTCTCAAGGTTATTGATAGTATTTCTGCCTGTCAGCCTGAAAAGTGAAAATCTGGTGTCTTTTAACTGGAATATCAATTTACACACTGCCTGCTAAACTAGCTAAAGTAGTTTTTTCTTTTTGAAGAAATGGAGATGTAGAAGGCTTTGTGGCTATTTTTTTTATTACTTCTAATCAGATACAGCAGCTGCCTAATAAATTTTGATTGGCTTTTTTGGGCTGGAAATGTTTTGATGAGAAAACATTAACATGTTTCTTTGAATTTCTTAGGAAATAGATTTGATCAGTGTGATTGTATTTATCACACTTGTAGATTATGGCCAAAACCAAAACAAATGTATCCTTAGTGTGCAATTGTGCAAGTATACTTCCCTGCAAGTTGACCTGGACAAATATCTTAATCTTAACCGAAAGGTCATGCTGTCACAGAATCTTTTGCAAGATATTTTAATTTCTATTTATATAATTAGTTTGATTTGAGCATGTAATGAAAAAAAAATCATTGAAACAGATTTAGTTGATGACAAATCTTGGACACAGACCAAGGACCATTCAATGGATATACTTAAAGTTGAGGATTTAATAATGAATACACACAATTTATTTCATTTGCTCAGCTATATATGTTCTAGCACCTCCTAAATAGTTCTGTTTGTGTAAGTATTTAATTTAATTATGAAAAAGACAATCCTGCTTTTGTAAGCTGATGCATGTTGGATCAAACCAAAGAGATAAAGGGATGATATTGCACATCAAAGAATTAATGCAAAATATCACTGACCCCTTTGGCCTGAAGGCCCCACCATTAATCTGTTGCAATCCTAATTATACTCTCTTTTATGAGACAACGTATATGAAGCATATGAGAAAATATTAACATGTTTCTTTGAATTTCTTAGGAAATAGATTTGATCAGTGTGATTGTATTTATCACACTTGATAGGTTTAGGAATTAGTACTTGGTGAACTGAAATTCAGTATTAGAAGCTAGGCTACATTTCCACACATAAAGTGGAAACAAACAAGTCCATTATTTATAGATGATCGTGAATTTATATTTATAGTGGCCTAAAAACCATACCATTAAATGTGCAATAATCTAAATCATTGTGATAGATATTCCGATTAAAATTTAGTAATTCTCTTTCTCTTTAGTTCTAAAAAAATAAGATGTGTACAGTTTTAGTATTATCTTATATGGTACAGTTGCAAATGGTTGGGAAAACTGAGAACTTTAGAGTTTGATATATATATATATATATATATATATATATATATATGTATATATTATTCATTTTTGGTTAACTTTGTTAATTCATTTGTGTAGATGTCAATACAACCGAATGGTTTTCATTGTGGCTATTATGTTATGAAGTTTATGCTGACCATTGTGAGCGCCGGTATTGTTGATAATTGGGAGAAGGTATTAAATTCTGTCAAAGCAAAGTCTTTTTTAGTAGGTATTTGATAACTAGGAGAAGGTATAAAAGTTTGAAATCTAATTTGTTTGAGTAAATTTTAAACTTGTAGGTATTTGATAATGCAAAGTCATACACCGATGAGGAACTTGAGGAGACTCGTCAGCTTTGGGCGGAATTCTTTTTCAAGATACGTACAGAGCAAAAGGATACACTATTTCGTGCGTAGTTTAACTTGTGTAATTAGGAAAGGGTCACCACATTTTGTGCACAATAGTGTTATATATGTTATGGTGGATACCACATTTTGTGCACAATAGTGTTATATATGTTATGGTGGATACCACATTTTGTTATGTATTTTGTTTTCTAATTAGTTTAACTTATGTTCTCACTATGCAAGACATTATTAAGTTTAATGGAATTTTAAGTACTTTTATGTGTTGATGACTGGAATATCTCTTTGGATATAACAGGTTATTATGTATTAGATGACTGGTATGGACAAAAACAAAAAAATATATAAAAGAAATGAGACTTTTAGCATCGGTTGTACAGTATAACCGATGCTAAAAGTACCAACAGCAGACATTTAGCATCGGTTTTACTGTGCAACCGATGCTAAATGTCTCCTACAGGTATATTTAGCATCGGTTATACTGTACAACCGATGCTAAATGTCTCCTACAGGTATATTTAGCATCTGTTATACTGTACAACCGATGCTAAATGTCTCCTTCTGGTACATTTAGCATGGGTTTACTGTACAACTGATGCTAAATGTACCTGTAGGAGACATTTAGCATCGGTTGTACATTATAACAGATGCTAAATGTACCAGCAGGAGACATTTAACATCGGTTAAATAACCGATGCTAAATGTCCCACATTTAGTATCTGGGGATTTAGCATCGTCGGATAACCGATGCTAAAAGTCCAAAACAACCGATGCTAAATGTCTTTTTTGCACTAGTGTATAAAAAAAGAAAATATATGAGACTGACTTTTTCTTCAAACAAAGGCTTTTGGGGCCTCATATGATATGAAAGTTTCAACACAGTTGGAGCCATCTGTGAAAGCTTTTACCAGTAGTTGCTTATCATAAACTTGTAACTCGGAATTGCTTCCACATCCTCCATTGAAGGTGGAAAATCTCTGTTGTTCTTTTTAGTAGGAGGAGTATCCACATCCTCCTGCGCAGGTACTGTCCTTTCGTACAGCTGGCGCTCTCCTTGAATTTAGCGTCTTTCTTCTTTCTCTCTCATCTAACGCATTAAGGATGATGCTGTGACATCTAATGCTACAGCAATAGAACACACAAATCAAAGCACCATTGAGGCACCAAAGTGCCACTTAAGACAAACCCAGGAATTCACCTTATACTCTTCTAACATATAATATTTACAACATAATTAACTACTTTGCTTAAGAACTAGCAATAATTTAAGCTTAGGAATACCTTAATAACTACTCCCTCCGTTCCAAAACTTTGGTCCTTTTGGCCTCTTTTTTTTGTTTCAAAACTTTGGTCCTTTTGTGATACCAATGTATAATTTACCTAATTCTACCAAGTTTACCCTTTATCTTTAATTAATTGTAACTATTAACTCATTTGGATTCCCAATGACTTCTTGAAACCAATTTTTTATTTGAATAGAAAGGATATGAAGAGTTTCTGTTTTATTTGAAGCAAATGGAAGAGGAGTATATGTTGAGGCAAATGGAAGAATACTAGGAGGGTTCGGCCAGCATTCCAAACTGATGACATACACGCCTGCTTCTTTTTTTTTTAAATAATTTATTACCAGCAGCCTTTTCATTTATGTGTGTGTGGGGCTTTATTAATTTATTACCCGCAGCCTTTTCTTTACAAAGGGGTATTTTAGTAATCTAGTATTGCAACTTTATGATTTCTTAATTTGTGAGAAAGAGGCCAAAAGGACCAAAGTTTTGGAACGGAGGGAATATCATAAATTCTTTATCAGTCACCAATGTACTCTAAGTGTTCGTAGGAAATGAAGTATTCAACACGTTAAGAGCTATGTGTGAAAGCTTCTACCATTAGTTGCTTATTCTTAAAATTGTAACTGATAATTGTTTCCCCCTCCTCCAATGAAGGTGAAAAATCTCTATTGCTCTTTTCAGTAGGAGGAGTATCCACGTCATTATCCACGTCATTAGCACATCGAGAAGAGAATTTGAAATGAAAGTTCAGCCCAAGTTCTA
The DNA here is from genome assembly GCA_963573325.1 of Astragalus glycyphyllos. Classification (NCBI taxonomy): domain Eukaryota; kingdom Viridiplantae; phylum Streptophyta; class Magnoliopsida; order Fabales; family Fabaceae; genus Astragalus; species Astragalus glycyphyllos. The sequence goes on along the minus strand of OY754314.1, from coordinate 45,024,190 downwards.
ATTTCATATGGACTATATACTTTTTTGAAATATAGGTCTTAGTATTCCTATTTAAAGTCACATTATTTATTATTTACATATAATAAATAATATTAGCAAAAGAAATTGAGAGTGAAATATATTTATGGATAAAAACTACCGTGGTGGGTAGGTGAATTAACCCCAAAAAAAATGCCTCAAATAATATTAGCAAAAGAAATTGAGAGTGAAATATCATGTTTAACCCCTTTCCTCTTTTAACACTTAAATAAGTAATCATGTTTAGACCAAAAATTGCCTTAAAAAAATGTTTGGACAAAAAAAAAAGTAATCATGTATAATCTTAATAAATATATAATTATCATAAAATAATAATTCATTAATTTAATGTTACTATTTAATGAAAAAAGTAGTAAAATAATAGGATATCACCAAAATATACACTAATTGATACAAAGGCACACACAGAATTATCAAACAATTGCTAATATATTAATTAATAGAACGAGGCATTACACTTTCTAAACAATGTTCATAGATAAGCCACAATTAATCTTGTCAAAAAAAAAGCCACAATCAATAAAGACAACTCCAATAGATGACTCGATAATACCTGCTAACAAAGTAGTTAGGCAAAGACACAAAACCATGTATGGAAGTGAAAAAGCTGTGGTTTAAACTTTCACCAAATTAAACATAAGAAAAGACAAATGTCAAGTCCAAGTTATAAAATAAATGAGCATATAATAAAAGAAAATATATGAGAGTTACTTTTTCTTCAAACTTTTGGTGCCTCATAGGACATGAAATTTTCAACACAGTAGGAGCTATGTGTGAAAGCTTCTACAAATAATTGCTTATCCTTAAACTTGTAACTGAGAATTGCTTCCACATCCTCCGATGAAGATGGAAAATCTCTGTTGCTCTTTTCAGTAGGATGAGTATCCACGTCATTAGCTATCATGAGTGATCTCATCATGTTTAGAAGTAATTCGACTTGGTCTTTATGTGATTTCATATTGATATGAATGGAGGAAGAAGGAAAAATGATTTGTGTTTAGTTTAGAAAAGAAAGAAAAATGGGATGGTTAAATTTGGAAGAATGATTTGTGTTTAGTTTAGCAAAGAAAAATATTATATGGGAGGAATCAATTTGTTTTGCGTGACTAATTATTATATTTATTCGGTGACTTTTGCGTGACCAAATAGTACGAGTATAAATACCATGTAATTACGTTTTATCGCAAGTACAATTCCTCATATAGTAATAGTGTTTCTTCCAGTCAATTTCGAAATACTTTTGCGTGACTAAACCTCTTCCATATCCAATTTAGCTCTCTCTCTCTCTCTCTCTCTCTCTCTCTCTCTCTCTCTCTCTCTCTCTCTCTCTCTCTCTCTCTCTCTCTCTCTCTCTCTCTCTCTCTCTCTCTCTCTCTCTCTCTCTCTCTCTCTCTCTCTCTCTCTCTCTCTCTCTCATATTCCAAGTTTCATTTTTTTCTTTCAAGATAACAATTGAATTAATCATAACAACAACGAATTACCAAACAGAAAACACTCACTTTGTCACAAGACGGTGATTACCTTCCAAACAATGTCAATAGATAAACTACGATCAATAAAGACAAGACGAATAGATGATTCAACAATATCTACTAACACTACAACAAAAAGTGGTTTAGACAACTACATAAAATCGTGGCTTAAGCTTTCACCAAAACATAAGAAAAGAAGTCAAAATTATAAACATGTGAGCATTTAAAAATGCAAATATATATATATATATATATATATTAGTATATATGAATGAGCATTAAATATTCTTCTCCAAGTTTCATATTTGATTGCGTCACAAGATGGTGACTACCTTCCAAACAATGTCGATTGATTAGACACAATCAATAAATTAAAGACAACACCGATAGATGACTCAACAATATCTTCTAACACACAACAAAAAAATTTAGGCAACTGCACAAAAGTCAAAACAATTGCTGAAAGTGAAAAATATGTGGCTCAAACTTTTACCGAAACATAAGAAAAGAAAAAAAATCAAGTCAACGTTATAAAATAAAGGTTTAAATATGCGTTCGACCCCTACAAATACACGCACAATCCAAACAGACCTCTGTAAAAAAAAACTTTAAAAAAGCCCTTGCAATTACGTAACGTGTTTAAGTTGGCCCCTGCTGTTACTTTACGTTAACAGCGTTAACTCTGAGCTTACGTGGCTCATATTACGTGGCATTAGGGCATATATCATCATCTTCTTCCTTCAGATCTGAAACACTCCTTCTTCCTTCTTTCATCTTGTTACTGCAAATTCTGTGTTTCTTCAATCTCCAATGGCTAGAAGCAATGCTTCTTCGAATGCTGCATCTGCATCAAGGCAAGGCTTAGTCCCTGTATGTGGATGTCGTTTTCCTATGCGTATGTGGATAGCCAGCACCGCTGAAAACCGAGGAAGAAGATTCTGGAAGTGTGCGAACTCTGGGGTAAGTTAAATTGTTGAGTTAAATGTTGTATTCGTTTGTAATTTCATAAACCCTAAACCCATTTCTTTTAATCCCTTCTAAATCAGCAAACTCATAAATCTTATTCTTCTATTCTCTGTTATTTGAATTTGTGCAGAAGCGAGTAAGCTGTGATTTGTTCATCTGGGACGATGAATTAGATTTTGAGAGAATGGCTATGGTGTCAGTCTCAGAAATTAATCAATTTGATGCTATGTCTGTTCCTAAGCATTTGGATACTCCATGTTCAACACAAGCAAGCTGTCAATGTAAATGTGGGGAAATTTTCAAGGATTTGGAGTCCAAAAAAATAGCAAAGCTTAAACTGAAACTGTTGGATGAGAGGAAGAAGATTGGTTGGATGCAAGGAATAATTGTTTTGCTCATCATCTTTGTAGCTTTTCAGAAAATTGATTTCCTTAAAATGTAATGTAGGTTTTAGGGCTACTTTTATTATCAATGAATGATCTTTGTATCAATGATCTTTGTAAACTCTGCTTTTATTATCAATGAAGTTTGCTATCTTTTAATGATCAATTATGTTGGATTCAACACAAGATTGCAAATGTGTGTGCAAAAAGAAATGAAACAGAGGAATAATTCAACATAGCATTTAATAACATAAGTGGTTACCATACATATTGGCTCCAAAACAGACCAAATGTTACCAAAACAGGCCATAAAATGTTACCAAACAAGTGGTTAAGTTGTTACATAAAGTACTATTGAGCAAACTACATAAACTCCAAAAAAAGCAAACTACATAAACTACTCTTGTGTTAAATCCCCATTGTTGTTGCTTCCTTCATCATCATCAACTACCACTGGTTTGTTGGGGTTAGAACCAGTTCCAGTAGGTGGTAGAACTGTCCTCTTTAACCTTGTACTAAATCTAGTCTTCTTAAGACCAAGGGTCTTTTTTCCTTTAGCTTTAGGTTGAACTGGTGCATCATTCAATTGCCTCTTTCTTGAAATTGGAAGTTTCTCAACTCTTATAGGATGGCTCACAGCAGCATTTGGTGCAGCAAAATTGGGCATTTGTGCAGAGTTTGGTGCAGCAAAATTGCTCACAGCAGCAGTAGAATTAGAGACAGAATTTTGTGCAGAGTTTGGTGCACAATCAACACCAGCAGCAACATTGTTTTGGTTCACAGCAGCAGCAGAATTTGAGCCAGAATTTGAGCCAACAGCAGCAGCAGCATTATTTGCCTCCTGTGCAGCAACAACATTATTTCCTTCCTGTGCCTCAGCAACATTTTCCTGCTGCGGGGCAGCAGCATCATTTCCCTCATCTTGTGCAGTAGTTCCTTTCCTTGGTTTCCTCTACACATAGAAATGAATACAACACACAATATTACTAAAAGGCTTGTGTTAATAAAACAGACAGTATTAATGAATAAATCTCTGTGCTTACCTTCCTTTTTTGCCTCATGATCAATCACAGTGCTTTTACATCCTCTGCTATTATGACCAAATGTATTACACTTTGTGCATCTATATTTTGTACCAGACCTCCTTAATTTCTCAGCATTACTTGGTTGTGGCTCATCAGGTTGCCTCCTCCTCAGTTTACGTGGCCTACCAGGGCCTCTCTTATAATCTGGTGGCAGCATATCATCCACTTCAACCACAGGCCACATATCTTCCCCATTTATAGCACTTATACCATGTCTATATGCAAGTTCATAACTATACTTGTGGGTCCCATTCCAAGTTTTCATTCTAAATGTTTGTTTGAGGCCCACCTTACTTACAAGGGCTTTAAATCCACAATTTACTTTACACACCACCCTGACCCTTTTTGTACAGTTTTTCACATACCTAACTTCTTTCCCATTTAATATTGACCACTCTCTAATTGCCTCCCTAAACTCATCAAGGCTAGCAAATTCTAAACCAACCTTAAATTGGTAATCTTTGTGAAGCTCCTGCATTCTAAACCTCTCATATTTTGGTGCAATCCCCTTGTCTTCTTCATCTTCATCTGGATCACTACTTCCCAACTCCTCACTAATGTATTCATCATCTAGCTGACCCACATCCTCAACTTGTGCACTAGAACTCGCACCACCTTTTTTATTTGGTGTTCTTTTGGCCCTAGACTTTATTTTATAGGGAGTTCCATTTATGACAACTCTTGTTCCACTTCCACCAGGGGAATGATTTGATGCTTCTGGGGTTCTAGGTGGTGTCTTAGCAACCTCTTGATCTCCAAACCCATCATCTTGGCCCATAGTTCTCTCTTCCTCACTATCATCCATATGAATATACCCAACTTCACCATCACTGTCTTCACTCTCTTCCTCCTCCTCATTTGCTTCAGTTGCTGCAGTTGAATGCCCAGCTTGTGCAAAATGCTCAATGTAGATATGAGCTTCAACTCCCAACTTCAATGCATGCTCAGTCAATTCTAATGCATCCTCATCACAGAAAAGCCTCCTAAAGAGCACATCTTTGCCAATTCTCCACCATAGCCTATAACTACCACTTTCAATTCCTAAATCATTCACAAGTCCAACAGCTTCAAAATAACTCCATGTATCCACATCTTGACCAACCACAGATGACTCACAGCCCCCTTCATAATCAAGTTGCTCATGTTTAACAAATTCCCCCCCATGGTGAAAAACAACAGCAATAGACATCACTGTATAACACAATATAAAGGTAAATTTCAGATTAAGGGCTAATTTGGACATTTCAACCTAAGTTAGAGAACCAAAATAGACATTAACACATCACTACACCCAACCCATTCAAAAGCAGTAAAGAGACCCCTAAATATTGACAAAACAACACTCAACAATTTCAAAAGCAGTAAAAGATTCCCTAGTCACACAAAAAAATACAATCAAGACACTGAAAATGCGTCCCTACCCACGTGGTCTTCCCTTACCCAAAAAATTGTTGTTTTCAAAGTTAGAAACTACAGCAAATAACTGATAGCATATGGTTTCTGCAAAATAAACTAACCTTCGTCGTCTTCTTCAAATTTTTTACCCTTTCTCTTCGTCAATGGCTTCCTTCCTCTTTGTCAATGCTTGCTTCAACTTCGTCAAAGTTTTCCTTCGTCTTCGTTGTTAGTCTTCGTCGCCTACGCCATTTCTCTTCGTTCTCTTCACCTCACTAATTCGTCTTCCTCAAAAACCCTAAATTTCTGAGCTGGTTTGAGTGTTTTTTCAGAAACTTGAAATGTGAGAGACTTGAGAATGGAAACTGGAGGGTTGAGAGTGACAAGACTTTTTCTAATCCACGTGTCCTTGTAAAATGCCACGTAATAAGCCTTGTATATGAGCCACGTAAGCTCAGAGTTAATGCTGTTAACGTAAAGTAACAGCAGGGGCCAACTTAAACACGTTACGTAATTGTGAGGACTTTTTTAATTTTTTTTTTTACAGGGCCCTGTTTGGATTGTACGTGTATTTGCAGGGGTCGAACGCATATTTAAACCTAAAATAAATGAACATATAAAAAAGCAAATATATATAGACATACTTTTTCTTCAAACACGTACTAACTTTTTAGTATCCACATTTGCAGCATATAATCCGGTCAAAAGGTCGGAATTTAGATTTGGATCGAAGAAAAGTTGTTATTATTTTATTTTTTTAAGAAATTAAGCACAACGTCACCAATGTACTCTAAGTTCTCATAGGAAATGAAGTTTTCAACACGGTAAGAGCAATTTGTGAAAGCATCTACCATTAATTGCTTATTCATAAACTTGTAACCATATCCAAAAAACAATAAACTTGTAACCGAAAATTGTTTCCCCTCCTCCAAGGATGGTGAAAAATCTCTATTGCTCTTTTCAGTAGGAAGAGTATCCAAGTCATTAGCTATAATGAGTGAGCCCATCGTATTTAGAAATGTTTCAGCTTGGACAAATAAGTCTTATTATGATGTTTTGTTTTGTTAAGTTAATTGATTGATGTAGCATCTTAGGCTTAATCTGATCTGATTATTGTCAATTCATTTGTAGCTTTTTTAACTGTCTACTAGTAACATATCCGTGCACTCATACGTACGGGGCGACCAGGCATGAAAAGTACCCAAATTTGAAATTTAGTTTTCGAAACTTTAATCAAATGGATGTTTAGAATGTAATTAACATAAATATTGGAAATGGCTATGAGAATGAGACATTGATGTAAAAGTAAAGGATAATTTCATAAATAATGTGGTGATGTGTTAGGTTCTAAGACAAATGTTCATAAATAATGTGGTGATGTGTTAGGTTCTAAGACAAATGTTCATTAGGGTTAATTAAAAGGAAAAGCGAACTGTTGCAAAATTATCAGAAACTAAGAATAAAAAAAAAACTGTCTGTTTGAGGTCAAAAAAAAAAAAAGAATAAAAAAAAACCCATATCACACACCAAAGCTTAACTAAACATGATATCAGATAAAATAAACTACGAAAAATCGTAAACAACCATGTTCACTTACCATAGTGCAATAATTACATAAATTTTTTAAGTCACAAGTTTCACTATAATGCCTTCTCTTTACAAGAAAAATCATCGGATATCTAATGTAATAAGGTTGAATATCATCTCATTACAATAGAATATTGTAAATAGAATCATCGCTGAAATTCTAAAATGAATCTAGTAAAATTTATTCTTTTTCTTATCACCTTTTATCATGAACAAAACAAATGAATCTAGTAAAATTTATAAAATGCAAAATTTAAATCTAGGTTGCTGCACAAATTTATAAAATGCAACTCCATCATAATAAGATGTATATGTAAGTATACATTTCATCAAGCACCATGTGTCATGTGTGCATACTAACAACTAAAACAACAAATTGAATAAATATTAAACAGAGGAAGCAAAAGAAAGTAAATAAAAAATTGAATGAATGAAGTTGAGAAGAAGCAGATATAATAAGAACCTATTACGGTATGACTTTGGAGTTAAAAAATTTAACACTAAAAAGATAGAAAATAGAAAATGTAAACAATTATCAGCTCTTATTCAAATACACTATGAAGGAAAACACATTTCAATCAATTTCCAAGAGAAAGGGTTGTTAAGAAAAAGAATAAAAACCTGAGTATGTAAATCCGAAGTCTTCAAATTCAAAGTCTTCACATAATCTCCCTTCCTCCTCTCTACCAAAAAGAAAAATCAAAAACAAAAAAAAATCAAGAATCGGAATAGATTAGAGATTTAGGGAGACAGAGAGAGGGAGAGAGATACAGTGGTTACCTTCTTGTAACCCTAATTTTAATATCTCTCCCTCAGCATTTTTCGTTCTCTCTCTCTCATTCTCTCCCCCCTCCTTCGTTGCCCTTCCGTTTCTTCTTCTCAGTTTTCAGTTGGTATCGATTAAAAATAATTGCTGCCAAAATGGTTTTCTCCTTTTGTTGAGCAGGAAAAGAAGATGAAAGTTTGCGACCTGGGGTCAAAATTTTCAGATTTAGGATTTTCAAAATATTCAACAACCCTCTTTGAATCAGATATGGTTTTGTAGAGGATGTTTAGTAGGGTATGATTAATGGCTGCCCCTGGTGGCTGAAAAATGGATCAGAAAGGGGAAGAGAGGGGAGAGAAAGGAGAAGAAGGTTGGTCAGAAATTTTTGCCCGTGGATTTTGATATTTCGCTACCCGTGAAAAGAGGGTTGAGACTAAATTCAAAATTCAAATTCAAAAGTAAAAGTAAAAAATTTATGCCCGTGAAATGACAAATGTATCCTTTTCCATTATTGAGTAAAGTACAAATGGCAATTAGTGTTGGAGGCTATTGTTAGTAGATTAAGTATATATTATTTGTATAAATAGATATTAGATTTGAAGCAAGAAGTTATTCAAGATGCTAAGTATTGTGACACATGTACTTTCATAGTTTTTGATTTCAACCCTCTTTTGTGGCCTCTGTAAAACTGAGTGTGTTAATTAGAGAAAGTTGTTGACTGAGACTTCGGTAACCTCATGCTCCCTTCTGATTGTATTACTCTCACTAAGAAGCCCAAATACTTTGTACGATACGAGTATGATACGAAACAGATACAGAGATGTTGAAAATATTAAAAATCAATTAATATATGACACGACCAAGATACGTACATATGAGTGTAATATATACACACACGCACAATATGTTTGTAGAGAGACATTCATGTTAATATAACACAAATATTATCAGTAGTCAATATATGATTATCAATATAGAAAAAATTATTTGGCAATATTAACAAGTTGACACTTACATATATTTTCCCCACACTTATTAGAATATATTATTTCTACTATGAATGTTTCAACAAATTTCATGTCTTTAGTAATAGATGTGGAAGATATATTGTATCAAGGTGACAATCCTATCTTTAGTTGATAAAATATGTATTGAAGATATATTTGAGAAGTACTATTGGAAAGTATCGTGTCTGTATCGAATACGTATTTGACATGATACATTTCCATTTCCATTTTTGAAGTATCGGGATTTCATAGATTACTCCACTTGGTTAACAAATTAAACTCATGGCTATATGGTAAAGCTTCTTCAAGCATATGGCACGAGGGACTTAAATAAATGAAGGTGTTTAGGATGGAGAAGTTGATTAAAGCGAAATTGGATTCACAGAACGAAATACTGAAATTCAAGCAATTTATTAAAAAAAAGTATATATGTTAAAATATTACTACTTTGAAGTGCTAAAATTAGTGGTTTCATCAAAGTGATAGTTAATCGTTACTTTACAAAATTGATCAATTCTAAATTGACATGTTAAGCCATAATTATCACAACTCTTGCAAGATAGGTCATCTATCTTCTGATATTCTAACTGTAGAGACTAATCCTTGGAACCGAGTAGGACTACAGTGGAAGCTCTCTCTCAAAGTTAATAAGTTGCAGGATGATACCTATGTCTCAAGGATAATAAACATTGACTTGATTAGGATATTAAGCTATTGAGCAACAAGAATATACGTTACCAATTATCTCAAAGATAATAAACATTGATTTAAGATGTTAAGATAATAAACATCTTAAATCAACGTTACCAATTATCTCAAAGATAATAAACATAGATATCTCAAAGCTATTGGACATAATTTATATTCTATATATGTGCACTTTTTTCTAACTTTTGTAAAATGGTTCGTGCTTTTATATAATTAAATAGGCATTCTGAACATATTTTGCATCTTCATGTACTTCTGGTGACAAAAAGGAATGGTCAGTAATTCCACATTTGCACAATTCATGTTAAGATAAAAAACTTGGTTCTTGGTTTGTGGCTTTGAACATATTAATTATGTTTGACAGTTTATTTCATCAAATAATAACTTAGCAGATCTATATGATCAATCAGACAATATTAATAACAATTTTCATGTACATATGTTATAGAGTTAACAGAAGTGCATAAAATATCTATTTCAAGGTTATAATGAAAACATTTAGGAATAAGATTAAAAAATGCATGTATTGGAGAAGGCCATACATGAAATGAGTGAGATTTTATCATAAATAATCACACAAGCCACAGAACACACTGTAGCAATCCTCAGGTGATTTTCATTTATCATTTATTAGTTGACGGGCTAATGAATACCGAAGGAGTGCAAGCAGGAGGCCCCGGGTTCAATCTCCGGAAAACTAACATCCCCCACTAACATTGTCTATCAAAAAAAATTATCATTTATCAGTAATGAAATTTTAAAAATGTTGTATTAAGAGAATGAAAATGAATCTGAAGGTGGTTTTTTCTTTGCGGATGTTAATTTGATAGATGAAAGGCCATCTATAATTGCTTCTGATTCCATATTAACAAAAAAGGTTATTGATCTTTGAATAAGTGTAATCTCATCATGGGGAAATGTAGAAAGTGAGTTTCATTAGGGTTTTTCTTTTAATAACAATGTTTCCTATTTTTTTTAATATGTAACAGGGACATGTGTTGTTGAGAATACAACTTCAGGCACCATTAATCTCGATATATGATTGAAGACTAGTTGTTTGTATTTGATTAAGTTCAAATTTGTATATTAAGTTCAGTTTTAAGAATTTTTTGACAGCTAGTTTTTTATGTAACCTTAATCCATTTATTTTAATATAACAAAATGTTATCTTTAGTATTTTTAGCTAGTTATTAACTATACCCAAAAGAGTTTTGACTACATGTTAAAATTGTTCCTTCTACCCTATACAACAGTCTAAAAATGTTGTACATTTTGTTATTGGCAACATTCATAAAATGTTGTGTGTTTATGTTTAGCGAACAGTTATGACATGTAGTTAAATGGAGCAACATTCTCTAATTGTTGTGTTAGCTTTGAGTGATAAATGTTGCCTATTCGTAGCCTATAGGCAACATTTTTTTGTAAATGTTGCTAGAAAGTACAAAAAAATGTTGCCTTAGACAATAGGTAACATTGGCTTAGTCTACACTTGAAAAATGTTGTCTATACCTTTAGGCAACAATTTTTATAGTTCTGGCCACATTTTTAAACTGTTGCCAAAGAACAAAAATGTTGTAGTGTTCCCTTAACAAAATATATATGGTGCATTGATAGTCTAAATTTAAAGGTTTTTTTGAACTCTCAAGTGATATGAACTAGAGATTAATTAGAGAAATAATAAATAAAAAATGCTAACAGAGATGCAATTTTATTTACTGCGATGGTGAAATTGTTATGGATGCAACAAAAATGGTAACATAACAACACTTTCATCTCAGTATATATTATGCGTTGAGTGTTGCACAACGAGGCTATATTTTATCATCAAGATACATTCTTGTAATTTTGTAATTAATATACAGGTTCAAAGCATGAGATAGATGAACATTGATAAGTGTTATTTTGGTAAAATGAATTTCTCAATTGATAAATTGCCCACTAGAGAGTTTATATACAAGTCAAAAGAATTAAGAGAAAAAGACTAAATTATCCTAAACTAGAAAATTAAAATACAATAAGACTAACTAGCTGAGAGTATATACAATAAGTCTAACAACTAACTGAGAGTAAATATAAAAGGTCTAACAAATATAATAAGTCTAACAATAAGAAGCCCGCACTATTACTCAAAATCATCAAAAGCACAGGCATTTAAGAAGTGAAAGACATATCGAAAATATCTAAGTCCAATTAATTTTACCACTTGTTTTGAATAAAAAATGTGATGTCAAATATTAGTTTTTTTTTTTTTACAAAATGTCAAATATTAGTTAAACATATTTTTTATGCACCTTTCATTTGTATCAAAAAAAGAAGTAAAACATGTTTGTACCTACCTAATGAATTTCTTCACTACATTATTATCATACTGTGATATATTAGCAATAATCGTTACATCAAACAAAATAACTCTTTTAACAAATTTGTTCAAAATTAGTTAAGGTAAGAAGCAAAAGACAAGTGCAGGAAAGTAAAGAGAAAATAAACAACAACTAGGGTTTTCATATCATATTCAGAAGGCACCATACGCTTTTTTTTTTTTGTCATTGAAGGCCATACACTTAAATACCTAGATCATTCTTAATGGATCTAACCACAATGGGCCATGGGACACTTGGAGGAAAACATAAAACTCAACTACAACAATAAAATAGACAGGGCTTTCTGAATCTTCCTTATGCATAGACATCAATCTACAATAGCATCTTCGTTGGTATAGTTGCTTAAATTTAGCACTTTTTCCATGTTGTTCAAAGCATTTTTTGCTGCTCTGCCATGTGCAATTCCTTTCTTACTACCATAAATTGCGCTTCCAACTAATTTTTCATTTATCAAGACTTTGAACATTTTAGATTCATCCCACAAATCCTGAAATTCTATCTTCAAATTTTTCTTCTGGCAAATTTCATAAAGCTCAGTGACAGGATGCTTTTGAATATTGTTTGGGTCGATTCTAGGTTCCAACATGCTTTTAAAAACCTGTTCAAAGAAACATTAATTAAAAGATAAAAGTGTGGATGAGAAATCAAGCTAAGGGCAGTATAATCATTGCAAATTAAGATATTAAAAAAGAAATCAAGTTACATATACTTACAGCTGAAAAGGTAAAAAAAAAAAGAATTCCAATATCATTCCTTTTCATAAAAATAAAAATAAAATATTTGATGGACTTTTTAATATGTTCAAAGGATAACTAACTTGTTGAATGACAAAAAAAAGATAGTTAATTTATTTGTAACGCTTAGTATAATTAACAAAACCGACGTTGTTAGGCAAGATATTTCCCCTAGCTAGTTACAAGGTTCAAATATGAAAGGCTCTTGAGTACCTTCCAAACAATATCGGTAGATCCACAATCAATAAAGACAGCCCCGATAGATGACTCAACAATATCGGCTAAACATTTCGGCACGTCGATGAGCCCATTGGAATGTAAAGGATATTCTAATATTTCTTTCTTAAATTCTTCGATCTATAAAATCAATTCATTAAAACATACGAAAAGACAAAAGTCAAGTCAAAGTTATAAAATATCTTGTCAAAAAAAAAAGAAGAAAATATATAAGACTTACTTTTTCTTCAAACAGAGGCTTTTGGTGCCTCATATAGCGGTGAAGGCCATGTTTAATGGCAACACGGGCTAGCTTTTCAGTGTCCACATTTGCAGCACGTAATCGGGTCAAATGACCCGGATCCATATCTGGGTACAATAAAAATTGTTCCTTTGATGTTAAGAAATTAAGCACCGAGTCACCAATGTACTCTAAGCGCTCATAGGAAATGGAGTTTTCAACACAATAAGAGCTATGTGTGAAAGCTTGTACCAATAATTGCTTATCTTTAAATTTGTAACCGAGAATTGCTTCCACCTCCTCCAGTGAAGGTTGAAAATCTATGTTGCTCTTTTCAATAGGAGGAGTATCCACGTCATTAGCTATTATCAATGAAATCATTCGGTTTAGAAGTGTTTGAGCTTGGTATTTTAGTTTGGAAAAGAATGATATTATGGAAGGATTAAATTTTGAAGAATGATTTGTGTTTAGTTTGGGAAAGAAAGAAATTATGGGAGGATTAAATTTGTTTTGTGTGACTAAGTTTTCGGTGACTTTTGAATGATTAAATATTACCAACATAAATACCATGTCATTAATGGAATAACTATTTTAATTAAGACCAATCATATTTGTTATGAGAAAGTTTTATGCCAAATATAAAAATTAACACACGTCGAACAATCATAAAATGAGTCGTGTTAAGATAATTGAAAGACATTTCTTTATTATGGGTCGTTCTTCACTTTTGATTTTGTAAATCCATAAATTTCCTTTAATTAACTGTGGAAAGGCAAAAGACGTAAAAAGACATTTTAAAAAAGATAAAGAACCTTGTTAAAAAAAGAAGATAAATGACGTAAATGAATATTTTAAAAAAGATAAAGGATGAAAATGAAAAAAAATGAAATATAATTATGAATCGCTTACTAAAATGACCATTTTAATAAACTGGGAAGAGATAAATGGCTTAAATGAATATTTAAAAAAAGGTTTAAATATTCGTTCAGTCCCTGCAAATACACGCACAATCCAAATAGACCCTTGTAAAAAAAACTTTAAAATAACCCTTGCAAATATAAATTGTTTACGGTTAAGCCCCTCGGTCAGTTTTCCATCCAAAAAAAATGAGGTGGCTAACAAACACGCCACGTCAACACTGCCACATCAGCAACCAGTAGCAAGCTACCACATGACAGTGTTGATACACTTAAAATGAATTTTGAAAATGGCATGAGAGGGACTTGAACTCGAAACCTCTTAGTCAAAAATAAGGGGAATTACCATTGGACCAACACTTCATTTGTTTACAATATACCAGTTCTTTTATATTTATATTGTTTCAAAACAGATTTTTTTTTAAAAAAATTGGAACGATGTAGATCTTCATCTTCATGTTAGAAACAAACATAATAGTGTCTTCAACCATGAATCAACAAAAAAAACTCAGAAATTCAGATTTGTTTTCAACGGAAAATCTGCAACGATGAATCAATCATGAAGCAAATCGAAAAACTCTGCAACCATGAATCTGTAAAAAAAATGCATCTCAGATCTGAAATGCAATCAAAACAAGAAGCAGAAAAACATGGATTAATCATCTTCTTCAAAACGCAATCAATCACAGTTCAGTTAGAAATGATCCAGAACCGTATCGTTTGTGATTGAGATCCAAGTGGGGACTTTTGGGATTGAAATGAACAGTAAAGATGGAGAACAATATCTTCAACCATGAATCATCAAAAAAATTTAAACGAAATTGAAAAATAATGGGTTTGAAGAGTTTGAATGGTTTTGTGGATTTGAAGATTATGAATGGTTGTGGATTTTTTAACGTGTGTGTTTCTGGGTATTTGAAGATGATGAATGTTCCTAGGTGTATTTAATATAAATATAAAAGAACTAGAATAATTAAACAAGTGAAGTATTGGTTCAGTGGTAAATGGGATGGTTTGTAATATAAAGGTCTGGGGTTCGAGTCCCTTTTTACAGGGGCCTATTTGTATTGTGCGTGTATTTGCAGGGGCCGAACGAATATTTAAACCTTAAAAAAATAAAGGGCGTAAATGAACCTTTTAAAAGATAAAGGACGTGAACGAGAAAAAAGCGAAAGATAAAGAACCAAAACTCTATTTTATCAAATTTTAAGTTTCTAATATTCATACGAGGGTGTCTGGATTGCCGACCAAGGGAGCCCAAAGACCGAGGAAAGCTTCCATCGACTAAGAAGCGCAATGGACAACCCGAGCAGCGCACATAGTACTTGAGGGAACATCCATACTACTTGTGCCACTGTACGGACCATGGACAAACCAAGACGCATCCAACTAGAAGACAAGTTAGGTGATGTGACAAGCAACCACTGGCTCGTACGAGAAGAGTGGTCATCCCATTACTTCCGTGGCAGGACATGGATACTGCTATCCTATGGAGTAGAGCACCTTAGGGACCCTTCTTTAGTATAAATAGTGCATGCTACTATTGTATTAGGAATCTATTTTTCCTAGTACTTTGGAGGTCTCCCTTAGTAAGGTTAGCTCCTTAAGGGCAGTATCACTCCCATCCTATACACGAAAACAAATATATATAATTATAAATTGATCTAACCTATCCAAACAACAAGGATTGGTGAAAATCAGTTTTAAGTATATGTATCCAAATCAATTCTGTAAAATCAATTCTAACAAAATCAATTATGGCCACGCAGAAGCAAACACACACTTTGTCACAATCAATTCTCATCACTGCAAGACTAAACAAACTGGCAAATTTTAGTTTTTGCTTTCAAAAGTGATTTTTTACTCAAGTTAATTATTCAACTCACTTTTAGGAGAACTCATCTAAATATAAACCATATTACGTTTAAGTTAACTCACATTCACTAAAAATCAATTGTTGTCGGTGCATCAAAGACACTAGAAGGGAAGAGGATGACTTACTGTTGGATTTTCCCCTCGTTTTCAACTTCTAAAACCTTAAAAAAAAAAAGGATTTTGAGTGTTTTAAAATTAATCTAAAATCCTTCGTTGCAAATTATTAAAACTTAACTAATCGGTCGAATTGGCCAACTATCCGAGTTGGATGATCTCTTAATTTGCTTGTATGGGCAACTGGTTAAAAAATTGCCAAATTAATGGACCATCAATTTCACTTGTTTATTTGAAATAAATATACAAAGAGAGGTATTATAGCTTTTCTCAACACTACAACTGAGAAGACCTTGTCCATTATCTTAGTACCCAAGTGCATCGTCCTATAAACTTATTTAAGTGCATAGTCCCACAACACGTGCCAATTTGTTTACCACATAACTTCGTTGTAAATAAATGAATTTCAAAATGCTCATTTAAAAAGGACTCGAATTAAATCTATTGGTTCCCTCAAATTGGTAACTTCAAATTGCAAGAACAATTAACATGTTTTCAAAGTGTGAGAGCGATGTTTTCACAAAAGAACCCCATGCCAATTTCAATCGAGTCACCAAACGGATTCAAGACCGATAAAGTATATTGAATTCAAGAGTATGTAAACAAGAATAGCATTGATGCTATAGGTCCAGCTGAGTTTGGGGGTTGTTTCTTTCAGTCCTTTTGGGATATTATTGGTCGAATGGGTTTGACTAAGTTCTGCAATTTCTTGCTTCTGTGTGGTTGGGTTATGTGCAACTCAGATGGGACATCTCGTAGTAATCCTGGACCTGCGGCTTATGGTGGTTTGTTTCGTGACTCGAGTGAGAAAATTATAGGATGTTTCCCAGACTATGTAGGCATTGCCACCTCATTTGAAGCAAAGATCTTAGCTATTATGAAGTCTATTAAAGTTGTTTATGAGAGGGGGTGGTGCAAGCACTGGGTTGAATGGAATTCCGCTCTTGTAGTGGCCGCTTATAGGTCCATTAGTTTGGTTCCTTGTAGACTTAAGAACATATGACATAATTGCATTACTATAGCCAATAGGATGAACTTCCTTATCTATCATACCTTTCGAGAAGGAAACTCTTGTTCAAATAAGGTAGCTATTTGTGGCTTTATTAGTCAAGGGTTCAATTGGTGGGAGTTGTTGCATAATTTTGTTTTAGAGGACTTTACCCTGAAGTGACTAAGTTACACAAGAAGGGGTTTGAATTGAGTACCCTTTTTAATTTCTGAAACCTAAAACCTTCTCAACAATTTGTTCTCAAGCTAAACTTGGAGATGAGAAGGTTAGGGTTAGTTGTAAAAACAACAAGCATGTATATACCTTAAATGATGAAGATAAATAATAATTGTAAGATAAACTTAGCCTATGCAAGAGAAGTTGTTTTCAAACAGATATGAGAAGGTTGGAAGATTAAGTATTAGTTTGAAAATTGTTCTGAGAAAGTTGATGAAATTAACCTTCTTGGTTTGAAAACAATTTCAAGTGTAAAACAACTTAAACAAAAAGTATGGAAAGCAGTTTAAAGAACACAGAGGAGTCATAGAGATTCACCCAATTTAGGCTACGTCCTCTCCTAACTTCCAAGTGAGTATTTCCACAATTCTCCAAATAGCTATTACATTGCTTTTGCTCAACCACAAAAGATTTATAACCACCACTTTCTTTTGATCACCACACAAAATACAAGTGCGCTCTTGCACAACTTCACCAAGCTGTAATTTACCTACTAGAAAACTCTCTCCTAGTTTCCTAAATGTGTCTCTTCACAGTTCACACCAACACTCACCTCACAATCTAGGTAGTTTGATGGAATGTTCACAACACACAATTTACAACAATGGTTTTGGGGTTTTTGGGATGATGAAGAACTTGAGAATAAACTTCAATAAGTGTTTACAATATAGAGTATCAAGCAATTACACACTCAGCAAATGGATCCCAGAATATGAACTTGAGAAGCTTTGAGTGTGGAATGAGAAGGTTGGATTACTTTGAGAAGCTTGAGCTTTGAGTAGGTTCCAATTAAATCTCACACTTGTAATCTTCGAATCCCAGCAGTTAAATAGCCCAAGATGTTGATTATAGCCGTTAGAAGGTAGGAGAGAGCCGTTTGAAATCAGCTCTAGCCTTCTAGAGTAGCCATGATGAGAGTTGCTTTAGTTTGCAGCTTTTGAACCTTCTCATTATGCACATTGTACTTTCTCTACATATTCTGAACCTTCTCATTCTGACTTGTACCTTATTCTTGCTTATGACAGCTCATGAACTTTCTCAAATGATTATTCCTCAAACAAACAAACTTTAATGCTCTTAGAAAGAATCATTGATTTCCTCTCTTGTATTTAAAACCTTCTCAACACATTCAATGTAACATTCTTCATTTAATGCTTTAGTTCATTAATGAGAATGATTGTTCTTGAGTTGTTGAAGTTTTCTAGATTGAGTAGGTTGTTGTTCTTGAACCTTCTCATTGTGAACCTTCTCAACTGTTGAACCATCTCATTCACAAATTAACCTTCTCATCTTTGGTCTTGCATCTGTGATGGCTTGGTCAAACCTTCTGTTGACTTTTAGGTCATCCTTTTGTTGAGTTGGTCAAACTTTCTGTTGACTTTTGTCAAACCTTCTCAAACTGTACCTTCTCATATCAATTCTACCTTTGATTTTTGTACATGTTGATTCTTAGGTAGTTGATTATTTTGCTATTTTTAGGGCTCGTACTTTGCACTAGATAAACATGTTAGATCACACTTAATCAGAAAACGTAATCCTTAACTTAAGTTCGTTTCATCAAAACATAAAAGAGATTTTTATATCAACATACTCGTAATAGGTTAGGCATTCCGTATTAGGATTTTCATTGACATTGTTTTCCTGCCAAGTGCACTGTGCACTGGTCTAGCCGCCGCCCCCCCCCCCCCCCCCCCCCCCCCCCCCCCCCCAAAATGCTTAAAAGTTTTAACAAGACTCTTTTCCTTTCTTGCTTAAAAAAATGGTAAACATGGGAATCAATCCTAAGAGAAAGAAACTTCGTGAAAATAAATAAAAAGATTAAACAAAAGCAAACAAAAGACAAGAGTGAACTACTCGAATTATCCAATAAAACTTAAACACTTATACATAATTTGAAATACAAAAGTATACGATGGCACTCTCGGGACACATGCTCACACCACACAACCAATTTTGTGAGCAGTGCATTTTCAATTTTCAAAGTTTGAAATTCTAGAATGCAATATTTTATGAAATTTTCAAAAACTCACTCTTTAGTTCCAAAAAATTGGACGTAAAATTGGAGGATGAATGGATGTTGGTAAAAAAATGAATGTCGGAGTATGGGGTCAAATTTGGGGGGGGCGGGGGGCGGGGGGTGTGAAGTAAAATAAAAGTGGTGATATGTTTCATAGTGGCCTCATACATTTTTAAATGATCAAATATTCTGGCCTCAACTAACTCAATTCAAAAAAATACCAACTTTGTTAGAAAGTTAATAAAAATGTACAAATTTGAAACTTAAATGAACAAAGTGAGAAATATATATATATATATATATATATATATATATATATATAAATAAAAATGAGCATCATTTGACGTTATACTTGTTTACAAAACATAATTAAAGTAAAAAACGTTATATAGTCACAAAGGAACTGTTGAAAGAAATAAGTTATCCAATTGGAATCATAATTCTCTATGCTCTAAACTATACATTTGAATTGGTACTTCAAACTAGCATGCTTAAAAGGTAAAATATACTACTCTAATCTTATTTGTAAGTAAAAGTTGGTGTATTTGGTTTCCGAACAAATACATCAACTTTTATTGACAAATTTTTGCTTCAGTATCTACATTCTTCTATGAACCTAGTCAAATTCAGCATTTCATACTGATAAAGTAGAGTGATCAGATTCAGATTCTGCATCAGAATTCAATTGTTCACTGCCATGCTCAGAAGTTAAAAGTGAATGAAGATATTCAGATGATGAATTCCTCTTCATTGTAGACTCAC
Source organism: Astragalus glycyphyllos (assembly GCA_963573325.1). Taxonomy (NCBI): domain Eukaryota; kingdom Viridiplantae; phylum Streptophyta; class Magnoliopsida; order Fabales; family Fabaceae; genus Astragalus; species Astragalus glycyphyllos. Next base: position 45,004,300 of record OY754314.1, on the reverse strand, counting down.
GTGTACAATGATTATGATTACCCTTATAAATTGTCTCAATAATTTCCCCATTTATATTTCTCTCAACTTTTTTCTTCACATGACAAGCAGGGTAGGTGCATTTATAATAACTTCTCTGATTTTCCCTTCCTATTTCTACTTTCTCTTTATATATTTTCCAATTATACCCATCAAAAACCCTTCTTCTTATAAACTGATTTTGTTGACTATCATCAGCAACAGAATCAATTTCTATGCCAACATGGTCATCATTTCTAAGAGTTCCAATTTCTAATTGAGAATGAGAATCCAATTTAGAACGAAGAAGCATGAGACAATAACAGAAAATTGCTGCAACAATAGAGAGCATCAAGTTGATTTTCATTAATTGAACAGTTAAACAACCTAAGAAGAAATTGAGTAGATCAGCTTCAAAACCAAGGTCAATTTGTCTTGACAAACAAAAAGACATAAAAGCAAAGGATATACAAGAAATTAGACTTAAGAGATCTGGATTTTTTCCATTAAGAGATTTATCAGATTCAAAAGAGTATAAAGATGTGAGCATTAAAACTAGAATACCCATATGAGCTTTCAATAAGGAACTTCTTGAAAGTTTCCATTTTTTCATGAATAACATCATGGTGATGATAATGAAACTTACTATAGTGTAAATGATGATCTTGAAGAAGTTCCATTCTCCAAAAAGATGACTGAAAGATGAGCTTAACGCATAAGAAATCAGTCCAATGATACTTGAGATAAATCCCAATACTCTCCAATATTGTTTTTTCTGTATTAGCATATTGGAAATTGGGATGGGTATAGAATCCAAACACAATTTAAATTTTAATTGTGTTTGGATTCTAAGACTGAAAATGTTTTGAAAGTCAATGAGGAATTTGAGATTGGAAAAGAATATTATTGCTGCCTTGCTGGTGGTTGTTTGTGTTGTGACTAGAGTGATCTATTCAATATGTGGTCACAACCCATTTGTTGAAAAATATGTTGACTTTCTTCCGACAAATAATTATATGAAAAATACTCTAATTATTACTTTTATTGTTGAATTAGTCCTTCAAAATAGAGGAGCAAAACAGACATTTTACAAACTTTAATACACTACCTAAACAAGTTTATTACATTCAACATCCTCCCTTAAACTGACTTGCATTTAGCAATTAGTTTAACTCTGTAATTCTAAGCATTCCAAGCTGGTTTCTGAGCCTTTCAAAAGTCTCATGCTTGAGAGCTTTGGTCATTATATCTGCTGTTTGGTTTTGAGTTACACAATGCTCCAATCTGATCTTTCCTTGTCTACTCAGCTCCCTTAGGAAATGAAATCGCACATCAATGTGCTTACTGCACCCATGCATCACTGGATTTTTAGAAAGCTTGATTGTAGAGGTGACATAGAATTGTCATACTGCCTTGAAGTTTCACCCCCAATCTTTCTAGTATTCTGCTTAGCCATATTCCTTGATAGACACATACTGCTGCTGCTATGAATTCTGCTTCTGTTGTTGACAGTGTCACAATAGATTGTTTTCTGGAGCACCAAGACACTGCACCATTGCTTAACAGGAAGACATAACCAAAAGTACTTCTTCTATCATCTTGATCTCCAACATAATCATTATCTGAGTATATCTCAAGGTTGTCAATTCCTCCTCTTTTATACAGAATCCCATAGTCAATTGTACCTTGCACATATCCCATGATCCTCTTTGCTGCCATTAGGTGTTTTTCAATAGGATTCTCCATGAATCTGCTAATGTAACTCACAACAAAAGCAATGTCAGGTCTTGTTGCTGTGAGGTACATAAGACTTCCTATGATCTGTTTATATGTAGTGTTGTCCACTGCCTTGCCTTCATCACTCCTGGACAACTTGGTACCTGCAACAATTGGAGTCTTAACTGGTTTAGAATCTTGCATTTGGAAACTCAGAAGTATTTATTGTGCATACTTCTATTGACAGATGAAAATTCCATCATTTCCTTGAACCACCTCAACACCTAAGAAGTACCTCATCCTCCCTAAATCTGTCATGTCAAACTTCTTCTTCATTGAGTCTTTGAATTTGTCAAACATGTCTCTATGATTTTTCAGTGAAAATTAGATCATCTACATACAAACTGATAAATCAAGCAATTACCATTTTCATCTTGCTTTGTGAAAAAGTATGTTCATGAGGACATTTAACATAGCCTTGCTCATCAAAGTAAGACTCAATCTTACTGTACCAGGCTCTTGGAGCCTGCTTTAATCCATATAGTGCCTTCTGCATAGGGGTGGCAATTTCTACCCGCAAGTGGGGATCCCCGCGGGGATTACCCCGTTTGGGGCCCCGTGGGCAGGGAATTTTTCCCCGTGGGGACGGGGATGGGGAGAAAGTCCCCCCGCAGTCAATTCAGGGATGGGGACGGGTCCATATCCCCGCCCCGAATATATTACACAAATGTTCGTATTATAGATATTTATTATATTCTAATTAATAGATTTTTTAGTCTTTTAATATGTGTTGTTAAATAAAAATACTAATAAAATATTAAATTATGCTAATTTTTATATTTTTATTCTTACCTTTATACTTTTTAAATATTAAATTTCAAAGTAAGACTAAATTTTATACATATTTTCAGTTTTATTATATTTTAATTTTAATTTTTGCTAAATTTGAATAAATTCGTGGGGTCCGCACAGGGACCGTGGGGATCTGTTGGGATGGGGACGGGGGAGGAAATCTCCCCGAAGCGGGGAATGGGGATGGGTGACAATATGGGAGGCGGGGACGGGGAGCGGGGAAGTACACCCCGCCCCGCCCCATTGCCATCCCTACTTTTGCAACTTGTAAACATGATCTTCTTTCCCTTTAATTAATAACATATCCCAGTGGCTGGTCAATGTACACTTTTTCTTGGAGATCACCATAGAGAAATGCACTCTTTACATCTAACTGGTACACACTCCAATTTCTCAAGGCAGCAACTGCTAACACACTCCTTATGGTATCCCATTGAGCAACTGGGGCAAATACCTCATCGAAGTCATTGCCATGCCTTTGAGAGTAACCCTTTGCTACTAATCTGGCTTTGTGCTTCTCTATTTCTCCAACTTCATTGAGTTTGGTTCTGTAGACCCACTTCACTCCAATTTTCTTAGCACCTTTGGGCAGAGATGTCAATCTCCAAGTTTTGTTTTTCTCTATGGATTGTATCTTAGCATCCATAGCCTTTCTCCATACTTCATATGTAGCAGCCTGTTCATAGGTGGTTGGATCATCTAAGGAACTCATCACTGCTAAGTTCATGATATCATCATCTTCATTACTGCTCTTGCTAAATAGTGAGGTCTCAAAACCACTCAACCAAGCTGGTGGTCTTCTCACCCTTGGTTCCAGTGTTTCTTGCTCATTCCTCTGCAGAGTTTCTGTTTGTGGCACATTTGCAGCATTGTTATCTGATATTTCTTCAGTATTTACTTTTGTCTCAGTTTCATTCTCCTCTTTCCTCTTCTATTTCACTTTCTTCAATACTATCAATGATTTTCTTACTACTGTTATCTGCTTCCCAGTTCCATTTCTCATCTTCAGAGAAGATTACATCCCTGCTAATGACAATCTTCTTTGAACTTGGATCATATAATCTGTAGGCCTTTGATTCACTACTACACTTCACACTTTTATCATCTAACTTCTTTCTCAATACACTGGGAACATGCACATTTGCTATGCAACCGAATACTCTAAGATGACTCACATTAGACTTCTCATCTTTCCAAATTTCTTCTGGAGTAACATCATTCAAGATCATAGTAGGGCTTCTATTTATCAAATATACTGCCCAGTTCACTGCCTCAGGCCAGAAGTTCTTTGGTATTGATTTTCCTGAAAGCAAGCTTCTAGTCATCTCCATCAAAGTCCTATTATTTCTCTCAGCTATGCCATTTTGGTGAGGGCTATAGGCAGCAGTAAGTTGCCTCTTAATCCCATTTTCAGAGCAATATTCATTAAATGCACTAGAGGTAAATTCCCCCCCTCTATCAGTTCTAAGACAGGAAATACTCTCTCCACATTCCTTTTCAACTAAACTCTTAAACTTTTTGAAGCAAGCAAAGGCAGAAGACTTTTCAATTAAGAAATAAACCCATGCTTTCTACTGTAGTCATCAATAAAAGTAAGGATATACCTCTTTCTTCCACTAGACTCTGGTTTAATTGGCCCACAGATATCAGAGTGCACCAGTTCTAGCTTGCTTGCAGCTCTCCAGTTTGATGTTTTTGCAAATTCATTTCTGTGCTGCTTTCCTTTCATGCAGTCATCACAGTTTCTGTTAGTGTCTTTTATCTCTGGCAGCCCTTTAACCATGTTCTTTTGAGCCAACTCCTTCAAGCTTCTCATGTTTAAATGACCATATCTACAATGCCATAGGTAAGAGACATCCTCCTTTGCGATGTATAGACATGATGGTGATACTGCAACAGCAGTCACAGGAAATAGTTTGTTCTTGGTCATTTTTGAGTTTATGATGAGTCCTTTCTGTTCATGGTAGATCTTCAGTTGATCTTGATGCAAAGTCATAGACACCTCATATTTTTGCTGCAGTTGCCCAAGGCTAATGAGGTTATTCTTCAGTTTTGGAATGTAGTACACATTGGTCACTACCAAGGTCACACCTTGTACTTGCAATTTCACAGTACCTTTGCCTTTAACAATGATCTTAGATCCATCTCCAATTGTTACAGATTCCCTAAATGTTTCATCAAGCATTGAGAACCACTCCTTCTCACCACACATGTGGTTGCTACAAGCTGAATCAAGGTACCAAGTTCTTTCAATTCTTTCTATGGCATACTCAATTTGAGCCATCAAGAGGACTTCTTCATCCTCATCAATCTCAGCATAGTGAGCTTTCTCCTCACTGTTAGGACATTCATATTGAAAGTGTCATAGTTTCTTGCATCTATAGCATTCTACGTTATCTTTAAAAGATTGTCTACCTCTACCTCTTCCTCCTCTTGCAGATCCACGACCTCTTCCTCTTGCAAACCCTTTGCCAGCACTACTCACCTTCGGAGCCTGTTCCTCTTCTTTCTTAGGTTGCATTCTTTGTTCATGAACTAGAAGACTCCCTTGAAGCTCGTCTATGGTCATCTTTGTTGTATCATTTCCTTCATCAATTGCGGCCACCACATAGTTGAGTTTCTCAGTAATCGTTCTCAGTACCTTTTCAACTATTTCGCCTTGATCAACCTTATCACCATAAATCTTCATTTTGTTGACAATCGTGAGAATTCTGCCAAAGTATTCTGATACAGATTCTTCCTCCTTCATACCTAGCAGCTCAAATTCTCGTTTTGCTGCACGCAATTGAGATCGCTTTACCTTCGTCGTTCCTTGGAATTTCTGCATCATCGAATCCCAAATCGCCTTTGAGGATTCTTTGTCAAGAATCGTTTCAATGATGTCTCGATCAATTGATTGAAAGAGATAGTTTCTGGCTTTAAGATCTTTTAACTTTGCTTCGTCGTTGGCCTTGATTTGCTCCGCCGTGGCTGGCAACGGCAACCTTGGTACTCCTCCTTCCACGATGCTCCAGTACTCTTTGGAGCGGAGAAGATGCTCCATGAGCATTGCCCAATGAAACTTAAATCCTAATACTCTCCCAATGCTCGTAATGCTTAGTCCAATGAAACTTGAGATAAATCCTAATACTCTCCAATATTGTAATTTTAATTGTATTTGGATGGGCATAGTGCCAAAATTTCAAAGGGTAGACTGTGTTGAAATTTTAATTGTATTTGAATTATAAGACTGATGATGTTTTAAGAGTCAAGGAGGAGTTTAAGATTGGAAAGGAAGTGGTAAACTGAATGAAACTTATTGCTGGTGGTTGTGTTTTGTGACTTCTTATGTGGTCACAACCCATTTGTTGACAAATACTAGTCAGTATTTTTATTGTTGAATCAGTCCTTCAAAATTGAAATATCACCATATGAATCCTCCGAATACATTATCAGTAAATAGGTACTGAAAGACTTTGCATGACTAAACTAAGTATTTAGTCCATTTATTTTATTGGTTTTTTCACAAAATACTTTGGATATATCTTATACTTACAAAACTACAAAAGTTTATTGTCAAAAAAAAACTACAAAAGTTTAGCTTAATTGCATAATTTTTTCTTTCCATTGGATCTGTGATTTTGATATCTAGGTATGAGGGAAGGGTGATCAATATATGGGATTTTGCTGCACAACTGAAGATTTGCAAGCATTGACCATTAGAATATATAGCACGGACACTTTTTGACCGACACATCAATTACTTGTATTTTTCAAATTAAACCCGGTGCTAGTGTGTCTGTATTCGCGTCGTGTCCGATGTCCTTGTTTGCGACGGCACTACGTAGATAGAAACCACCTCACTAAATGTAATTTTGTAAATCAGATGGCTCCCAACATAATTTCAAAATGCTTTTCAGTTCTCCATAATAATGCTGAGCAGAGATAATGACAGTAGTATTCATAGCATACAATGTCATACATCTTTTACAACTAGATTTATGATAATCGTACAAATACATACAAATTCTGCCTAAAAAAATACAAATACATACACACAGAAACAAACATGCAGCTTTAGCCTCACTTTCTGCTACCAGTTGATCCACTACTTCCCTGAAACAAATCATTCAGTCTTACTTCAATATCCTCTGTTCCATACTTTATATATTTATCAGCATTTTTACCAAGTTCTGGAACACTCTGAAATCTCCCAATGAAATTTCCATAAGCTGGCAACAACATTTTCTCAAGGGAAATTCTTATGTCTTCCCTAAGTTGTTCGTCAAAAACAAACCAAGAAGACTGAACCCTACAAGTATCCTCAAAAACCATGTTAAATGATTTCAACTTCTCCTTCATTGACTTAGCTACCCCATTAGGAGGCATTGATCCATTGTTATCCACTTTCAGAATCCCCAACACTTTATTCCATGAACTTCTCTGATATTGTACAAGGTATTGCCGAATTTTCGCATTGTGTTTTCGGATCCAATCATCTCCTAAAAGGGTCCCCAATTCACTATCTTTTGTCTTCTGAATTATGTACCTACCATTATTCATCAAGAACACATAACACAATGCAGAGTCCTTGTAGATTTTGGACTTTGCTTCTAAATTGCTTTCCAAAAGTTCCATTATCCAATCCATTTGCACTGAAAGTGATGAAGATGAATGCATTCTATCATCAATTTTAGGGTATTCCTTCAATGGATGTCCATAATCTTCAAAAACTTGCTCCAATGTCTGCCGTGATCGACATGCAGCACGAAGGTAGTTCATAACGTAGCGGGTAATCGGGTGAAGTCCGCCACCGGGAACCTCTGATTTCGCCGGATCTCGGCGAATTAAATTCTCCAATTCCATGAAAATTCCTCTTATTGCTTCCCCTAATCTCTTCCAAATAGTAATTGCTTCATTTCTTAAAGACACACTATACTGATCACAAAATAAGGTTTCAAATTCTGAAATTAGGTCACGCAATGTTTCAAACACATCGAGGATTTTAAATAACCGTTCCGGCGAACGGCCAATAGCAACAGCATCGGCAAAATTCAAAAGCTGAACCGTGGATCCTCTACAAACCTCCATGAACGAGAAATCAGCGGCGGAGGAGAATCCAAAGAAAACACGATCGCAGAGTCGTCGTTCGCTTGGGAAAAGTATCTTCAAAGCAACGTTTGAAGCTTTAATCCATCGTTCAATTTCGTCTTCGAGATCCTGCCATTGCATTTTGTGAATTTCCTCGTTGCTTAGCTTCTGTAACCCTAATCTCGAGAGGCTTTCTTCTAAGAACTCTCTCCGGCAACTACTATACACGTGCGAGCACTCTTTCCCAAACCCTCCGGCAACCATTCTCTTCGCGATTTCATGAAGATCGTTGATAGTCGCTGACGGAAGAGCGTCAATTACGATATCGTAATCGGTTACCGGCATTGCTACCGGAATCAGCTCGTCTTCTCCGTTCCTCACTTCCTCGTCGAAATCTTCATCATCTTGTTCCGAATCAAACGGTAAATTCGACTCGGTTGACTCGTTATTCTGATACGGCCGAGTTAAATCGAACGACTCACCACCGCGCTCCATGAGAGAACGGAACTCATCCTCGAGACGAAACATGGCGTGTTGAAGCATATCCTCGGTACGGACGAGACAAGATGCGACGGACTTGTCACCGGCGAGGTGGTTCCACTCAGCAACGGTGGCGACAAGGTCGTCAACGGCGTCGAGAAAGGAACTTGCGTCGACGGAATCAGCCCAAATAGGGTGGTCAGAAGAGACGTAGTGAGAGATCTTACGGTCGAGGGTTTTGAGTGAGTGATCCAGTGCAACGCAGGCTCTAGGATCTGTATCTGCAACTGCGATTTTTTCTGATAGATTCTCCTTCGAGAACCTTCCATCGAAGTTTGAGAATATATGAAGTATATCATCAGTCATGTTACTATTGTGGCCTAGCGTTTTTGCTATGTGCCGCGCTACAGCGAGTAATTTCTCTTCTCCGTTTTCAGACATTTTCAGCGATCTTTACTTCATCAATCAACTATAGAAATGGAATGAAGAAGGAAAAAAAAGGGAGAATGGATTGACGAATGTGCCCTTGGAGAAACGAGGTTTTGTGAATTATGTTGAGGGTAGATTTGGTAAAGTGAGGAAGTTACGCGGAGATTGATGAGGAGACCAGGAATACAGAAAGAAGAGTAAAGCGTGGAAAGCAGTTTCTACGATTGATAGTTGTTGAAGGAAGCTTTGTTTTTTTCCGTGCCTTCTTTGTGTTTCTATTGGTTGAACTAGAAACTTGATTATTCCAATGTTGTTGTTAGATCTTTTGAATTTTGACTAGATTTTTCACTACTTCAATAAAAGCAAGTCACTACACTTCAGTAAAAGCAAGTTGCTTATGCATAAATGTTAATGAAGAAAAATAAGCAAAATTTTAAAATTGTTTATGCAAATCAAAGAATAGATTTTGTTGTTTTTATAGAATTATAAAATTATAACTGAAAACTAAAATAGTACTAAAAAGTAAAATGTAAATTAATTGAATGGTAATTGGGATGATATTATAATGAGGTAAAAACACTAAAAATTTGCTTATATTTTGGGTACCTCAAGAATGAGAGATCAACTAAGTCTCTTATTGGTGAACTACTAAAACTGACTATAAAATATAGTATAAAACTTTATCAATGGTTGAGACTGATTGATTCAATCAAGACCACTTATAGTATTAGAGATACAAAAGTGAAAGACTTGATTGATCCCTCACCATTGAATCTGTCATTTTGTAGACCATGTTATATTTTGTTTTATGTGTCACTATGGAAAGAGTGATTTGATATCACTCTGAAACTATCACCACAGACCAAGGCTCGGTTTTTATTGGTCAGAAAATGGTCGAATTCGCTGCTGAAAATGGTTATAAATTGTTGAGTTCGACGCCATACTACGCTCAAGCAAATGGTCAAGTTGAAGCAGCCAATAAAATTATCATTAGTTTGATTAAAAAACATGTTGGGCAAAAACCCAAGAATTGGCATAAGACACTTAACCAAATTTTATGGGCGTGTCGAACATCTCCCAAAGAGTCAATTAATAATACTCCTTTTAAACTTGTTTTTGGGCATGATGCAGTATTACCAGCAGAAATTTGTTTTCAATCAATTAGGATTCAAAGACAATTTGAAATCCCATCTGATCATTATTGGAGTATGATGCTAGATGAATTAGTTGATTTAGATGAGGACAGGTTAAATGCATTAGATGTGCTCACAAGACAAAAGGAAAGAGTAGCTAAGGTGTACAATAAGAAAGTCAAATTGAAGACTTTCGACGTGGGAGACTTAGTTTGGAAAGTCATTTTACCTATGGATCGAAAAGATAGAGTCCTAGGTAAATGGTCCCCAAGTTGGGAAGGACCATTTGAAATTTTACAAGTTTATTCAAAAGGCGCATATGAGGTCAAAGAGATTGGCGCTGATGAGAGAATTATGCGTGTAAATGGCAAGTATTTGAAAAAATATAAGCCAATGCTGCAAGAAGTTAAAATAACGCTGGAATAAATATAAAGAAAGCATAAAGACATGGCATTCAAAGAATAGAAGTTGCCAAAACGTTGTCGAATTCATAGAATAAGAATCGCACAAGAATAAAATGGAAGAAATTCCATTATAATGTTGCCAGATTAGATACGACATTGCTTGAGAAATGGCCTTTGCAAAATAAAAATAATTGTCAAAATAGCCAAAGTGTTACAACAGAAAAATGAAGCTATGTTATTACAAAATGACTTTCGACTTCAAGTCATTGAATAAGGCCTTGGCTTTAGAGATCTTCTTGTTGAGAAAATTGCCATCTTTAGTTAATTTTTCGACAGTGGCATTGCAACGCTCAAGGTCCTCCAAGTGTTTAAGGCAAAGAGTGGCTTCTTGGTCAATTTGGTCCTTAAGTTTTTCTGCAGGAGTCAAAGACCTTAGAAGGTTCCCTTTCTTCTTTTCCAACGCTTGTATCTTCGACTGCAATTTGGCTATACTTTCTTGATGTGCCCTGATCTCAATATCACAATCTTCAATAGTTTTCATCTCAGCTTCTGACTTAGTCTTCAAAGAGGCAAAGTTAGCATGCGTGGCATCAACAAGTGCTGCCATTTCTACCTTGCGTTTCGACTCAAGCTCCAGAAGATGGTCATGTTCCCTCTTTCTCTGTATATCTCGAGCAAGTTGTTCGAAAAGAGGCTGAACAGCCAAAACAAAGTCACTAACTGATTCATTAAGAGCACCATCAACATCAAGCTCAGCCAATTTATGAAGCAAATCTTTGATCTGAAAAGCAAGTGGAGGATTAGCTTCAATGGTTTGGAAGATATCTCCATCAAGAATTTGAGTGCGCAATGTGCTAAGGAGAGCCTCCGTCGAAGTAGCTGAAGTGGCAACTCCTGCAGAGAGTGTTGAAACACTTGGTTTGCTACTGCTTGAAGGTTTACTTCCAAGTCTCGCTTCCAAAGCCTCCGCTGGGTTATTCTTTTTCATTTCTTCCCACTCTTGAACGCTAAGACTTGCACCAGAAGACAGTACAATACCTGTCGAAGCTCCATCTTTAGGAGGAGACTCATCTTCATGCTCGGAAAGATCTTCTTCCTCAGCTATTTCTTCTTCTTCTTCTTCTTCATTATCAGAGAAAGAAACACCTTCTTCTTGTTCCTGTTCTTGTTCTTGCTCTTGTTCAATTGGATTAATGGGAGAGGGTGAACTCGGTTCCCTCATTTCGACGCTTGCAAGCACATCATCCATTGCCACGTCTGAAGGCCACGTGGCATACCATTAAAAGAGTAACGTCAACAACACTTAACAGTGGTGACAGTAGGTATACAGCTATCCTACTCAAGTGCAAAGTCTATTTCGACGGTGGATTCAAAAATGTTCTTTCTCTTCTTCCACCTCAAGCTCAGTCGAAAAAGACATTTTTGAGGGGGCAATTTGTTAGCCTGTAATTTCGACAGGCTTCATTGAAAATGGTCAACAAGGCTTGACTTATATTTCGACAAAGACCAAAGTATTTCGACAGAGAAAATGGTCATGTGCAGGGTAAATTCGACAAGCTTCCGGGGAAGCAAAAGCAAGAAAGAGGAAAATGGACACAAGCTTTCGACAGACAGAAAACAGAGCAGTTATGCGCTGAAGAACTAGTAGTTGGTCGAAAAGAGGAGCGGTTGCTATCATTTTTATAACTGTTTTAGGGCAGTTTCTGCTTAGTATAAATAGTAGTTTCTGAGAAGAAACAAGGGTCACAATTTCATATTGCAATTCTCACGCTCTAACTTCCGCATTAAAGAGAAAAACGAGTCAGAGAACAATGTATGATCTTGTGTACCATTCTCTTTCATTTTAATGCAATTTACTTCTGTTTTCTCTTTACCTTTATGTGTTTTACAATTCAAGTCCTTCTTCCCTGAAATATCTTGATTGCTTCGCACGTAAGGAATCAATTATTTCTTCTTCTTTTCTGTTTAAAACGCAAAACACTGAAGAACATCACATCAAACTAAAAACTCTAAACACAAATGGTCTTAGGATTCACTGGTTGATCCTGCAAGTTAACCAAATTCTCCACCAGCGGTGTTTACCAAAATCCACGGTAAACATATAAGTAATTGATTTTTTAGTTTTTTTATGTGTTTTAATTAAAAACATTAACAAAATATTAAATTATGCTAATTTTATATTTTTATTCTTACTTTTATACTTTTTAAATATTCAAATATCAAAGTAAGGCTAAATTTTATACTTTTAATATTAAAATGTTAAGCATTTTAACTTTCAGTCTTACTTTTATATATTATTTCCATTTTATTATATTTTAGTTCATATTTTTGCTAGCTTTTAATAAATTTCTGGTGTCACCGCGGGATTGCGGGGATCCGTATGGAAGGGGATTTGAGGAGGAAAACTCCCCGAAATGGGAATACTGGGCACGAAGGGGAGACAATTTGGCAGACGGGAACAGGGAGCAAGGGAGTACTCCCCACCGCCGCTCCGCCCCATTGCCCATCGCTAGAAATAATTAACAAAAATCTAGGTTTGGTTGATGTGAATCATTTTGAAATGCTACGATGTAAAATTGTATTTACTTAATTAAATTTAATTATAGTCAATATTAAATTAGTTTCTATTTGTTTTTGTCTTTTGATGGAAATTCAAAATTAATAATTTAACTATTAATATTTTAGGTAAATCATTATTTTTTGATTAATTATTAAGGTTACTATTAGAGCTATTTGATTATAAAAATATAACTTACATTTATTTAAGTTTAATGATTAATTTTACTATTCCCCTAAGCTCTAAATAAAATCCCCAAAAAAATAGTTCTATCATTTTACCATTTTTTTCTTTCATTTCACGGGTATTGGTTGTGGGCTACACTTTTTTATTTCATCGAGTTTGTTCAATTTTCTTTATATGTTTGTTGTTGTTGTTGTTGTTGTTATTATTATTGTTATTATTTTTTATTAAATAACTATCCATATTATTAAAACTAAGGGGGAAGACGGTAAATACTTATGTAAGGTAAAGACTATCGAACGTAAGACTAACCTTCATGATTTGATCAGACTAACCTTATGTAAGGTAAATCCACTATGTTAGTCTTACCTACGTTGTTTATTTTTTTCTAAGACTATCGAAAGTTTGTATGTTTCTGTTGACCAAGTTAATTATTATTACTTCAGTAGTCCTATTTCATAAAGAAGCACGTTATGTAGTGCCGTGAAATTAACAATCATATAAAAATGTAATTTATTTAAAAAAATAAAGTCAAAGGAAAAGCTTTTCGACTTGACTTGCAGTAGTTTGCAGTTATACGGTGGTAGCAGTTACTACAGAAGCACACTATTATAACCTTAATAATAGCGGTTAATTGCCCATAAACGGAAGTTACTGCAAGTTATAATTGAAACATAAAGAAGCACACGTATGTAGTGCTGTGTAGCAGTTTTTTTGAATAGAAAATAAGTAGCGCATATTTTGTCGTCGCTCGGTGCTAGTTTGATCATTATGTCTTCTACTTGGTCCAATTTCATTATTATACGGTCGATCAAAACTTGGCGAGGCAAAAGGAGGATCTAAGAGTATAAAATGATAAAAAGGTACGGATGTATTTAACAAAATGAACTAAACTTAAAAAAAATAAGTAAAAAAATTAAAGAAATGTAAATGGTTCAAATCTTAAGTGAACAATTTTTTGTTTGACCCACCAATTTCAATGTCACTAATATGGTGTGTACTACTTGGTCCGGCTTCATTGTCATGTGTTCCCCGAAACCGTCTATTTTGTCTATAATTTTGTCGCCTACATAACTCTTGTTGTCGTTGCTCGACGCTCATTCGTTGCCTTCTATTGTTTGTATCTTCCCTCCATCTTTCCCGCCGTTGTTCTTGTCTTGATTGTTGACTATTGGTATTTCCCATATTGTCAGAATATTACCTGTGTAGAAAGACGATAAATCATTTTATTTAAAGTGTAGACCAAAAAAATAGTTGAAAAAAAAAAGAATACAGTAACCTTAGAGAGAGAGAGAGGTAGAGAAATTGTGTGTGATTGAATGAGGATATTCAAAGAAGAGAGAAAAAGAAATGGGTTTATTTGTTTTAGTAGTGATATAGCAAAAACTAAAAAGTTCTGGACAAATTTAGTGTGAAAAACTGCATATCATAGTTTGAGAAGAAGATTCAAAATTGAAGAAACAACTACTTATTTTCTATTGATTTCCCAATTTTAAATGAAAAACTATGTATCTCTTTGTTTTTAAAAAAGAGATAAATTTAAAACTACGTATAGTTTATGTGCAATTGAATTGAAGTATAAATAAATTGAATGTACGAAAAAAGCATTCTAACCAATTTAAAACGCAATAGTAGCAATAATACTGGGTGAACTTAAGCAGTTGGACTCGACCACACTGTATACCTATGAAGCCATAATAAGCATGATACAAATCAACACCCAAGCATATACAGGTTGTACCCAGATCGCAAGGTTTTGAAGGCTAAACACAGAATTATTATGTATGAAGGAAAATACAACAACCATCTGTAATGAAAGCATATGAGCATATGAATAGCATACCTTAAGAAATTAAGTTGATGATGACCTTTGAACAATAAACAGAAGTCAAGAAGATATGAATTAGTTCCACTAAATTACTTCAAGTTTAGTCGATTGAAGCATCAATTAACGTGTGTAGCCACTTCTTTTTTGTCTCAGTTGCTGTATACACGGGAAATAAAATACTGCAGTTGATTAAAAGAAGTATAATACAACTCATTAAACATTTGAATGGATAGTAGTTAGAGATTACATGCACTACTAAAAAAACAAAAATTAGAGATGGCTAAAATCTGTCACTAAACATCAAAAATCCGTCACTAAAATATTTAGCGATGGAATTTGTGATGAGCACGGATCCGTAGCGAATTTTGGCGTCACTAAATTTTTAGCGAGGTTGAAATCTGTCGCTATCAGTGAGGGAATAATTCGTCACTAATAGAGAGATAAGTTTTCCGTCGCTAATAGAGAGGGACATTTTTCCGTCGCTAATAGAAAGGGAAGTTTTCCGTCACTAATAGCGAGGAAATAATTCATCACTAAACACGAGAATAGTCTTTTATCGTGAGAAATAGAAATTCGCTTTAGTACAGCAAACACAAAAAATCTTAAAAATAAATTGAAGATAAAATGATTAATATCCAAAAAAATCATATATATATATATATATATATATATCTTAATCAAAAAAGTATATCACAATGAGATATTACACTACACAAATCATCAACAAAATTCATAAAACTGATAATTTACAAGACGATTTTGAAAAAGATACATAAAAAGTCATTATCAAATACATTTTAAAGGGATCTGCATAACTCTAAAAGAAATCTGATCTGCATCAAGGTCATGATGAAATCCATCCTAAAGACATGCATCAAAGTCACAACGGCAACAATGGATATGGATGATGGAAGCTCTGAAGAAATAGCTTTGATAGACCATTTTCTTGAAGGATTTGGTTGCCCACATCATCTAGAAGCTTTTGATTAGTCTCATTTCACAGCATGTACCGATTGGGCTTCTAGTTTTGCTCCTTTGCAAAAATTGCTTAGGGACTTTGACAGTGGAGGTCTAGATCTTTCCTTGGTGAGACTGTTTGCTAGAAGTAGACCCAAGACAACAGGAAATCTGACCAGAAAAATGCAAGTTGGTTGTGCTATTTGGGAAGGTTGAGAGAGAACATGAGATGGAGAGAGATACTTTTGATGAAGGAGAGGAAATTGGGTATGGAGATGTAAAAGTGAAAAGAAAGCTTTTGATGAAGGAGTATGGTTGGAGTGATGTAAATAACCAGACAAATGTGTGATATGATTTATCCAATGGTTAGTATTATCTTTTATCAAAATAATCGACGGTAGAATGTCACGATGCTGGAAGAAGAAGAGGAGGTGCAAGAGAATTTAATGGATCAAGAGGAGGACTTGGACATCACTATACCAGTGGGCCGGCCAAAGAGGAACAAGACAAAGCCCAAATGGCTCAAGGATCATATTACATTCTGAAGTTGTACTGTTTTATTACCGTTGCTGCCTTACTTAGAAAATGTACTAGATTTTATCAATTCTCCTTGTAAAATGCTAGATCCTTCCTAGATATGGACAGCTGGTATATTCCTGCCATGATTGAATGACAGCTGTAGGTATTCCTAGTACTCATGATTGGCTATTTATGGCCCCATTGAATAATGAAAAAGCAAGCAAGAAAGTGATGAATGTTAGATGTTAGTGTAGTGTAGCTCATCGTCACTGCTACTGCGTTTTTGCTCTGTGATTCATTACTCTCTTCACTGATAATCTTTCTTAGAACTTACATAGAAGCTCATCTTAAAGTTCTCATGCGGATCACTATGTCAACTTTTTAAGAAATAAATTTTGATTGGACATTTTTTTACTTGGTGAAGTGTGATGCTGACAAAACGTAAAACACAATGCTTTGGAAAAGCACACACAACTTGAAAAGATAATAAGTTTTAAAAAACAAAAAGTGGAATTTGATCTTCAACATTTTATAAAAAAAAGAATTTGATTCTAAACAGAACTCATTTTTGTAAAATGCGACAACAATCTTAAATATATTTATTGGTTATTGTATTTTTGGTGCGTAGTTTTCACTGACTTTTGTCGGTGACTAATCTACGCTGCGGAACTTGGTTGGCCAGGTGTGAACCCGGCTTTGCTGGTTCGTGTGGTTCTCTCCTCCCACTTTTTGCCACACCCAAGGTTTGAACCCTAGACATTGAGGTGGGATCCGAACAGTTACCACTCGGACCAATCATTGTTGGTGGCAACAATCTTAAATATAATATATTTATTTTTGATTTTACAACAATCTTAAATATATTTTTTGGTTACTGTGTTTTTTGTGCATAGTTTCCACCAATTTTGTTGGTGACTAATCTACGCCGGGGAACCTGGTTGGCCAGGTGTGAACCCGGCTTTGCTGGTTCGTATGGTTCTCCCCTCCCAGTTTTTGTCACACCCAAGGTTCGAACTGTAGACATTGAGGTGGGATTCGAGCCCAGTTACCACTCGGACCAATCATTGTCGGCAGCAACAATCTTAAATCTTAAATATAATAAATCTTAAATATATTTTTTGGTTACAGTGTTTTTGGTGCGTAGTTTCCACCGACTTTGTCGGTGGCTAATCTACGCCGAGGAACATGTTGGCCAGGAGTGAACCCGGCTTTGCTAGTCTGTGTGGTTCTCCCCTCCCAGTTTTTGTCACACCCAAGGTTCGAACCCTAGACCTTGAGGTGGGATCCGAGCCCAGTTACCACTTGGATCAATCATTGTTGGTGGCAACAATCTTAAATATAATATATTTATTTTTTATTTTACATCTTTTTAAGATGTTTATTTATTCAGTCAATAAGTTTTATATTTTATAAATACTTAATGAATTATGTTAAGTTAAACATAATTATTACTCAACGAAGAATTACATAGACATATCACTAGTTGAATAGAATTTGAAATGAAAATATAACTTTATACCTGACTAAAAGAAAAATTAAGATCTCTCAAAAAGTCCATAGTTGGATACATGATTCTAAGTTAGTGACGGATTTTGTGAGGAAACATTAGGGAGGGATAACTTCGGTCACAAAATCCCTCTCTAATGCTTTTCTGTTTTCCTTTGGGACGTAATTTGTGACGAAATTTTTAGTGAGAGACATTTTCATCACTAAATCTGTCTCTAAATAATAAAACATTTATTGAACTATATAATCCAGCGATCCCTCACTAAAGTCGTCACTATTAGTGACGAAATAAATTGCCTCTCTAAAATTCGTCTCTAATAAACATTTTTCTAGTAGTGATGACAGACAGGCACTGAACACAAAAAATCATATAAGCATGAATTTGGAAGCATATTGGAGATTCTATAAATTCAAAAATCCTGAGGAATGAAAAACTTAACATAACCGCTAACACCAAAAATAATAAATCTGATATAAATGATAATTGAGAATAGGAGATTACCTGTGTTAATGTAACTCATGAGAGAAGGAGATTGCTGCAATTGAATTGAAAGGGATTGGTGAATTATTATTATTAGGGATAAAAAATAACTTCAGAAGAGATAAATTAGCAAACAGGTGGAGTAAAATGTAACAATTAAGAGGAATCTATAAATCGTGGAGTATCGAAATACAAAAGAATATACAAACCTCTCTAGCGAACAATTGAGTAAGGGGTAAAAAGGCAATGAAAAACCGAATTTATGATGTCCAAAAGTTTTACATATACCTGATCTTTGTAGTGACCATCGAGTGACCAATTTGGATATATCTATCGAAACTGTAGCACAGTAGTAGTGTCTTTTCCTTGTTTGTGCATTTGTTAACCGCATGTCATAGCAAAATCAGAACAATACAATTTAGTGGTAGTCAATTTGTTGTTGTGAGTTGACAACGACAAAGAATAATTCATACATTAAAATATAGAAAAAGAATAGGACAACAGATTAAGAAGGCTGAAAATATAAATTAACTTGTTCTCAAATGACATGTGAAAATGCGCCAAACTCTCCTTTGGGATGTTAGGGATAACCAAATATATTACCAGCAAACAATTGATTCTAAGAAAGAGTATAGAATCAAAAACAAACCTGGAAATCTTGAGATTCACCAGTCCGATCAGAAAACGATGCCTGCAGCGTGTCAGAAACTGAATGTATATCAACCCCTTCAGGAATAAATTAGAATAAATTAGAGTAATCGTGCATTTCTCAGGACATATTCATTCAGATTTCTCTCATATTTTCCATCTACCTGTCACTGGAGGCATGTTGTTAATTGATTATTCATACAATTGCTTTAGTTATGCTCTATTATTTTCCTTTTTCATTATTACTGACCCGTCAAAATGCTTATTGAACCACAGATCAAGCAAAACTTGGAGCAGACTGTTGGTATTGGACAGGGAATTAGAATAAATTAGGGTAAAAGAGTAAACTATAGGGAAAACAAATTAGATATCTTCCAAAACAGTAAACTGTAGGTAAAACAAATTAAATGGGGATTAGGGTTTTCATGAAGAAATTAGAGATAAACAGGAACAATCATATAGTAGATACTTATTATGTAAGGAGGAAAGGGTAAAATGGAGAAGGAAAGGGTAAAACGGAAAATGAAATTACCTAACGAAAGTTGTAGACGAAAGTTAGAAGTGTGAACTATGAAGACCTACCGTGTAGGAGCAAAGCGCAGGTGGTTGCTGCTGGCGATAAGCATGTGCGGTGGCTGGCGGATCCGGAATCAGCAATCGTGGGTTTAGAAGAAGGTGGTTTGCGCAGACGGGGCTGAGCGTGAGAAGAAGAGACTTGGATTGAAGAAGAAACTGAATGTAGCGCAAGAAATAATGGAAGACCAGAAATAATAGGGTAACTGTACGGTTAGTGGAAACTAATTACACGCAAAAAAGTTCAACTGCACAGTTAGTGGAGCAATTTTTTTTAGACATGTAGGGTAGCATTTTATTTTTTTAAGGGTACTATTGTAATGGTAGGCTGGGTGTGTAGGGGGCAATAAGGGAAAAAAAATCTGACACCAAATGGAGTCAGTTTTTTTGGAAGGCCCTTTATATATTGTTATAGATTACTTAATAATATAAAAATTGATATTTTCAAAAAACATAAAATTTATAGTTTTTTTACTATATACCGTGCGTAGCACGGGCCTACATATTAAATGATTTTTTTTGTTTTTGTTATATTTTGTAAATAGAATTTTCCAATGTAGTAAATTTATTTACAAATTGTGTAATAAAATCTTTAATCAAATTAATAGATTCATATGTCCACAAGAGTATTTTAGTACTATAATATATTGTAATCTAAAATTTATCAATGTGTTTCAATTCAATTAATTGAACCATAAGTCATTTTATGTTATAATATCTTACAGTATCATATAATTCGATTTAATTATTTATCAACCATAACCAATTTTTTTTAAGTTACTCAAACTCACTTAACAGTTTTTAAAATACAATTTCTTTGAATAATATATTACTCAATATAATTTTTCAACAAAATTTTATTTTTATAACTTTTGTGAATTGCTATAATTATAATAACAATTAAGCAATTTGCTATAATAATAATAATAATAATATCATCTACACCCACATCATTAAAGTTTTAGTAAAAAATATCCAAATTCATCCTGTTTTATGGTTTTAATGTAACATATTTTGTTTTGGTTAAAACAGAAAAAATGTAAATAAATATAATTTAATAAAAACGAATCAATAAATTAAGTTCATAGAAAAATAAAAATGAATAAAAAATAATTAAGTGAGATAAATTATTAGACCCAATTTATGTTTTTTGTGGGTTCACAATTGGAATAAAAATTCGTACGATTGCTTAAAACATAGGTGGCATTGTGGAGTTTACTTTAAGAACTCGCAATGAGCTCACCGTTGGATATGCTCAAAAAACTTTAATGATTTTTGGATACTATAATATTCTTTTTGTCAAAAAATATAGGAATCAAGCCATACACATTTATTTCCCAAAAAAAATAGTCATACACATTCTTTGACAAGAAAAAGGCTATACACTTCTCAATCTTATTGATTTCGAATCACAATGTCAATGAGTTCAATCTAATTTAATTTTGTTAGCAATGAACCAATTATTATTCATACCCCTTGACACATTTTATATTGTCAGTGGCTTATTTTTGACACCCTTTATTTAGGCACGCCATCAAACAATTTAAGATATTTTTTCCTAACTACTTTATAATATCTTGAATAATCATTATGCAATATATATTCAAAGAAATATATATCCTACCCGACTCAAGGGATTAGGAGCGCACAGAGGATACCCAATTTGTACCAAACAAAAATATTACATATTACAAATACAAAATTACTATTATTAACCAATAAGACACAAATGACAATATTAATAACAGTAAAATATGAAACGATGTATTGTATTAACGTCAAAAGATAAAAACAGAAATTTGATTAAAATATTCATACATTAAAGCACTATATTAATCATGACTCCTCACATATTCTGGGTAAAAAACATCTTTAATCTATTTGACAAACATAAATAAATTAAACAATGCTACATATATGTGTGTAGGGGGACATTTAAGATTTTATTATAGTATGCTAGTCAATTATATTTTTTTTATGACCAATGTACTCGAAATGTTTCCCGTGCATCGCACGGGCAGGTATACTAGTGTGTGTGTGTGTGTATATATATATATATATATATATATGTATATATATATATATGATGGAATGATGATGTAAGGAATGTATATATATATATATATATACACACATAGCTATTATAGGATAAGTCACCCTATGTAATAAATATAAAAGTTTTTAAATTAATTAAATAGATAAAGACATTATCTTGACAAGTCAATCAATTAGATTTTATGTTCATCTATCTACTATTATGATGACCTACAATAGTCTCAATCAATTAGATTTTGTGTCCATCATATACGAGATGTCTGTCATACTTGCATCACTATCTAAGCATGTTTATTATCCATCCTTTTTTGTTACTTCAAACACAAATTTAATAATATAAGTCGATTATCATTTATCTTATTTATTTAGTTGTGTGGAGATTATGACCGTCATTCGTTTTGTCCACACCCCCTACTTGGAACAACCTGGTCCTGTAGATATATATTAACTTCAGTTAAATCATGTCTGCTCTGGGCTTTTACTTTTTAAGATACACTTCATACCTTAATAATAATCCAGTTTTGTAATGATCAGTTAAACCAAACAAAAAAATCAAAGATATGCTTTTGTTTAAATTTGAGTTTTTAATATATTCCGTTGTAATTTACTTTTGCATTTATAAAATATAATATTGTTGCAAGATTTTTCTTTAAATTTGATTTATATTTACATACAACCTATTTATAATTTTGTTAAAAATATTCCTAGAATTATGGCATCAAGTGGTTTGTTATTGGTTTTCAAAATAATTGCTAATTTAATATATATATATATATATGGTTAAAAACGTATGGTTAACAAGATAGGTTTTGTCAAAAAAAAAACAAGATAGGTTAAATAAATAGTTATCTGGAAATATTCTAAAACATAGCTATTATAGGATAAGTCACCTTATGTAATAAATTTGAAAGTTTTTAAATTAATTATATAGATAAAGACATTATCTTGACAAGTCAATCAATTAGATTTTGTGTTCATCTATCTATTATTATGATGGCCTACAATAGTCTCAATCAATTAGATTTTGTGTCCATCAAATACGAAATGTCTGTCATACTTGCATCACTATCTAAACATGTTTATTATCCATCCTTTTTTGTTACTTCAAACACAAATTTAATAATATAATTAGATTATCATTTATCTTATTTATTTATTTGTGTGGAGATTATGACCGTCATTCGTTTTGTCCACACCCCCTACTTGGAACAACCTGGTCCTGTAGATATATATTAACTTCAGTTAAATCATGTCTGCTCTGGGCTTTTAATTTTTAAGATACACTTCATACCTTAATAATAATCCAGTTTCGTAATGATCAGTTAAACCAAACAAAAAAATCAAAGATATGCTTTTGTTTAAATTTGAGTTTTTAATATATTCCGTTGTAATTTACTTTTGCATTTATAAAATATAATATTGTTGCAAGATTTTACTTTAAATTTGATTTATATTTACATACAACCTATTTATAATTTTGTTAAAAATATTCCTAGAATTATGGCATCAAGTGGTTTGTTATTGGTTTTCAAAATAATTGCTAATTTAATATATATATATATATATATATATATATATATATATATATATGGTTAAAAACGTATGGTTAACGAGATAGGTTTTGTCAAAAAAAAAACAAGATAGGTTAAATAAATAGTTATCTGGAAATATTCTAAAACATAGTTATTATAGGATAAGTCACCCTATGTAATAAATTTGAAAGTTTTTAAATTAATTATATAGATAAAGACAATATTATCTTGACAAGTCAATCAATTAGATTTTGTGTTCATCTATCTACTATTATAATGGCCTACAATAGTCTCAATCAATTAGATTTTGTGTCCATCAAATACGAAATGTCTGTCATACTTGCATCACTATCTAAACATGTTTATTATCCATCCTTTTTTGTTACTTCAAACACAAATTTAATAATATAATTAGATTATCATTTATCTTATTTATTTATTTGTGTGGAGATTATGACCGTCATTCGTTTTGTCCACCCTCCTACTTGGAACAAACTGGTCCTGTAGATATTAACTTCAGTTAAATCATGTCTGCTCTGGGCTTTTAATTTTTAAGATACACTTCATACCTTAATAATAATCCAGTTTTGTAATGATCAGTTAAACCCAACAAAAAAATCAAAGATATGGGTTTTGTTTAAATTTGAGTTTTTAATACATTCCGCTATAATTTACTTTTGCACTTATAAAATATAATATTATTGCAAAAAATTTCTTTAAATTTGATTTATATTTTTAACCTTTTTAATGTCACTCATGTATTTGACATGCATCACAATTGTTTCAATTGTCAATTATTTTAATTACAGTTACTTATAGGTGTATTACTTTTTTGCACTCACTACTTCACTAAATCACATTTGATATATTAAGAATTTAATTATTTAAAAAAAATATCTATTTCACATGAAATACCCCTTCCCTGTGACCATTTTATCAACTACCTCTTCACTCTAACGTTCAATAAACTTAATGTAAAAATTTAGCTAAGTATTCAAATGAATAATGTAATATATACAGAGTATAAAAGTGATTTTCTGTTTTATAATATTAACTAATAAACATTAACATAAAAAAATGTCACTTTTAGATAAACATTCCTTGCATCATTTTGCCTTCATATATACATCATTGCGTTTTTTTAAACAAATATAATGTTGACATATGCATATGTCATTATGAAAATTAAAACATAAAAAATATAATTCGATAATTAATTTAACCTATATTTTATACAATATATGATGGTAAAAATTAAAATATAATTAATTAACCTATGTGTTTTGTCATTTTAAATTGTCTCCATAATTTATTCATAATTTATTCACTATAAACCCCATTCCACTTCCAGTTTACAACGTATTCCAAACCAAAAAATTCCAAACCATGGCGTCTGCTCCCCTTACGAGGAGGGGACCTATGGACCAATGTCTCTGTGCAGTCTTCTCCTTGGTTCGAGGTCGGAAGAATTCCTCGCGAGTCGGAATCCTCCGAGATTGTCTTTGCCAATGTCGCCATCTTCTGAGGTTGGACTCGGAAGGGTTGGGTACCTGCAGACACTCTGATGCCAAAGTCAGCGATCAGAAGTCAGTGAGAGGTACAAATGAAGGAAGTGTACCTAATTCTTGGGGGTAGTGCCGTATTTATAGACGCGGGCAGGGGGTTACACACGTCTTTACTGGCTCCAAACCGTTGGATCGGGGCGGAGCGATCTGGAGCGTTGATCCGGGATTTGCGCGGCGGTTTACCGATATTGGGCCGGATCCTTTCGTAATTTGGGATGTTTACTAAGCGGATTAGGCCGCTTGGCCCAATCCGAAACACTTAACATGTCACGTTGGCACATAATGTGCCGCATAGACAGCTGTTAACTAACAGTTTCAACATTGACTTACAAAGGGACAACTTGTTTGAAAATGTCATGACTAATTTTTCTCTATAGAATTGTCAAAGACTAATTTGTCCAAAGAAGAAATTGTCGGGGACAAAATTGGGAATTCCCTCTTTATTTTATTTAGTAGTAAAAGGAATTCTCGTTTACATAAATCATGCTGCCGAAAATGGAGAACCACATATATTTTGATATTTTGTCAAAATAGTGGTCCCTGTAAGTGTAACTACTGAATTTTGTCAATAATAATGCACCTTTACACTGCTTCTCCGCGTAAATTGTGTTGACAACACCACATCTACGCGTGATTGTAAATAATTGCTTATTGCTTATACCCAAACCAAACAATAAAAAAAAATAGACTTCCAATTTCATGCCTATGTCATATTCCATGCCTATCTACTATGTCATATAGTATCTACCATCACTTATCTAATTCCATTCCACTTCAGCTTCATGTATAAAATTACAATTACAATTAAAATCTCACTAAAAAAGCTATGATTAAAATTATCCCAATTCTCAGTTTACTAAAGAAACCACTAGTATGGAGATTCACAGGTTTCACATCAAGTATAATTGGACTACTCTGCTACGCACTAAGTTCATCTTTCAAACATCTCTTTGGTGAATGGAATTCACTAAAGATCTTTCTCTACACACTAGTGAGTTTAATCACGTGCAGTATTGTATTACTCGCAAAGAAATGGAAACTTTCGAAGAGTTTAATGTTAAAAGCTCACGTGGGGTTTGTAGTTTTGATGCTCACTTCAGTCTACTCATTTTTCTACGACAAAGCAGTTAATGGAAAATCAGATTTACTAGGTTTAATTTCATGTGCTGCTTTTGCTTTGATGTCTTTTAGTTTGTCTAGACAAATTAACCTTGGATTTGAGGTTGATTTGGTGAATTTTTTCCTAGGTTGTCTTACGGTTCAGCTTATGAATGTTAATTTGATGTTGGGTTCTGTTGGGGGAGTTATTTGTTATTTGGTTATTGTTCTTCGGTCTTCTTTGGATGAACAAATGGGGATTGGAAATGGTGGTGTTAATGTTTCTGATCATGTAGCTATAGAAATTGATGATATGGAAATAAGAGATGATCATGATATTCATGCCAATAGTGAAGATAACCATCACCAAGAATTGCCCTCTTTACGCAAAAGGTTAGATCACAAATACCCTTGTTTAAGTTTATTTATTTTTTGTGTTTTTTTATTTGTTTTAAATTGAGAATCCATCTGAAATTAGTCCATTATGTTTTCGTTTGTGTTACAAATTGGTCCATATGTGCTCTATTTATAAAGACCATTTTATGATAGAAGCTAAAATATGAAGGACCAATATGAAACATAAACGTAAACTTAAAGGACCAATTAATTTAAAAATTAAATGAAATATAAAGGACTTGAATGAGAAAAAATAAATTTAAAGGATAAATCTCAAATTTTAAATAAACTTAAAGAACACTTAGCGTAATTTTGTCTTTTTTCTTTGGAAAAAAGCAATGAATTAGTTTTTATGGTTTGCTTCTAGTTTGTAGGTGTTCGCGAATACAATTTATGCACTTCCTCTAAAAATTAAGTTAAACGATATATGTAATTTCTGTTGACGTAACACATGCAAATTGAGTTTGTTTATACGTCTGAGTAGTGTACAGTCAGAATATGTAGTCGACAGTCAATAAACTCAGGATCATTTGATCTTTGATTGGACGGTCCATAATAAAAAGTCAAGATTTTTTTAAACAAAAATCAAAAACTGCAATTCAAATTTGAACTGTCCGATCTTAATTAAACGACTCCGAACTTATCGATTGCACAACTACACCCATATCTGATCTGCATTTGATCCAAATTCGTTTGTTTATACCTATTTATGAACTCCTTTCTTATTAGAGTATGAGTTTGTCTTTATACGAACATACATATCAAGAAAAACATTATGTGTAATTCTGTATTTACCTTTTTAGGCATTTCGCAATTCCAAACAAGGTGTACCTGTACCCTAAGAATAGTGTGGCTGCTTACGTGGAATTAAGTGATGCTGCAAAACGCATAAGAGTCGCAGCAACAAAGATTAAACAAGAGGCTGAAGCATGCAAAATAGTTGCAGCCATGAAGATTCAACATGCCTTTCACAACTACAAGGTAAGGAAGATGAATGAAGCTGCTACTCGCATCCAACGTAACTACCGTACATGGAAAATTCGTAGAGAATCTTTCCATCAACGTCAACAGGGTATTAAAATTCTAGGAAAAACTACTCTTCCTCCTTGCCTCTACCAATGTTAATTGGCTTATATAGTGCTAATTTAACATATGTCAATATGCAAGAAAACAACAAAAAAATGTCAATATGCATATCCTTGCCACTTTTTTTTATGCCACTTGTTTATGCAATAATTTGGATAGATCATTTGGGGCCCTAGTTTACAATACTAAGCATTTTTCTTAATTTTTCTTACTAAATTGATTTTAGCCATTAGATCACTTTTTTGTTTAATCCAATTTAATCTAATGGTTGATAATGAATAAGGGTGTTGTTGTCATTTTAAAAATAAAGGTGTTGTATTTTTTTTAAAAAAATAAGGGTGTTGATGGATATTATATATATATATATATATATATTAAAAGAAATAGCACCACCACCACCGCCGGCCGGTCGCCGGAGAGCCACCGTGACCGCCACCGAAACCACCGTCGGCCGCCGGAGCTCCACCACCGGTCGTCGGAGCTCCGCCACCGGTCGCCGGAGTTCCACCGTTGGCCGCCGCGCCGGTCGCCGGAGTTCCGCCGACGGCCACCGCCTACAACCACCACATATATATTTATATATAATATAAATATTATAATCCTAACCAATGTTATGCACATTTGTGGTAAGTGGCAATAACCACAAATTAGTACCCGAATGGTTAGTGGCCACTAACCACAGATATGCACAGTGGTGGTTAGTGGCCGCTAACCACAGAATAGTGTAACAGTGGTTAGTACCATAAATCTCAATGTCTTCATTAGAATAGTATATTAGAAATTCAATTTCTTCATTAGTAGCTTAAATAAATTATGCACATCATAATTAAGAGTAAATTATAATCCTAACCAATGTTATACACATTTGTGGTAAGTGGCAATAGCCACAAATTAATACCCCAATGGTTAGTGGCCACTAACCACAGACATGCATAACTGTGGTTAGTGGCTTTACAGTTTGTTGGTTTTACGGAGCACGAGTTTTTGTTAATTTTTAGGTAAATTACCTTTCTACCCATTTAGTAACCAATACTAAACATATGTTTAGTATTGTAAATCACACTCATCATTTGGTACTTCAAAGTTCAAATTGATGTTTAGTTGAAACAGATATATGGTCATTGGTCAATTTTCGGGCCCATATTTCGTACAACCCCGGGGCTACTTAGTAGACACCCTCATAAAGGGGTGAAAAGTCCAATTTGCCCTTAATAAAATCTGTGAATTCTATTTTTTAAATTTTTTTATTACGGTTCGGTGCACGCTTGGTCGAACCGGTTCGGATTTTCCTACAACGGGTATATTAAATTTCCATCAGACACCCCCTCTTATTTTTTTACTTGGTTCGGCGCACGCTGCACCGAACCCGTTCGGCCAGCCGTGCGCCGAACTGGTCCTTTGACTGACAGAAATTTGAAAATTGCGCCGAACTAGATAAAAATATAACATTAAGCCAGCTGAAGGAAAAGGCAGAGAGGAAGGTTCACCAAGAGAGAGAGTGGCGTAGAGACATCTCTCACATACGTTACCGCAAGTGCGTATGTCTCCAAGATGGCACTCGCCGGTATGATGCTATGGAGATCATCGTAACGCCCCATTGGGACGTCAACTCATTGAGCTGTTTGTCGAGACGATGCGGACTACGGAAGAGATAATCTATATTATGGAGTCTGCCATCCCCAAGTAGTTTCGTTTAATTTTCTTATGTCGTTTTTTATCGAGTATTTATTGTAGTATTTCTATTTCTAAATAATAAAATTGTCGAGAAATTTAAATAGTACTAAATTTTGTGTTCGTTAATAATTTTCTTTTCATTAATCAATATGATTACATGCAATTAGTACAATTATTGATAATACAACAACTAGTCAATCACAACCGACTCGGAAGATCCAACATCGCTCCCATCGTGACTCCTAGTGTCATCAGTGGTGTCACCGCCATCGTGCTCGCACAAAAAAGCCCAATAATCGGGATCAGTTGAGTCACTGTCAGGATCCTCAGATGACTCACTGTCAGGATCCTCAGTAGGGGGAGTCCGGTGTCTTGAAGACAATGAAGCGCCCCTGCTCGGTGTACAGAATGTTCACCGCGACACTCTCGTGGGCCCCGTAAGCGTCACAGAAGAGACGGGTATTAGTGGCCAATGGCAACGTAACCGGGCAACACATCGCCCACCTCGAAATAGAATAAAACATGAGAAGGCAGCGGTATGATCTGCATATAGTTGGGTAGCTCGATAAACCCATCGTCTCAGAGAACAGTTGTCTGGTAGTGGTCCATATCTGCAAAAACAAACAAACAGAGAGGTCTGTCTCAGGACGGTTCGGGCCTGGTTGAATAGAACTGGGTTCGGCTCACGGCTGATCGAACTGGTTCGGCCACTGCAACGCCGAACCAGTTCGTCCTCTGTTACGCCGAACCAGTCGAAAACAGTGAAAAAAATAGGAAAAAATGAAACAGAGAGAAGGGGAGAGGGAGAGTTACCTTGTTAGAGGGAGAGGAGGAGCTGCGACACGGAGGAGGACGAGAAATCAGAGGGGGTGTGTGTGAGAGGAGAGTAGAGGGTGTGTATGCAGGGGGTGTGTGGAGGTTTTTATAAAAAAAAGAAAAAAATTGGACGGTAGGGGTAAAATGGGAATATTGGACAGTAGGGGGTATCCATCGAGTAGGGAGGGAGGTATACGAAGTATGACCCATTTTCGGGCTAGTCAACCAGTCAGGCTGGTTGGATTCGCGCCATAATGGCCAATCCGGCCCAAATCACGGTTCTGCATATAAGGCCCAATTTCAATCAAGTGGGTCTTCGGTTATGGAGGTGAACTTCGTTCAAATAAAATGGGTTTGGCTTGTTTGGCCCATTTTCCCTTTTTTGTCTCTGGAAATCTTTTTGAAAGTTAAACTTATACAATATTTTTAAATTTTGTAAAGGGTATTTTGGTCTTTTTGCAAGGGGCGTGGGGGTATATGAGAATATGGTGGGGGTACAAAAAAAACCTATTTTTAAACAAAGAACTGTTTCTTTTTTTGACGACCAAAAGAACTCTTTCTTAACCCAAAAGAAAATGGGTTTTTTTTGTACCCCCACCATCTTCATATATACCCCTAAAAGAACTCTTTCACAAGACTTTTTTGGACGAAAATACCCCTAAAAAATTTGACCAAAAATCGTATATACCTCTCCCTACATATATACGACTTTGAAAAATTCAAATCCTATATATGTGAATTTTTTTTAAATAGGTCGTATATACATAAGGGGGGGTGTATACGACTTGTTATTAAAAAAAATTTGTCTTAATTTTTAAAAAAAGGTTAAAAACGCTACTAAAAATCCGTTAAAGAGTCAAAAGTAATCCAAAAATTATAAAAACACCACTAAAAATCTAATAAAACCAAAATAAGGCTATGCAAATTTTTTTAGATTTTTTGGAGACTATGAAAAATTAAAAAATTAATAAAAAATAGTAAACGATGCAATTTGGGATTTTGAGCCCCACAATCCCATAAGAAGTTTCTTCTAAGGGAGTCTTGGTCCTTGATTTTTTTCGGATTTAGGGAAAATCGTATATACCTATATACGATTTCCAAATTTTTTAAATTTTTAGTGGAAATTCGTATATAGGTATATACGATTTCCAATTTTTTTTTTATTTTTTTTGAGCTGGGGATATGTTGGGGTTTTTTAATTTTGTGAAGGGTATTTTGGTCTTTTCGCATGGGGCGTGGGGGTATATGGGAAGGTGGTGGGGGTAAAAAAAAAACCCCAAAGAAAATTGTTATAAACTTTTGAAGTTAATATTCCAGGTTTTTATACGGCAAAAGTTACCCAAAAAGTAGTTTTAATTGTCTGCTTTTTACACACAACGTAAAATCCTTCCTCAAAGTTGTAAAATCCATACTAAACTATATTTGAATTATTCTCTAAGCTGTAAAATTCATACTCAATGTAATGAAAGCTTTCAAAAATCATACGCAAAGCATTCTAATCTAAATTAAAACCAATTACACTAAAGTTGAAGAGGAAAGAAGCCAATTATAGAGAGACAACAATTTATTTCTCAAACTCGCCGCACCAAGGAAGGGTTGCGCTAGGGTTCGCAATTTGAAAAGTCACGGGGGCCCCACCTCTCTCACCGCCTGTGGGTCTCCCCCCAATCCCTCCGCCTCTCTCCTCTACCCTTCGCGGTTGTTGCGACTGTAATCTATGCAAATCATCAACAGAGGAAAAAAAAATTCATAGTACCCTTTTAAACAGGGAGAATCAAGAGATCACACACAAACTTTCGGTTACGGATCTGATATTAGAACAATTGAGATTTGAGAAAACCTAACTTAGAATAAAGAAGGAGAAGTAGGGAATATTAAAATCAAGAAAGAAAACTCAAGTTCCCACTCCCGTTGGCCCTCCTATTGGTACTTTTGTTGGCGCTCCCGTTGGAGCTCTCGTTACCTCTCTCGTTGTCACTCCCGTTGCCGCTCTAGTTGCTGATTTCATTGCCAATCTCTTGTTGCTGCTCCCGTTGCCACATGTTAACTCATATTTTTCTATATGATTTAATATTAATTAAATCATATTCGTTTAATTATACGTAAGTTATTTTGTATATTTGGTAGTGGTTAAAGTTTTTTTTTTTACAATTCTTAGTGGTTAAATTGTTTGATTTTAATAGTCTTAATAGAGAGATTATAGTAAATAATAAAGTTGATAGAGTAAAAATGAAGAAAAAAGAAAATGACATTTTTAAAATATGCACCCCCGTTGGCACTCCGTTGGCGCTCTAGTTCCCACTCTCGTTGCCACTGACGCTCTTCGTTGTCGATCCCATTTCCAGTCTCTCATTGCCGCTCCGGTTGTCATGTATTATAACTTATTTTATTCTGTATTTTTTAATATTAATTTAATCATATTATGCCAACCAAATTGGGGATGAGAAAGAGAAGCCAGCAAAAAAGGAACCAACGAAGAATCTTTTAAGGAAATTTCGTCGGAGGCATCCACCTCTGGTGATGCAGCATTAACCTTTTGCAAAACAACTTGATGCGTGGAATATTTTGCCAATGGAGGCTTTGTGTAGGAGGAGGGACCTAATCATCTGGTAAAGCAGAGTCAGGTTTCTCCACAATAGAATCAGATATCCTTGGCCTCTTTTTGTCCACCAATTTGTTTCTTACAACTTTCTTTGCTGCTGCAGCAGATGCTGCAGCTTTGCCTTCTGACACTGTTGCTGTAGCACTACCTGTGACAGCATTCACACTCTGCATTTCAGCTTCCAACGGCCTTGGTGTTTTCTCTAGGAAGGTTGAGTTTTGGGTGGATTTTTATTTTTGGGGAGGGAGGTTGTTTGGTTGATAGAGACTTGTGGAATGGATTGTTTTGGGTGGAGGGGATGGTTTTGGAATATGGATGAATTGTTTGCTTTAAGGTGTGGTGGATGAAGGGTAAATAACGAAGGGTTGTAACTGTGAGAAGTAGGCTTTTGTGGTGGAGAAGGTGTTTTGGGTGGACGGATTGTTCTTTGGTTGGTGATTGTTTAGGTGAAGGTGTGGTGGAAAGGTTTTGAGTGGGTGGTGATTGGGGAAAAGATTTCTAACAAGGTTTAAATGTTGAGATAGAGAAAACACACTGCCAATTAACAGAAGTGACTGCCAAATATGCCACAATTGCATTTGAAATTCCATTTTGATCACATGCTCAACACTTCAGCAACAGGTGCTGCAACACATAGTGCTGCAGCAACAAAATTCTGCATAATTGACAGGACAAACCACAGGACCACTTATTCATACCTGAAAAGGTAAAAACCGAAACACACAAAACACAATTAGTCTTAAAAGTCTGGCTTGCCTCCCAGTAGCGCTTAATTAATAGTCTTTAGCTAGACTTGACATTCAAAACTCAAGTTAGGGTGGATAATAGGACAAAAAGAAAATATCATTCTTCCGCTTTCTCCTTTTGGTCAGAAATCCCATGTATTTGGCATATGGAAGCAAGTGTTCCCATGCCCCAATCAATAAGCATTTGGGATAGGAGTTCCCCTTTTCTTGAAAAAATTGAAGCTCATTTAGCGGAGGACTCTTTCCTTCAATTACCAAGGGTTGAACCTTAATTGTCACATGACTCTTTTCATACCTCAACCTTGGCTTTTCTTCCTTGTCACTATTTTTGAATTTTTCTTGTTCTACCACTACACAATTTTTTTGTTTTTCTTCCACTACTTCCAAATGACCACATTCAAGTTCACACTCTACACTCATTTTTTTCTTTTGCCCAACCACAGATTCAATACAACTTTCTTCTTGTAGATGCTCCATAATAGTCCTAACGTGAGCCTCTATATTCTTACATGAAGCTTCAAAGTTGTCATGATAACTATCTTCTTTTAGATCAATCACTTCTTCAATACAACTCTCCTCTTTTATATGCTCCATAATTGTCTTAAAGTGAGCCTCTATATTCTTACATGATACTTGAAAGTTGTCACTATCCACTTTGATATCCTCAAGTGATTGAGCTACAAATTCTTGGAAGTTGGAGATGGTCTCATGGAATCCTTCGGTTTGAGCTTGACAACTTGGATCTTGCTCACACACAAAGTTTTCCATGCCACAATCAATATTTTGGGCTGTCATAGGCATGAAATTGGTCTCATAACAGCACCTTTCAAATTTTTCACGCTCCACCTTCATAGATTCAATGGATTGAGCTAAGTGTTCTTTTAAACTAGAGTTTCCCTCATGTAATCCTTTGGTTTGAGCTTGGGAACATGGATTTGTCTCAAAACAGCGCCTTTCATGTTCACTACCATGGAAATCAAAATTGAAACATTGTTGAGCATTCAATTCTTGCATAAAGTAAAAACTCCAATGGTCCATGGTAAAGTGGAATTTTTTTCTTTCACAAAACACTAAACACAAATGGTGAAACTAAAAACAACAAAGAGAACACATTACAAACACAAAACACAATACGAAATAGAAAAAAAAATTGCTCAAAAATTGAACACACAAAGAAACTAACCAAACATACTAACTAAACAATAGAAATTAACTATCACAATCCCCGGCAACGGCGCCAAAAACTTGTTGTGTGAAAACAATATGTGCAAGTATACACAATCGTAACAAGTAATAAAGAGTAAGTAGAGATCGTTCCCACGAGGATTGTTGAGTTCTTTTCTATATTTAATTAGCAAGTAAGCTAGTAAGTAAAACAAAGTAAAATAACAAGTTGTAGAACTTAGTTTTATCAACAAACAGTAATTAAGATAAATGATTAGTAGAAATCCAGAATGAGAGTAAGTTGGGAATGCTTTCACTATGCAAATTCATAATAATGCTCAAAATGCTATGCTAAGTGCTGCAGCACTAGGGGCTGCCGCAATTGTGCATTATGTCTAATGCTTAACACTAGGCTTTAGTCGCCCCAAATTATGTCTAATTCGGAAGAGATTATTTCCCTAGGCTACTGGAGAACAAGCAGCATTACACCTAAGTGTTTTACCTCATGGCTTATGCCTCTCCTATGTCTAGGACTCAAGCAAGGAACAACTATATGTCTATAGTGCAACATACCATGTTATCTTGTGAGATATATATACAAACCATGTCTGTGAATGTATATCTACTTAGATTAGACGGCCAATCCTAATCTAAGATGGAAATAGTAAAAACACACAAGATAAAGCGCTCAACACAATAACATAAGCATCAAGAACATTAAGACTTCATTACATAGATCTAAACATCCCAACTAAGAGTATTTAGCTCATGATGAGCAAACAACACAAGAAATACAACTCAAACATAAATGTTAAAGCCATAATACCGAAAATACAAGGAAGAAAGATACTAAGAAGAGGTAGACTGAAGATTGGCTCCAAGAACAGTAGCATGGAGGTTCAGATCAGCTCCCAAATCCACGAAAATCTCCAAGTAAATCAACTCGTGTATTGCTGCAGCATCACTCCCAGCAACAGAATTTCTACCTTTTATTGTGAAAATGGAGCTTGGAACGAAAATGGAGAGAAAGGCTATGTCTAACCCTAGCCTCCTTTCTGAACCAGCCTCCTAAATGAGGAAGATGAGCTCCCTTTTATAGAGCTAGGGCTTAGTGATTAAAGAAATGTCATTTGGAGGCTCTTTTTGTCCTTATGTGTGCCTAGGAGTACAAGTGACCACATAGATGGAATATTCTTGGCATAACAGTACCCATTCACTGCTACAGGACGTGCCTATCCTTTTTGACAGCTAGCAGGCGCTGAAATCCGTGTGACAACATTTTCTCTCTCATTTGTCGCAGAAATGCAATGCTGCGGCACCTATTGCTGCAGCAATGAAGTACACACATAAAAGCACAAAATGGGGCACCAAAGTGCCAAATGACTCCAAACCATAATTAAATCTTCTTTTACACTAAACAACATATTTTAACTGATTAAAGACAATATTACTTTAGAACTCACAATAATTTAAGGTAAGAAAGCATAAATAACTCTATATAAGATAGAGGTATCAAACCCACACCTTTTTCACAACTTGTCTGCTTCTAGCCATACAAACAGATGCAGTATGTCCTAATTTGGCACAGTAATAACATCTAATATATGAACTAGTAGTGAACTTAGGTCTATAATGCACATGTCTTTTTATGAAATTATTACTTGGAGACCTAGGATGCATTCATTTTTCCTATTGTCCATTCAAGCTCATGAATTTTCTTTTCATATTCAACACACTTATCACATACATAATTTGCTTTAAAGCAACCAAGACTATGATTTTCATTTCTAAGTTCTAATTTTTCCTTAGTTAAAGCGAAACTTCGTTTTGAAGATGAGCAACTGCTTTCTTAGATTGGGTTAATGCTTTAGCTAGTTTCAAAGAATCATTATGCAATTCAAGAAATGCTTCATGTAATTCATCATATGCATTTTGTGAAGTTTTAGAGTTAGAATCTACCTTAGTTTCATTTTCACTGTCGTGGTCGGCCATGAGAGCAACTTGAGCTTCTTCACTTTTTGAATCATCTGATGAGTCCATGTTATTGTCTTCCCATGCTATGTAGGCTTTTCTACCCTTGTTTCCTTTGGATTCCTTTTTCTTTAACTTTGACGGCTTTCTTTGTAAGTTCGGGCCATCCATCTTCATGTGTCCGGATTTGCCACATTCGTAGCAAGTTGGTGGACTTGAGAAGTTTTCCTTGCTTGAGACTCTTTTGTGTGAATAATTCTTCCTGGGGAAGCTTTTCCTTCTCATGAATTTTTTGAATCTTCTGACCATTAGCTCCATATTCTCCTCGTCTTCATTATCTTCATTTTCCGAATCATCACTATCATCAGATGGATTTGAACTAGAAACTTTGAGAGCTAAGCTTTTCTTTTTATTGTATTTTTCTTCATGTTCTGCTAGACGAGCGAGCTCTAATTCGTGCTCTTGTAGTTTCCCAAAAAGAGTGGCGAGTGTCATAGTAACTAAATTTCTTGATTCAGCTATAGCAGTTACTTTCGGTTGCCATTCTCTGTTTAGGCATCTCAGCACTTTGTTGATCAAATCTTCGATAGGAAGCGATTTTCCTAATGAGCCCAGTTGATTTATAATGTGAGTGAACCTATTTTTCATTTCTTGTATAGTTTCTCCTTTATTCATTCTGAATAGTTCATATTCCCGGATGAGAGTGTTTGTCCTTGCTCTTTTTACCTCGCTCGTACCTTCATGAGTTACTTGAAGATTATCCCACATTTCTTGTGCAGTATTGCAATTTGATACCCTAAAGAACTCATCGGGGCTTAGTGCGGAAGTAATGATGTCTTTGGCCTGGAGATTGTGTTGTACCTTTTTCTTATCATCATCAGTCCATTCAGCTCTTTCTTTGACAGTGAGAATACCATTTACCATGTGCGTAGGGACATAGGGTCCATTTTCCACAGCATTCCATACATCAATATCAACCCCTTCTATGAATATTCTCTTTCTTTCTTTCCAATATGCATAATCTTTCCCGTTGAATCCCGGAGGACGGGTAAGAGACGCACCCTCTTGTGTAGACCAACCTGAAGCCATTTCTCTTGAAGCTGCTAGGCCCTTTAAACAAGAGTCTAGCTCTGATACCACTTGTTACCAAGTGGCATCAGTCTCAAGCGGGGGGGAGGTGATTTGAGACTTTAAAAACTTTTCCCCTTTTTACGACTTAGATTAATTTTTCGCGCAGATTTATGGAACAAACAAATTAGAATTTAAAACAGTAAAGGACACACAAGATTTATACTGGTTCGGTTACCTCCCAGTGACCTACGTCCAGTCCTCACAACCCTTTGTGAGATTTTCCACTATCAAATTAAAGCTTTCAATTGGGTGCTTTAAAACCCTTACAGACTCAGGCGCTCTTCACCTAGGATACCCCACCTTGTGCAAGAGCCCTAAAAACAATTACAACAAGAGATACCCCACCCTTATTACAATCAAAAACCCTAGAGAGATACCCCACTCCCTAGTACAACCAATTTGAAACAAGAGATACCCAACTCTTGTTACAATCAAAACCCTAGAGAGATTCCCCACTCTCTAGTATAAACCAATAACAGTATTAAAAGAAATTACAATGAAATAACAAATACCTCTGAGAAGGCGAATACAACAACTTGAAGATTCCCAACCTAACCCTTGAGAGAGATCAGCTCAAATTGATGAAGAACGTGAAGAATGAGTGTGACAGTGAGAGAGTTTGCGTTCTTCTCTTTAGAATTGTAGGTTGTAAGTGATACGTGAAATCCTAAGTCCTATTTATAGAGTTTGTAAAAAATATGACCGTTGAAGCAATTTGTGTTATAAGTGGACAATCGATTATCTTCTTTAAAAACATAGTAAGTTAATTGATTGTGTGCTTTAGAAAGAATAGCTCCATAAGTGAATAATCGATTATATGCTTAAAGAAAGAAAGTTGGGAATCGATTATGTGCTTAAATGAAAGAAAGATAGGAATCGATTGTTTGCTTAAATCAAAGGAGCCAAGAATCGATTGTTTGCTTTAAGAAATAAGACAATCAATTGTTTGCTTGAAAATAGGAATAAGACAATCGATTGTTTGCTTGAAAATAGGAAAGTTTCACAAAAATTAGGATGAGAATCGATTATCTTCTTTAAAAGCTACAAACCATAATCGATTACTAGCTTTAAAGCTACTAGGTCATGAATCGATTTTGTGCTTGCAACTAACAAGCTCAAAATCAATTTTTTGCTTGATAAAACAAGTAAGGAATCGATTCATTGCTTCCAAAACTAAGTCCTAATCGATTGATGGCTTAAACAATAAGAATGAAATTAATTTCTTTATTTAAAAAATAATTTCTTTTAACAACACTAAGCCATGAATCTATTTCATTTAAAAACAACAAGTGCCTAACCTATTTATCAATTGAAACCATATGTTAGGTTCATTTGTGTGAGTGATATTGTGCTTTTGTCTGATGCAGGTGCAATGCTTTTGTCTTCTGCTTAATTGCTTATTGCAGGTGCATTTGTTGCTGTCTCTATTGCAGCTGCAATAATGAATAAACACATAAAAATACCATAATTCATGAAAGTCAATGATAATGAGTTCCAAAGTTAAATAATGTTGATTTCAACTATTATTCTTTATTTGGACTATCTAATTACTGAGTTTCTTACAATAATTCAAGCTTAAAAAGTATGAATAACTCTATATAAAATAGAGTTATCACACCCCCAAACTTAAATCATTGCTTGTCCTCAAGTAATGACTAAAAACAAAACAAGTTTAACAAGCATTCCTTGGTAAATTTTCAGAAGATCAGATCAGCTAGTTCCTTCAAGACATATTTTTCAATAAGTGCATTCTCTAGAAACTAAACTCTATGTTTCCCATAACGCTTGTGAACCATAGGTTCTTCAAACATTCGAAGTTTATTTGAGCTCTTTTGTGTGAGTGTGTGACTTCACTGACCTTCAGATTGGTTCTTTCCCTAAGTTTGGAAAATCTACTTAGCTTTTGGATTGA
Organism: Astragalus glycyphyllos; assembly: GCA_963573325.1. Taxonomy (NCBI): domain Eukaryota; kingdom Viridiplantae; phylum Streptophyta; class Magnoliopsida; order Fabales; family Fabaceae; genus Astragalus; species Astragalus glycyphyllos. The sequence goes on along the minus strand of OY754314.1, from coordinate 44,965,219 downwards.
AAAATTTCACGTTTGATCAAGTTAAAAATTCCTTCAAAATGGGGTTTAGACTAACAATTTCCACAAGTGCTGAGGATGCTTCAAAGTACAACAAGGGTCTTTTTCAAGAAAATTCAATCTAAGCCAGTGCTTTCTACGTGTTTGGTGGCTTTTTTGTAGGTGCAATGTTGAATTTTGGTATTGTAGGTGCAATATACTTTGCTGTTGCAGGTGCAATGGTATAGATTCATTGCAGGTGCAATGGATTTCTGTGACTTTTGTTGCTTTTGCTTTTCTTCTTTGATGATTGTAGCTGCATTGTCCGCCTCGCTGTTCCCCTTTGTGTCTTTTTTTTGCACTTTTTGGAACGGATATAGCTTATACGATTTAGATCAATGCAGCTTTTATGGAATTTGAGTGAGAAGATCAAAGTATTTTTCTGTTGCACTGGCTTCCTAAGATTGAACCTCTTTTGCCTTTGTATTCATTGTTGCACTCCCAAACTTATCTCTTTATGCTACTCCCCATTTTTACTAAAGCTTTAACAATTGATCTTGGCTTACTAAGACTATATATCCTTGGCATCCATTTATTTCCTCATTAGTTGAGTTCCTTTCTTCAAATCAGTGAGTTTACGTGTTGAAGGTCGAATATTCTTGATCATTTTTTGAACTTAGGCCACAACACTTGATGTTTCCCAAAAAGAAGTTCAGTTTCTGAAAAATGCACTTGTTTTTCTCAAATCAATGTTTTCTAGCTGATCATGCTTCTTAAAACACATATTGCCCAAGGGTGCTTACCAACTCTGATTCTACAACTACTACTATCTGACTTTTAACACTTGATTACATATATAAAGATCAGGTATATATAAAACACACATACTTATATATATATATATTAGCTGCATATTGTTCACAAAATAATCAAAAAGTCCCCCCCCCCCCCCCCCAATCTTAAAGATTAGCAGTGTCCTCACTGCATAGCTGAATGGGAGAGGGGATATTGCAGCTGCATTAAAAGTCAGTACTTAACATAAACAAACTTAAAACAAGTATTTAACAATTTAAACTAGCAAAAGAAACATGGAACTTGTTACTGCTTGGTTGCCCCACTCCTAAGCCTGTTGCTTGCCCTTACTGCTGGCTTGGTTCCTTTTTCTGCTTCTTTGTCTTTGGGCCAGCTGCTTTTGTTGCAGTGGTTGCAGGTGCATCAGTCTTCTATGTTGCAGCTGCAACAGTTTGGTTCTATGCCTCTTTTGCAGCAGCTTTCTTCTGTATTTTCTCCTTGTCTTGCATAGCAGCTAATGTCTGTTACCAAGTGGCTTCAGTCTCAAGAGGGGGGGTGAATTGAGACTTTAAAAAGTTTTTCCCCTTTTTACGAATTAGATTAATTTTTCGCGCAGGTTTATGGAACGAACGAATTAGAACTTAAAACAATAAAGGACACACGAGATTTATACTGGTTCGGTCACCTCCCAGTGACCTACGTCCAGTCCTCACAACCCTTTGTGAGATTTTCCACTATCAAATTAAAGCTTTCAATCGGGTGCTTTAAAACCCTTACAGACTCAGGCGCTCTTCACCTAGGATACCCCACCTTGTGCAAGAGCCCTAAAAACAATTACAACAAGAGATACCCCACCCTTGTTACAATCAAAAACCCTAGAGAGATACCCCACTCCCTAGTACAACCAATTGAAACAAGAGATACCCCACCCTTGTTACAATCAAAACCCTAGAGAGATTCCCCACTCTCTAGTATAAATCAATAACAGTATTAAAAGAAATTACAATGAAATAACAAATACCTCTGAGAAGGCGAATACAACAACTTGAAGATTTCCAACCTAACCCTTGTGAGAGATCAACTCAAATTGATAGAAATAGTGAAGAGCAAGTGTGTTTGTGTAATAGGGTTTGATTTGTTCTTTGTTATGCGTAGGTTGTTGTTGAATTGTGAAACCTTAACTTCTATTTATAGAGTTTGTAAAAATATGACCGTTGGAACACTTTTTAACTCTATTGTGATAAGTGGACAATCGATTGTTGTCCTTTAAAACATAGTAGAAGAAATCGATTGTTTGCTTAACTTAGAGAAGAGAAGAATCGATTTTGGTGCTTAAAGAGGTAAGTGGATAATCGATTCCTAGCTTTAAAAAAACAAGTTCACAAAAACAAGTGAGGAATCGATTTTCTTCTTTGAAGAATGAAGTCACAAATCGATTGTTTTGTTTCAAAGAGGAAGCATGAAATCGATTGTTTTGTTTCAAAGAGGAAGCATGAAATCGATTTTCTTCTTTCAAATAGGAGGCTATGAATCGATTTTGTTCTTTCAAAACACCAAGTCATCAATCGATTGCTTTCTTTCCAAAACAAGTTCCTTTTAAAAACATCAAGTGTGAAATCGATTTATAGCTTCAAAAAGCAATAATGAAATCGATTTCTAACTCTAAAAACAAGAAAGAAATCGATTTTACACTTCAAAACAACAAGTCATCAATCGATTGTTTTCTTTCCAAAACAACTTCCTTTTTAAAACCAATTAAGACACAAATCGATTTCTATCTTTAACAACATGAATGAAATCGATTTTCAGCTTAACTAATATGAAAGAAATCAATTTCTAGCTTAAAAATTACCAAAACAAGAATCAATTCTTTACTTCAAAAACAATTTCTTTTAAAACATTAAGCCATGAATCTATAATTATAAAAACAACAAGTGCCTAACCTATTTAACATGCTTTTCTCAATTCGATAACATATGTTAGGTTTGTTTGTGTGAGTGCTAGTGTGTTGAGTGATTTGAGTCGATTCTCAAAAGCGGTTTACATTTCATTCCTAATACACGACCCAACTTCCTAGCGACTACCCTTGAAACAGACTTACTTCTTGAGTTCGTTGTGCCTTGGAGTTCCATTTGTCACTTTGTCTTATATCACTTCATCATCAAAACTTAACCTGCAACACAAGATATCCACAATGTCTTGTCCACCATCTCTCTAGCTGCTGCTGCTGCTGCAGGATCTATATCTGTGTGGACCTATGTTGCACCTACAACAACTTGGGGTTGCATTGTAGGTGCAATTGGCGTGCCTGTTGCAGTTGCACTGCTGGCAGCACGAGTTGCAGCTGCAATGATGGTAGCCATAGTTGCTTGAGCAGAAGTGTCTTCAGTTGTTTGCTTGGGGGATCTTCTTCTTTGTTTTCCTCCTCCTCTTCCTCTTCTTCATCAGATCCTTCCTCTTCCTCTGTCTTACCAGATTCTTCATGCTCTTCTCCTTCCTCAGGTTCTTCTTCAATTTCTGCCAACTTTCTTTTTGCACCTGCAACAACGGTGTCAGATTCAACAGATGCAGCAACTTCTGCTTCAATATTAGTCTCTGCTTGAAATTGTTGCTGAACAGGTTCATCATTTTTCTCCTCCATGGGTTGGTTCTCAGGTTCTGTTTCTTTTTGTGGAGTGGGTGATTTCTGTTTGGGTGATTCTGGTTTTGGAGTTGGTTCTTTTTGTGGTGAAGCTTGGTGGAGAGGTGATTGTGGCATATGAGTTGGTGATTGGATGGGAGTAATGGTTGGTGATTTTGAGTGAGGTGGTGTGACAGGTTTGATTGGTGGATCATTTGGGCCAAAAGGGGTTGATGGGGTTCTTTTCTTTGGCTTGGGCACTTGCTCCATTGTGATGTCTTCCACTTCATCACTCTCAGTTTCCTCTTCATCTTCTTCATCATCATTTTTGTCTATTTCCTTCACTGCTCTTACTGCCTCCTCCTCTTCTGTAGTATCTTCCTCAGAATCTAAGACTGGTTCTTCCATCACCTTCTTTCCTTTTTCTTTTCTTGTTGGTGGCCTCTTCTTAACCACTTTGGTCTTCTTTCTCTTAGGCACAACTTCTTCTTCTTCCTTCTCTTTTTCTACTTCCTCCTCTTCTTTTTCTTTCTCTTTCTCCAACACCCATTCAGGAAAAATGGGCTTTGGTGGATTGTATTGACCATTTGCAAGGTGTTGGAACCACATATCTTTCCATGTGAGTTTGTCCTTTTCAAATTTCCACATTGCTCTCTGTTGCTGCATGAATTGTTCCTACAATGCTATACTAGCACCATCTCTTTGCACCTTTGTTCTGTCCTTGTAGTTTGCATTGATTGCTCCAGGAGGAAACTTCCTTTCCTCAGTAATTTTCACTTCAGCTTTTGCACACAATTTAGTGATAAGATATGGGAAAAACAGATTACCAGTTTCCTTGTTTTTGCAAATTAGGATTTCTTCAACAATTACCCTACCCACATCAATGTTATTTCCTAACAAGATGGAATCTATAGCAAGCATTCTTTCATTTTTAATGGTAGTAGTGTGTGAGGTAGGTAATAATGCACATGCAACAAACAAATGTCATGCACTGGCTTCTGGTGTGAGATATTTGCTCTTAATTGTGTACTCAGTTGGTTTACATTTTTCCCATACAGCATCACTTTCTGCAATCCTACCCTTGACTCTATTCATTTCTTTTGTATCAGCAGTTTCAATCAGATATTCAAAATCAATACCACTATACTCTAGAAGATACTCATCATTGATAGTTGTTGGATCAAATTCTACTCTTTTTCCTCTAACAGTAGAGTAATAGAGTGGCTTATCAGTTTTCTGAGTAGGGATACCTGCATAGAACTCACGCACAATGGGAATACAGTAGGATCCCCTGTGTTTGATGAATGATTCCCAGCCCAAATTCTTCACAGTCTCATGGAAGGATTCTGCAGCATCATTGGTCTTGAACCCACGTTCTGGTAAACAATCCATAGCCCAGAATTTTGCTCCTTCCTTTGAGATCGTTGCAGGTGCATTAGAGGGCTTCTTTTCTGTTTGCGATGATGCACCTGCATCAACAGATCCTTTGCCGGAAGTTTTGATTGCAGATTGCTTCTTCACCATTGTTGATTTCTTTAGGGTTTGAGTTTTGGGAATTTGAGAGAGAAGGTGAATTGCTGAGTTCAAAGTTAGAACTTGAGGATTTTTGTGAGAGAGAGAGTGGTAACGGTAACAAATGAGGATTAGTGGGTGGTTTTAAATGTTGAGGGAGGTTATGGGTTAAGGGAAGTTGAGTTTGAAGTTAGTGGGTTATGATGGGACATTGATTTGACCGTTTGGTGTGGTGGATGAGCATGCAAGAGTACACGTGGAAGGTTAGGTGTCTGGAACAGTTTATGTGTTGAGGTGAACTGTTTAAGTGGAGGGATGGTTGGTTTTAAAAATTATTTTGGAAGGGTACCACGCATTGGTATTGTAGCTGCAATGGTTGTCTCCTGCATTGCAGGTGCAATGGTTAATTTTCATATTGCACCTGCAATAGCTTTTCTTTGTTGCAATACACAAAATTCCTGCAAAAATACTCAAAACATATAAAAACATTTAAATTCATGGGTTGCCTCCCAGAAAGCGCTTGTTTTAAGAGTCTTTCAGCCTGACTATCTCCAATTGAACTAGAGATCTTGGAGTTGGGTGGTGGTCTTGCTTCTCACAACTTCATCTCCATAATACATCTTCACTCTTTGTCCATTAACCTTGAAAGTGGAGTTGGTTCTTTCATCAAATAGATCTACTGCACCATGAGGGTACACTTTTAGCAATTTGGAAGGACTAGACCACCTTGATTTAAGCTTTCCAGGGAACAGCTTGAGTCTAGAGTTGTATAGTAAAACCATACTTCCCTCAATTAAATCTCTGCTCTGAATTCTTTTGTCATGTCATACCTTTGTTTTGTTTTTGTAGATTTCTGCATTCTCATATGCAAAATTTCTGAATTCATCCAGTTCATTGAGTTGCAGTAACCTTGTTTTTCCTGCTTGATCATATTGGAGGTTTGTCTTTTTAATTGCCCAAAATGACTTGTGCTCTAACTCCAATGGTAAATGACATGCCTTTCCATACACTAGCCTATATGGAGACATCCCCAAGGGTGTCTTGTATGCAGTTCTGTATGCCCACAAAGCGTCATCTAAGTGCACTGACCATTCTTTCCTTGTGGGGCCAACCATTTTTTCAAGAACTCTTTTGATCTCCCTATTGGATAGTTCTGCTTGTCCACTGGTTTGTGGATGGTAAGCAGTGGCTATTTTGTGCTTCACTCCATATTTGGCTAAGAGACCTTCAATGAGTTTGTTGCAGAAGTGTGAACCTTCATCACTGATAATTACCCTTGGAGTACCAAATCTAGTGAATATGTTCTTCTGCAGAAACTTGCTCACTGACTTAGCATCATTGTTTGGCAATGCCACAGCTTCTACCCATTTAGAAACATAGTCAACAGCTACCAAGATGTATGAATTGCCAAAGGACAGGGGAAATGGTCCCATGAAATCCATTCCCCAAACATCAAAGAGTTCAACCTCTAGGATATTTGTGAGTGGCATTTCATGTCTGTTTGAGATATTCCCAGCCCTCTGACATCTATCACAATTCTTTACCATCTGATATGCATCTTTGAATAATGATGGCCAATAGTAACTTGATTGTAGCACTTTAGCAACAGTTCTTGTGCTACCAAAATGCCCACCATATGGTGCTGCATGACATTGCAGGAGCACTGCATGTTGTTCTTCTTCTGGTAAGCATGTTCTGATGATTTGATCTGGAAATTTTTTGAAAAGAAAACGGTCATCCCAATAGTATTGTTTAACTATGTGGAAGAACCTTTTCCTCTGTTGGTAAGTCAAGTTCACAGGGACAATTTTGCTTGCAAGGTAATTCACAATATCAGCAAACTAGGGTGTTGCAGATTCTATTGCAGCTGCAATTGTTGTTTGTTGAATTGCAGGTGCAATGGATGCATCTGCATCTTGTGTTGTTGCAGAAACTGCCAATAGCTTTTCATCTGGAAAACTTTCTTGTATTTCTCCCCCTGTTATACCTGCACTTTCATTCTCAAGTCTAGACAAGTGGTCAGCAACCTGGTTCTCCACCCCCTTTTTATCATGAATATCAAGATCAAATTCTTGGAGGAGGAGAACTCATCTAATTAGCCTAGGCTTTGCATCTTTCTTTGAAATAAGGTATTTAATAGCATAATGATCTGTGTAAACAATTACCTTAATTCCAACTAAATATGATCTGAATTTATCAAATGCAAAGACTACAGCTAAGAGTTCTTTTTCAGTCACAGGGTAATTAATTTGTGCTTCAATTAGTGTTTTGCTAGCATAGTAAATGGAATGAAAAACCTTGTCATACCTTTGCCCTAGGACTGCTCCTACTGCAAAGTCACTAGCATCACACATGAGCTCAAATGGCTTGCTCCAATCTGGTGTAACTATTACTGGTGCTGTTACCAATGCCTTCTTCAGTGTTTGAAATGCTTCCAAGCAAGATTCATCAAAGTGGAATGGCACATCATGCTGCAAGAGTTGGCACAATGGTTTTGAGATCTTTGAAAAGTCTCTAATGAACCTTCTATAAAAGCCAGCATGCCCCAAAAAGTTTCTGATACCCTTCACAGTGGTTGGAGGAGGTAATTTCTCAATCACCTCAATCTTTGCTTTGTCAACTTCAAGGCCTTTCTTTGAAACTCTATGGCCTAGAACAATTCCCTCTTGGACCATAAAATGGAATTTTTCCCAATTCAGAACTAGATTGGTCTCTTCACATCTTTTAAGGATGTCTTCCAAGTTGGATAAACAAGTTTGATAAGTCTCCCCAAACACTGAGAAGTCATCCATAAACACTTCCATTGAATGCTCAATGAAATCTGAGAATATTGCCATCATGCATCTTTAGAATGTTGCAGGTGCATTACATAATCCAAATGACATCCTTCTAAAGGCAAAGGTGCCATAGGGACATGTAAATGTTGTCTTTTCTTGATCTTCAGGAATAATGGCTATTTGGTTATAGCCTGAGTATCCATCTAAGAAGCAATAGAATTCTTTACCTGCTAATCTGTCCAACATTTGATCAATGAATGGCAATGGGAAATGATCTTTCTTAGTTGCCTTGTTAAGCTTTCTGTAGTCCATGCATATTCTCCACCCTGTAACTGTCCTTGTAGGTATCAATTCATTTTTTGCATTGGCCACTACTGTCACTCCACCCTTCTTTGGTACACATTGTACTGGGCTAACCCATGCACTATCTGAAATAGGATAGATTATGCCAACATCTAGCCATTTGATGATCTCTTTCTTTACCACATCCTTCATCACTAGATTCAATCTTCTTTGGCCTTCAATGTTGTTCTTGGAATTTTCATCCAAGACTATTCTGTGCATACAAATGGAAGGACCGATTCCTTTGATATCTGACATCTGCCAACCAATTGACATCATGCTCCTGCTTTTGAGATAGGTCAGAAGCAATGATCACAGGTAATGTGTTATTTTTCCCTAGGAAAGCATATTTTAAATGTTTAGGCAATTCTTTGAGCTCCAATGATGGTGGTGCCTCAGTTGAAGGAATATTTCTTTTGAGTTTTGAATTTTCAAGTTCTAAGGACTCATATTTTCTTGCCCAAAGTTCCTTCACTTCTGCTTTTCTTGCTGTAACTTCACTTTCTAACTCATGCCCTGTACCTGGCATTGCATCTGCATCTGCAGCATCTGGTGTATCTGCAATAGATGTCAGTACATTTAAAAGATGATCCTGCTCTTGAGTAAAGTGTTGTTGTACAACTTGATCTAGGGAAACAATGAGGGAACATTCTTCAACATCTTCATTTGGACATTTGAGAGTGTTCAAAATATTGAATTTAACTCCTTGATCATTAACCCTCATTGTTAATTCTCCCTTTTGCACATCAATGAGTGTTTTGCCAGTGGCCAGTAATGGTCTCCCAAGAATTATTCGTACTTCTTTGTCTGTATTGAAATCTAAAATAACAAAATCTACAGGAAACACATATTTGTCAACTTTAATAAGCACATCTTCTATGATTCCTTCAGGATAGACAATTGACCTATCAGCAGGCTGAAGGGTCACAGTTGTTGGCCTAACAGTTCCAATACCTAATTGATTAAATATGGATTTAGGCATCAAGTTTATACTTGCTCTTAAATCACACAAAGCTCTACCAGTATAAAATTTTCCAATTGAAAAAGGTATTGTGAAACTGCCAGGGTCTTTTAGTTTCCTAGGGATTTTGTTTTGCATTATCATACTACATTCTTCTGACATGGCAACAGTTTCAAATTCTCCTAATCTTCTTCTTTTAGTTAGCGCATCCTTCATAAATTTTGTATAATTAGGCATTTGCTTGGAGTGCTTCAACAAGTGGTACATTAATGTGTAGTTGTTTAAGTACATCTAGGAATTTACCAAATTGTTTCTCCTCATGTGCTTTTTTAAGCCTTTGTGGATAAGGAGGAGAAGGATATTCTGGTACTAACCTGGATGGTGTGGTAGTAATTTCTGATCTAACAACTTTAGGTACTCCTGCATCAGTTGCATCTGCATCAGTGATTTCTGCATCCGTTGCACCTGCAATTGATGCATCTGTTGCACCTGCATTACTAGTACCTGCATCAGAAATTTTCATTTTTTTTCATTTTTCTTTTTCCCATTTCTTTGGTTTTTTTCTATTTCTTCCTCCTCTACACTTTCTGGGGGGTAAGGTTCTGAGAGATCCTTTCCACTTCTTAATGAGATGGCTTTGCATTGCTCACTCATTGGCTTCTTTGAAGATGAGACTTCTGTGGTAGATGGCAATGCACCACTTGGCCTTTGATATAATGCAGTAGCCAATTGACCAACTTGGTTTTCCAAGTTCTTAAGTGATGCATCATGAGCCTGTCTTGCAGTTCTGGTTTCACTTATGAATGCATCAGTTTTGTTCATGTAAGCTTTGAACATTTCCTCCAAAGAGTTGTCATTTGATTGTTGAGGTGTTCTTTGATAATTTGCCTGATTTTGATGTGGAAAGCCTGGTGGAGTTGCAGGTGCATTAGCATTGGGTGCTTGTGCATTATTGTTGCTCCACTTAAAATTTGGGTGATTTCTCCAACCAGCATTATAAGTGTTAGAGTAGGGGTTGTTGTTTTTGTTGTATCCCAAATAGTTAACAGACACAGGGTTGCTTGGACATTCTTCATACAAGTGGCCACCCCCACAATATACACAACTTGTGGAACCTGGAGGTGCTTGCTCTATTGCAGCTGCAGTATCTGGCATTGCACCTGCATTGGATGTTGGTGCATTGTTATTGTTGAGGTTCTTTATCATGTTGGTGAGTGATGCAACTTGAGCTGCTAGTGATGATACTTCACTGATTTCATGGACCCCAACGGCTTTCTTTTGAACAGTGCCCCTCTCTGTGGGCCAACTATAGCTATTGGTAGCCATTTTCTCAATTAATTCAGCAGCTTCATTGTATGATAAGTTCAGTAGCACTCCTCCAGATGATGCATCTAACATGAGTCTGGTTTGGGATTCCAAACCATTGTAGAATGTTTCCATTTGTATTATGACAGGGATACCATGATGAGGACATTTTCTCAAAATATGATAAGTTCACCATCTTTTTGTCAAAAGGCAGTAATTTCATTTCTCATCCTGGCATTTTTACTTGGTGGAAAATATTTTGCAAGAAATTTTTCAGCTAATTCATTCCACTCAGTGATAGAGTTAGGCTCTAGTGAATTTAACCATGCCTTTGCTTTATCCTTGAGGGAATATGGAAAAAGTTTTAGCCTAAAAGCATTTTCTGAAACACCAGGGATGATAAAATTGCTACAAAATTCTAAAAATTGCTTTAGATGTAAATGAGGATCCTCTTGTGGAGAACCACTGAATTGGCCTACTGTTTGAAGCATTTGAAACATCATAGGTTTGAATTCAAAATGTGGTGCATCAATTTGAGGTCTGACTATGCTGGTTTGCATGTTTGTTTGATCAAACACAGCATAGTCCCTCATTGGTCTGTCCCTATCATTTATCATACCTATTGGACCCATATTGATGAACTGGTTTCTGTAATTGTGCTCTGGATCACCATGAATAGAGCCTCTGCCTCTACCTGAACCTCTGCTAGAACCATGATGAGAGCCTTCTGCTCCTAGATCAGACATTGTTTGTCTTCCTACTTGTCTTTGAATCCTACGCAACCTTCTGAATCTCCTTTCTATTTCAGGATCTAACTGGAATTCTGGTGTGTTATACCTGAGCATATGCAGTAGTGACTAGTGCTGGTGCAATGGTTGCAGGTGCAACACTTTGCTGGTGTAATATCTGTTATACCACAAGGAACAAACAACCAGAGTAAAATTGATAACTAAACTACTACTAAATTAAACACTAAAAAATTAATGGCAATCCCGGGCAACGGCGCCAAAAACTTGTTGTGAAAAATATATGTGCAAGTATACACAGTCTTTAAACAAGTAATATAGAGATAAGAGGGATGTCGTACCCACAGGGATTGAATTAATTTTACTAAGGTTAAGTTAGTAGTAGAGCCAATGATAAAAATATAAAATGAAAGATTGATGTAGTGATTTGTGTGTAGCCAAATTGTAAATTAAAATAATTAAGAGTAAGTTGTGAATCAGTTGAGAAAGATGGTTGGAATGCTTTTGCTTGAGTAAGTTCACTTTGAATGTATAATGTTATAATTGATGCACCTGCAATGTCTTGCTGTTACAATGATTGCACCTGCAATGGATGCAGTACTAACAGTTTTATACTTTTCAGTACTTATCTTTAGGGCTTCATTACAGGTCTTATTTCTAAGTTCTAAATAAGTTCACCCTTGCCTAATTAAGCTCTTACAGATCATCCCATGAACTATGCTATCCTATGTAGATCTTAGCATGGTTTTAACAAAGTTTCCTATTATTAAAACACTTATTCATGTTAGTTCTTGATTTCAAATCATAAACCATTTCTGAATTTATGACCCTACTTACTTTAAGTGATCAAATTAAAATAAGTTGAAAGAATTATCACACAAGAACTAAATTACAAGAACATCAATAGAACTTTATAACATTTCAAAGTTTTATTACTAAGTTAAAGCATCCCAACCACAAGGGGTTTAGCTCATGCTTGACATAACTAGAAAGATACAAACAAGATTTCTCATGCTTATAGTAAGGAAAACACAAAGAGGATAAGAAGTAAGAGAATTTATACAAAAGAAGACTCTTTGCATTTCTTTTCTAGTAATGTGGTTGCATACACTTCTTCATAAGAGTACTTCAACAAATACACAAGGTAAGATGAGAAGGAATTATCACTATCTCACTTACTTGAAGCTTTGTTGAGTAGTGTGACTTACAAGAGAGATGAAACTACTTAAAACTAGAAACTAGAATGTAAAATGTATTGTTGAGTGATAAGAATTGAGTGTCCTTCAAATGGAGAAGAGGGTGGTATTTATAGGCTTCTTTGATTCACTTTCCTTGGTCACCAAGTTGAACTTTAGAGTTTCTTTCTCCTCTTGTCAAGTAAAAAGTATGATATGAAGTCCCACCAAAGATTAAGGGAGGTCCAATGGTGTTATGACAAGTGGAAAGTGAGATTTTGCACTTTGTGGCTAGATACATGAACTTGGCGCCACCTCCAACAACTTGGCCAACTTGCACTTGCATTTTGCTGACATCATCATTTTGTAGGAGCAATTCAGTGTAGCTTGAGTTGTTGCAGCTGATGCTGGTGCAATGCTTTTGTCTGATGCAGGTGCAATGCTTTTGTCTGATGCTTAATTGCTTATTGCAGGGGCATCTGTTGTTGTCTCTATTGAAGCTGCAATAATGAATAAACACATAAAAATACCATAATTCACGAAAGTCAATGATAATGTGTTCCAAAGTTAAATAATGCTGATTTCAACTATTATTCTTTATTTGGACTATCTAATTACTGAGTTTCTTACAATAATTCAAGTTTAAAAAGTATGAATAACTCTATATAAAATAGAGTTATCATCTTCAAAGTAATCTGAAGGATCTTCGTGTTTATCTCAAGGATCAAGCCACAAACAGAGAGAATCACAAGCAAACCTGAGTTAGGGTTTGCATTTGGGAACAAAAAAGGAAAGAAAGAAGAAAAGTGAGATTGAAGCGAAATACTCACATCTTGAAGCGTAGACTGAAGGTTGATTGAAGAGTTCAAGCATCAATTTGAAGCTTCTTCCACATACAAGAGGATTGAGAGAGACAAACCTCAGATTGAGCTGATTCAGTGCAAAAACCATAGGGCTTTTTGCATCATCATCATCAGCAATCATCACAGGTAAAGAATCAGGTGTTTGAGCACTTCAATCACTGAAGAAATCAGTGAGAGCAACAAACCCTAGCGTAGCTTCGAAGAGAGAGAGAAGAGAGAAGCAAGAACTGGTCAAGAAGAAGAGAGAGAAAGAATTCCTAAGAATGAAACCCTAGAAGTGGGGTAAGTGAATAAGTGAACCGGATCAAGTGGATCTGGGCTTCAGTTGGTTTGGGCCTAAGCTGATAACTCATATTTGCACCCCTGTATGTTACAAATACACCCTGCAAGAAGTAAAAGAATTATTAGATTACAAAAACAACACTGAGAAGCGAAAGTGGGCCGGGCCCAAACTAGTGAATGGTTTGGCCCAGTCCGGAACAAGTAGAAAAAATAGCATTGATACCTTTTCCGTTTTCCAATTCCCTCCATTCCTAACATGATTTCTTCTTATACCAAGCAATCAACCAACACCTTGTTTGTTGTGCTCGAAATAAACTAAGAAACAGCTAGAACATCGTATTGTGCAGATATGGCGAGAAAACAAACATCATCAACAACTGGTCACTAGTATATTGTGGAGACATTCCTACCCATTAGTATTTTCACCGAAATACTTAGAACAGTTTGAACAGATAATATAAATCATGTAGTCATTGATTAAAGTCTCCATTAACACACTTCATGATCACAAACAAAGAGGTCGTGATCATCCAACTTCATACGCGACTCTCACCTTTACTAGTTAAACCTCATGTAGCTATTTGGGTGAAGGTTTTACTAGACAAATACAAGTGTGATCCATTTGGGGGTTCATTGCAACCTAGCGGGATAACATGAAGTGTGGTATCAAGTGGAGCTTCAAGACAAATCTATCTTCAACTTCTCTAAAGACCTTTTGTAGGCTACGGTTTGTTTCTTTGTGGATGAATAAAATATTGGCTATTAAATCTTCTTCTCCTCCGGTGGTGGATCAAATTGCGGCTATTGACCCTATATTGCTAGAAGTAACAATCTGAATGGGTTCTTTTGGAATGGTACAACATTAGGTAGCTTTGACTGTCAAAGAAGGTTACTCCTCCCTTACATAGGCTCTTCCCCTCTCTCTCTCTCAAGTAATAGAATTTGGTGTTTACTTTGGAAACTAGGCATTCCTAAATTTGGCTTATAATTCATGGCGGGCACAAAGCTAATGTGGCATGTGTTTGGTGTAAGATATATCTTGATGATACTTGCCCTATCTGTGGGGTTTCAGAATGCATTCAAGTTCAAGAGGTTTGACATTTGTAATATACACACAAGTATGAGGCTCTTCCCCCCTCTCTCTCAACTAATAGAATTTGGTGTTTACTTTGGAAATTAGACCTTTTCTTTGGCTGATAATTTATGGCGGGCACAAAGCTAATGTGCCATGTGTTCGGTGTAAGATAATACTTGCCATATCTGTGGTGTTGCCATTCAATTTCTAGTTAACAAAAGCACATCTTGTTTCAGATTGCATTATATTCAATTTCAGGAGGTTTGACAACTTTGTAATATACACACAAGTATGAGATTGTGTAGGTCGATCCCAAAGTGGATTTGGCGCAATATTAAGAATCATACTCTTGTGCTCCAAATGACAATGAACTAGTTTGTAATTTCTAGTTAACAATTGAAAAATTAGCATAATCTAAACTCTTCAACAAACAAAATAATAAGACGTTGAATAATCTACCCAAGAAATAAATTGAACAGTCGAAGCATGCTATTGTAACTTCTTTCACCCACAATGGTGGAATTCACCCATATTAAGAACTTGAAGCTGGGGGACAAAGCATTTCCACTATATCATCCCAAAAATAAGAAAATTGAAGAAGAAAAAAATCTAATTCAAGATTTTTTAAGTTTCCAAATATTGATCTTGTCAAAAAAAAAAAGTTTCCAAATATTGGAAGGGGTTTATAATAATAATTGATCTCTGCATTGCAATACCCTCTCCCATATCTACAATATATCCAAAAATAAATAAATAATAGTAAACAATTAATTTAATCTATAAAGATCACACTCCTTCCTATTTAATCACTAAATTATAAAAACCTTTTTTTTATCAAAAATTATAAAAACCTATTAATAGTTTATTTTTGTCAATCAGTTTAGTACCTAAAATTAGCCACTTAGGGACTAAATCGAGGAACAAGTATAAACTTTAGAACTATTTCATAGTTTTTCGTGACTATAAAGATGACAATGACACCTTAGAGATTAAATTGAGAATTTATCCTAAAATGATAGAAAAGTAAAACTGAATGTGATAATAAAGAGATCATATTGTCAAAAACTGAAAAGAAAATAAAATCATATTGTATTAGTACCTTTACTACGCGTAGAAACCCGACATTATAAATAGCACTAAACGGATCATCAAATACATAGATATCTACTCTGAGCAATTTGGATGAGGTTTTAAACCCTTGTGGCTTAAGAGGTGGGCATTCTTCAAAGATGTCCGTATGCAAATCTTGTAGTAAGGGAGCACCAGAAATAAGCTTCTTTAGATCACGAGAGTGTTGTAAGCAGAGACGGAGGAATTGAAACCCTAAAGTTTGGTAAACAAGGAAACCAGCGAGACCCGGCGCATTAGGCATACAAAGCCGGTCAACACGGGAAATAACAAGTCTACTCATGTGATTGCCAGCGGACCAACGAAACAGCGCCAAGTGGACAGTACAAGGAGTGAATCAGATTTGTTTATTTTAAATGGGGCCCACCACGTTCATACTAGAGATGCACGTGACTCCAACAATGATGGGTCAATTAAGAAAATGCATTTGGACCTACCTAGCCAGGCCAATACTGTTGGGCCGATTGTTTTCCACAACATTAGACCACCTGACACTAATGATGAAAACACTTCTCATACCCTTCCTCCCTCTTTCACTGATGGTAAAGAAGATTATGGATTTATGGATTCTGATGAATTCATGGATGCAAATGACCAAGGAGTTAGCACAAGTAGTGATTCAGAGATGGAGGTGGTCCTGGAGACCCCCTCTTTGTGATTTTCTTGCTGATTGAGAATTAATCCCTTAAAGATTTTGTCTAATGAATTTAAACAAAATTTTTATATGGAATTGTCGTGGCGCTGCCAGTCCGGATTTGTTTCGTAATTGCAAAGAATTTGTTGACATGCATAGGCCAGAGATATTTGTGATTGTTGAAACCAGAATTCATCCAAGGAGACTGAAGAATACTTTCAATTTATTGGGTTTCAATGGCTTTACTTATGCTGAAAATAGAGGTTTTGCCGGTGGAATTGTTACAGGCTGGAAAACCAATTTGGTGGACTTGGTGGAGCTTGTTAACAACTTCCAATTCATTCATTTCAGAGTCACCATGCAGGATGGTTGGACGTGGTTCTTCACCCCGACTTATGCAAGCCCGGGTGATGATCTTAGACGTGAGCTTTGGGAGGCTTTTTTGAGTATGAGTAGAGCAATGAATGGTCAATGGTTGATTGCTGGGGATCTAAATGACATTACTGATCTTAGTGAAAAGAAAGGGGGGAGCAATACTAATCTCAGGAAGCATCATCTCTTTAAAGAGCGAATTAATCAATGCAATTTAATTGATCTTGGTTCGGTTGGTCCTCGCTTCACTTGGAGGGGTCCAAGGTGTGGTTTGATTGATAGGATGTTTGTTCGGCTTGACAGGGCTTTATGTAACGATAGATGGAGGGTCGCCTTTCCAAATGCTATTGTGAAAGTTCTCCCTCGCATTAAATTTTCGGATCATCATCCTCTTCTTATCTGTCTTCATGGTAATGTTCAAGACCGTAGAGAGAGACCTTTTCGATTTGAGAGTGCCTGGCTTACTCACAACAACTTTAAGAGTGACATGGAAAAGTGGTGGCATGGGGGTGACGAGTTTGTCAAGAAGCTGGCCCACATTGAAGGTGAGCTCAAGATTTGGAGGCATGAAACCTTTGGTTGCATGAGAACTAAGAAAAGATCTTTACTTGCTCGCCTGGCAGGTATTCAGAAGCAGTTTCATGATGGTAATATTAATCACTTTCTTATTCATCTTGAGAAATCCCTCCAAAATGAGCTAAATGATATTCTTTATAAAGAGGAGCTTATGTGGTATCAACGATCTAGGACCAAATGGTTACATGATGGGGATAGGAACACCAAATACTACCAAGTCAAAGCTGCAAATAGAAAAAAGAAGAATAGAATTCATCTTCTTCGAGGGGATAATGGCACTTGGTTGGAGGATGAGGCTGCTTCCAAAATCCACGTTAATAAATTCTTCCAGAATTTGTTTTTGGATAATGGTGATGCTCCCTTTGATCATACTTTTAAGTGTAGCTTCAAACATTTATCTGATGAAGTGGCTAATAAAGTGGGTAGATTTGTTGAGAATGAGGAGATTTACAAAGCCATTTATTCCATGAGTGCTTGGAAGGCCCCAGGCCCGGACGGATTCCAAGCTGGTTTCTATCATGCAAATTGGCATCTTGTTGCGAAGGATTTTTATACCTTTGTTAAGAGTGTCTGGGATGATCCAGTAAAGCTTAGCCGAGTAAATTCAACGGACATTTGTCTTATTCCCAAGGTCCCAAAGCCGGAATTTGTCACTCAATTTCGACCAATTTCTCTCTGTAATGTAAAGTGATAACCAAGGTGATTGTGAACAGGCTCAAGCCTTATTTGCCGGATATTGTCTCTCCGTTTCAGACCGGGTTTATTCCTACTCGAAGCATCCATGATAACATAGTTGTGGCTCAAGAACTTCTTCACAGCATGAACAAGATGAGAGGGAAGAACGGCTTCTTCGTTGTCAAGGTTGATCTAGCTAAAGCTTATGACAGGCTCAAGTGGAGTTTCATTCAGGAAGTTCTTGAGGAAATTGGAATCCCTGCTAACATCATTAATATCATCATGCAGGCTATCTCTAGTGTCAAAACAAATGTGATGTGGAATGACATTAGATCGTATTTTTTCACGCCCCAAAGAGGAATCCGGCAAGGAGACCCCATCTCACCTTATTTGTTTGTTCTTTGTATGGACAGGTTAACTCACTTAATAGCTGAACAGGTGGAAAATGGAGATTGGATGCCTATTAGAGCTGGAAGAAGCGGCCCAGAAATTTCTCATCTTATGTTTGCAGATGACTTACTTCTTTTTGGTAAAGCAACAGAAGATAATATGGCTTGTGTTTCCAATACCTTGAATAACTTTTGTGCCATGTCGGGGCAATTGGTCAGTTTAGAGAAATCTTCTATTTTCTTCTCAAAGAACGTAGCAAATGCTACAAGAAACAAGCTAGCTCATCTGTCCGGTTTCAAGATTAGTGTTGCTATGGGTAAGTACTTGGGTGTGCCGTTGTTGGGAAAGTGTCTGAGGAGGGGAGATTTCAGCTACCTCATCAATAAAGTTCATGATAAGCTCTTTGGTTGGAAAGGTAAACATTTATCTTTTGCTGGGAGAGTTACGCTTTCTAAATCTGTTATTCAAGCAATTCCAATCTACACAATGATGACCACTCCTATCCCTAAGAGTTGCTTGAGTGACATTCAGCGGCTTCAACGTTGCTTTGTTTGGGGTGACACGGATGACACAAGAAAGTTACATCTAATAAATTGGCACACTCTTACCTTGCCCAAACACTTGGGTGGTCTAGGCATAAGAGATCTACCAATTATGAATAAAGCTTGCCTCATGAAATTAGCTTGGGGTCTCAAAACTGATGCTAGTAAATTATGGTCCCAAGTTCTTATTGGGAAATATGGTCGGGGCACTTTGGAATTGGGTACTATTCAGGCAAAGGCTATGGATTCTTCTCTTTGGAAAGCAATTTATGGTTGTTGGCAGGATATTAATAATGTGGAGGCTTGGTCTCTTGGAAATGGCACCACCATTAATTATTGGCATGACAAGTGGATTAATGCTAATGACCGTTTGCGGGACTTGGCCACTAATATTCCCAGCGAGGCTACAGATTGGAAGGTATGTGACATTGTTGATACTAATGGATTTTGGAATGTGAATCAATTGCAGGACCGCTTACCTGTGACTATTATCTCTCAAGTTTTAGCTTATCCTGCGCCTCTTCCTCACGATGGTCCTGATATGGATACTGGCCGGGTGAAAGTCATGGAAATTTCTCTGTCTCACTTGCTTACAAGCTCCTTAGCAATGTTGATAATTCCCTAGCCAATGCTAGATGGTTGAGGGTGTGGAAGCTTCAAGTTCCGGAACGCATTCGTTTCTTTGTGTGGCAAATTCTCCACGGCAAACTGGCAACCAAGGCGTATTGCGGAAAATGGGGCAGCGGTGACTTCTTTTGTTACAATTGTCAGAGTGTTCCCGAAACCATTATGCATGTCTTACGTGATTGTGGCCTCGCCAAGCAGCTTTGGAATCACTTGATTTCGCAGCACTTGCGGCTTAGCTTTTACATTTGTAGCGATGATGATTGGCTGCAGCTTAATTTATTGAATACCACTTCCGTTGACAGTTCTCTAGAGTGGTGCAATGCGTGGGCCACTGGTTGTTACAATCTCTGGTATTGGAGAAATAAGCAGGCACATGATGATGACTTTGTGAGACCTCTGTTCCCATCGAGGAGTATTCTCGCTGCTGCATGAACATGAGAAGGGCAAGGATATGCTTAATCACATTTTGGTTGTGGTGGGGTTATTCGTGGCTCTCATGGTATTTGGCTTGGAGGTTTTGCAAAGAGGTTGTATGTATCCACGGCGTATATGGCGGAACTGTGGGGTGCTTTGGAAGGTCTCACTTTAGCAGCAACCAAAGGTTTCTCTCAGGTGGAGCTCCAGATGGATTCTCTTGTTATCGTTCAGTGTCTCAATGGTGATCATGCAGGCAGTATTGCAGGTCTTCAACTGGTGAGACGTATCAAACACTTGCTAGCTACTTTCGCAAAAGTCTGCATTTCTCATGTTTATCGCGAAGCAAACAAAGTAGCAGATGAGCTTGCTAATATGGGGTGTTCTTACGATGATGGTCTTACTTACTTTGATAACCCTCCTCCCAATGTTAAATTACTAGTAGATGCTGATGTTTTTGGAGTTTCTACTCCTAGATTGATCCTCGTGTAATCCGTTTGGGTTTTTAGCCCCTTTTAATCTCAAAAAAAAGAAGAGACGGAGGTATGTATGTGGCTGCAGGGGCTCCAGCCCCCCTGATATTTAATTTTCTTTGTAGACTAGATAGTACTACTACTAGTAGTAGATAATTAACATATCATATGTACTAATATGTTGGTGCAATTGTGATATCCTCTCATTATTAGTAATAATGAATACATTGAGAGTTGAGAATATCTAGGGACTTTAGCATGTTACGTGAATAGAACGTTGGCAAGTTTTTACATAAAAAATCATTATTTATACTTAGAAGCAATAGAAGTTAACTCCAAGCTGGGGTGCAAGTGGTTAATTCACTTCATCTTAAGGGGCAAACTTAATTAGTACCTGGGTTCGATACCCGGCGATAGAAGAAATTGCAGTCGGGGTTTACTTACATTTCGACCGAACTCCGAATTATTCAAGGTCTCTTTCCCTTAAATACCGGAGGTGGTCAAAAACCCCTTGACAAAAAAAGAAGAAGCCATAGAAGTTATAATTTTTTTACAGGACTATAACTACTTTGCTTTTATCAAATAAGTATGATGTCCAGTAAAAAAAATCAAATAGGTATGATCTTATTCATAAAAATTGATACATATATACATGCATATATTTTAGACTGATTTTAATCTTTTAGCTTGCACCCACAGCTATTTGATCCTGACTTCGCCCCGGTTTTTAAGATAACTTGTTCCAAATGGAGGGTCTTAAGCAAGGGAAGATCAAGAAACAAGATATGACCCTTCACACGTAACCTCGTTAATTTCAAAACAACAAGTTTTGTACAACTAAAAATGTTGGGTGTTAAAGTGAACCCAGGGCCAACCATAGATGTATCGAGATCCTCCAAATGACGTCCTTTCGCGGTTTGAACCCATTGGTTAATGTTTTTGGTTTCACAGTACCCAATTATAGAATTGCACTCTAGGCGAAAAGTTTTGATGAGTTTGTTCTCCACGTGCATGAGTGCATCTAGATAGCGACGTTGGATGGACTTTTCATTGTTCAACGCTTCATCATCGAAGGCGAGTATTGGAGTGAGTAGTAGAGCGGGGCCCACCTCTATGAAAGAGTCATCAAAGTATATGTGAGTTTGATTGGTAGGAAAGAAAGTATGTGAAGCAATAAATCATCGGATAAGTAGCTAATTCTATCAACTTGGGCTGAGGACTAGAGTGCGAGAGATAGAGGGCATTTCCAGTATCAACCGGATAGAGCAGGAGAGAAAGGGATTCATCGCGATCATGGAGAAGAGGGAGGATGGCAAACCGTAAGAAGAAGGAAAGATCAAACCTTTAATCAAAGAGCTGATGTTGCTAGATGTTATCAACTTGTTCCAAAAGAAGCTAATCGAATCTCTTACTTCTTCACAAACATTCCAGATAATTTCTACGCAAAGCATATGTTGAAGGCTTTTCAAAATTATGGAGAATTTGAAGAGGTGGTAATTCCGGCGAAGAGAGACAGATTTGGGAAAAGATTTGGATTCGCTAGAGCCATCAATGTAAGGGAGCCAGAGAGATTTGCTACCAAACTTGACAACATCATTATAGGAAGAGAGAAAATCATGGTGAATATGCCAAGATTTCAAAGAGAAACTTTTCAGCTTCAACACCATCCTTCAAACCCCAAACCAGCGCACAAAACCACCATTGAACCAAACCACTTTCCAGCCAACCATAGACAGTATCAAATCCCTAAACCACCCCTTCATAACCCTAAACAATCCTACGCTGCTACTGTCACAAAAAATCCAAATTTAGCGCAAAACCAGCAACCTGAAATCCTGCAAAATCAGCCACATAACCAGCGCCTGCCCCCTGCCCAAATTGCGACTTCTCAGCCTAAAATCCCTATCAAACCAGCGTCTAAACCCAGCTATGTTACGAATAAACCAAAACCATTCCCTCACCAAAAAACCCGGAAGGTTTGGATTCCCAAACAACCACGTAAACCAGTCTACTACAATCACCCGGAAACCCTTGTGAAACAAAACCGAATCTCAATTTCAAAACCACCAAAAAAACCCAATTTGGCGTGGGCGCATAGATATTTCGAAGTACCACAAGAGGTAATTAATAAGTTCTCTAATACCTATGTGGGGGAGGTGTGGACTCCAGGTAAAGCATACAGCATACAAGAAGAGTTTGTTCAACAAGGCTATTTCTCGGTGAGAGCAACACCTATGGGATCAAATCTTGTGTTGCTAGAAAGCTTGGAGGAAGGAGAGATAGAAGCTTTATTAGAAGATGCGGCGGATTGGTTGGGCCATTGGCTTAAAAAAGTTAGAAAATGGAGCTCGGGGGAAATTGATAATGAAAGGCTAACTTGGGTGAGATGCTATGGTATTCCGATTCATGCTTGGAATGATGAATTTTTTAGATTCATAGTGGCTTGTACGGGGGAATTCATAAATGTGGATGAGATCACAGAGAAAAAGAAGTCATTGGATGTTGCAAGGATTCTCATAAGAACAAATGTGCATGATATCATAAACTTTGTAGAACGTCTTGACATCAATGGGGGAATCATTTGTGATTAAAGTTGTGGAAGATTGGTATGGACCAATGCAATGGTGTAAGAGAAGGGAGACAAAAATAAGTGATTCTTATAGTAGTGACGAGGAGGAGGAAAACAATGATTATGGTGATGACTCAAGTGAGGACACATGTGATGACTCCGATGGCAATGGTAATAACTTTGGTGAGGAAGAAGAAGAGGATTGGGCGGAACCTCCCTCTCCGAAATCTTTGCAATTGAACAATATTGATCATGAGGAGGACGCATCGAAACAAGTAAAGATGATTTAAATGCTCCTAGTGAAAATCTAATGATGTTAGATTCAGGGAATATTAACAAGAGTGATGAGGATCAACACAACCTTCCAACCCATAAATCACAAACTCCTAGTGACAAAGATAAAACTCCACCTTTAAACTTAAATTTAAACCTTCATCCAAAGCCGCTTCTTTCATCATCCCCCCCCCCCCCCAATCCCCTTCCCGCCCTCCCGGCTTCTTCAAAATTCCCTACTCCTTGGATTACGTCCCCGAAACACCAAATACTCCCCCCTCCTCATCCTCGCTCTCTTCCCCCTCTCTTTCTTCCAAATCTTTTATCCCAAACTCCAATTCCCCTATCTCCCCTAACCTTAATGACCCTTTAAACCCAAACATTGACCTTCCCTCCGTTACCTTGGTTGTTGATCTTTCTCCTTTGCCAATGACTCCGGCAATTCCCATTGAATCTCAGCCTATCTTGGTTGATGACATAGAAGAATCATTGGATCAAAGTGTAAATTTGGCATTATCGAATCCATCATCTTTGTGGGCGGATTTGAGTAAATCAAAGGAGGAGAAGATTTTGTCATTTGCTAAGAAAATTGGAGTAAATGGAAACAATGATGTAGCTTTCATTGGAAAAATTAAAGAAATGGAAGCAAGAGACAAGGAAGCAAAGAAGAAGACGGAGATCCCAATTGGTTCCTTATGAAGATTGTTTCTTTCAACATGAGGGGGGTGGGCCACAATGCTAAACAAAAGAGGTTCAAAAGGTTGGTCCTTAAAGAAAGATTTGACATGTGCTTCGTTCAAGAGACAAAGAGAACGGAAATTGATCACAAAATTGTTGCAAGAATATGGGGTGGCGATGATGTTGAATGGAGGGTTTTGCCATCAAATGGTTTGTCGGGAGGAATCCTTACTTTTTGGAGGAAAGGTACGCTTGATGTTCTTTTCTCCTTTTCTCAATCCGGTTATATTGGGGTGGCCACTCAACTAGGGGATAGGGTGTGCTACTTTGTAAATGTGTACTCGGGTTGTTCGGCAAGAAGGAAGAGGGATTTGTGGGCAAGCTTAATTAGGGAAAAGGAGAGATTGAGTGATGGGCTGTGGGTAATAGGGGGGAATTCAACACGGTAACAAGTAGGGGTGAGAGAAAAGGAAAAAGGGAGAGGTATAGTGAAAGAGAGAGCCAAGCTTTCAAGTTCTTCTTGGAGGAAATGGGGGTGTCGGAACCGGTAGCGTTGGGGAAGAAATTCACGTGGTTTCAACCAAACGGCCCGGCGGCTAGTAGAATTGATAGGATATATTTATCTCAAGAATTAATGGAGGAGTGGAGTATAAGAGCACAATGGATTGGAGAGAGGGACATATCGGATCATTGCCCGGTATGGTTGTTGTCTTCGAATAAGAATTGGGGGCCTAAACCCTTTAGGTTCTTCAATGGTTGGCTTAAGCACGAAGAAGGGAAGAGTTTTATGGAAGAAAAGTGGAAAGAATTGAAAGTGGAGGGGTGGATGGCTCATGTTGTGAAAGAGAAGCTCAAGTTCCTAAAAGAAAGCTTGAAGGTGTGGAATAAAGAAGTGTATGGCATTAAGGACCTTAAAATTGAAGGATTAGTTAAAGATATGAATCTAATGGAGCAAGAGGTGGTGAATGAAGAGGGGTGGGATGGAGAGAAGTGGAAGAGGTTGAATTCGGACTTTTGGAAAGAATTGAATCATAGAGAATCTATTTTAGCCCAAAAGGCTAGAGTAGATTGGATTCAACAAGGAGAGGGTAACACTAAAGTTTTTCATCAAGCCATAAAGGCTAGAGAAAGAAGAAATGGCATAGAGGCGTTAAAAGTGGGGGAAGCGTGGATTCATGAAGTAGGAGAAATCAAGGAGGAAGTTAGGAGACATTTTCAAAATCAATTTTCCGAGATGGTACATGAAAGACCAACTCTTGACGGTATTGAGTTCAAAGGCATTACACTAAGGGAAGCACAAAAATTGGTATCAAAATTCACACTTGAAGAAGTGGAGGAAGCTATATGGAGTTGTGAAGGTAACAAAAGCCCGGGACCCGATGGTTTGAATTTCAACTTTATCAAATCGTGTTGGGAAACAATTAAAGAAGAGATCATGGGGGTATTAAATCAATTTCATACGAATGCAAGACTACCGAAGGCCTTCACTTCATCATTTGTGGCTCTCATTGGTAAAAAGAAGAATCCTCAAGAACTTGGAGATTTCCGACCTATTTCTCTTATAGGTTGCATGTACAAAATTATTTCAAAGGTGCTAGCTAGAAGGATTAAAGAGGTGCTTCCCGGAATTATTTCTACAACTCAAACGGCTTTCCTAAAAGGTAGACAAATCTTGGATGGAGTTCTTGTAGCTAATGAAACGATAAATTTGGCTAAGAAAAAAAGGTAACCACTTGTGCTCTTCAAAGTGGATTTTGAGAAAGCATATGACTCGGTGGCATGGAGTTTCTTGGACTACATGATGGTTCGTTTGG
This sequence comes from Astragalus glycyphyllos, assembly GCA_963573325.1. NCBI lineage: Eukaryota > Viridiplantae > Streptophyta > Magnoliopsida > Fabales > Fabaceae > Astragalus > Astragalus glycyphyllos. The sequence continues at coordinate 44,939,628 of OY754314.1, read as the reverse complement.
GTTTTTGTAACAAATGGAGGGAGTGGATGAAAGCGTGTGCCTTTACGGGCAATGTGGCGGTTTTGGTAAATGGAAGTCCAACCGGTGAATTCAAGATGGAGAGAGGTCTCAAGCAAGGAGATCCCCTTGCACCTTTTCTTTTCATAATGGTAGCAGAAGGTCTCTCCGGTCTTGTGAGAAGTAGCGTGGATCAAGGTTTACTAGAGGCTTTCTCAATTAAAGAAGGTATGTCATTCCCGGTTCTTCAATTCGCGGATGATACACTATTCATGGTTTCCAGGCAAAGGAGAATCTATGGTGTCTTAAAGCAATAATGAGAATATTTGAACTTGTGTCGGGGCTACGTGTGAACTTTCATAAGAGTTGCCTCTTGGGTGTTAGTATGGTAGAGGAGGAATTGGAGACGGGAGCGAAATTTTTGTATTGCAACACCGGTAGTATTCCCTTCAAATTCTTAGGAATACCGGTTGGAGCCAACCCTAGAGTGGCTAGTACTTGGAAGCCGATTATCAAAAAGATGAAAGATAGATTATCAACTTGGAGGAGTAGACAATTATCCTTGGGGGGAAGAATAACCTTAATAAATTCGGTTCTTGCAAGCCTTCCCCTCTATATCTTTTCTTTCTTCAAAGCTCCAAAAAAAGTTCTAAAGGAAATGGTGCAAATACAAAGAAATTTCTTGTGGGGTGGAAGTGCGGAGGTGAGGAAGATAGCTTGGGTGAGTTGGAGTAGAACATGTCTACCAAAAAATAAAGGGGACCTTGGCATTAGAAATATGGAGATTTTCAATGTATCTCTCTTGGGGAAGTGGAGATGGAGAATGTTAGTGGAAATGGAAAACTTATGGAGTGGGCTCTTGGAAGGATTATATGGAGATGGAGGAATTTTGAGACAATCACAAAGCTCGGCATGGTGGAAGGATGTGCACTTAATAGACAAAAATATAGCGCAACACAATAACTGGATTGAAGACTCGGTGAAGCTCAAATTGGGAAGGGGCAATGAGATAAAATTTTGGTTTGATAAATGGTGTTGTCCTTGGTCCTTTTCTGAATTATTTGGACAGCTGCTACCATTATCGGAGAACCCAAATGGCGTCGTTTCGGAGTTTGGTTTTTGGATTGAAGATCGATGGGTGTGGTCCTTGCAATGGACTCATGATCTATCGGAGGAAGAGGCTGAATTTGCGGAAGAATTGGAGGAATTGTTGAAGCCACTTTGTCCGGTCCGAGAGCAAGAAGATAAATGGTGTTGGATTGAATCTCTATCGAAGCAATTTACAGTAAAATCAGCATATAAAAAACTGATTACTCACAGCCTGTCTTCGCTGTTAAATGATCAAGAAACGAAGACGTTGCAAGGATTTTGGAGGACTGCAGCACCAACGAAATTCCTGGTGCACGGATGGAGGGTGTTGATTGATAGGTTGCCAACGAAAACAGCTCTTCAACAGCGCAACGCGCTGCCAATCAGCAGCTCTGTCAGCTGCTTTCTTTGCTCCTCTGCAGATGAAGACGCTACCCATCTGTTTCGTCGCTGCAATGTTGCGCTACAGCTGTGGAATTCGGCAAAGAATTGGATGAGTATTACGGTTATGGAAGAGGAAGACAGCAGTGCAATCGGTAACCAATGGCAGCACCTGCACAATTGTAGAATTAAAATTGAAGGTAAAAAGAAGAGAAGAGTAAGATATATTTTGTGGGTTGCTATTGTTTGGGTAATTTGGATTAATAGGAATAGGATCATATTTAAAGGGGGTTCACTCAATGTATCTCAAATGTTATATCATATTAAGAGTTTAACTTGGTGATGGATTGCTCATAGAGTGGGTAGCCACACTACAATAGATTTTGAAGAGTGGAGCAACAATCCCATACCTTGTATGAATCGTTTGTAATCTTGTAAACGGGTTGGGGCACCCCTAGTGCCTCGCTCTATAATACACTTTGACTTATCAAAAAAAAAACACATGTGTCACCTTAGTCTCATGAATACTTACAGGTTATCTTTTTTTTTGGTTATGAAGGAAAATAAACAAAAACCTCTAAGTCTCATAAACTGAGTACCATTAGCACCGACAACTAAAAATGTCTTAAAATAAAAAAATCGACTAAAGTAGAATATAGAATATTAACCTTTGAGAAATTTCAAGAGAGGAGACCTAATGTTCTTCTAAACTTGAGGAAAAAGAAGCCCCTAAATTAAAGTGGTAGAGGTTGCCCTCATGAATTTTGTGCCATCAAGTAGGAAAAGAACAGTGTGTTAAGAAATGATGACTAGATAAGCTTCATTTTTCACTTAATCCTGAATTTACTTGCTAAACTAATTGCATCTATCCTATTTAATCCATAGAGTTCATAAAAATAATAATTAGTACTTAAAGTTTGTGAAGTCTGTCTTATTAGGCTTTCAAAATTTAACACAACATATGATTGAATAAGGAAGACTTTAAAATAGTTAATCACATTATCATAAAATGTATTGACACCTTAACGTTTTACCTAGAAAACCTCAAAATAATAGATAAAACGTACAACTTTTTGAGCCCAATTGGCCCACTTTATATTTATCATCTATAACCTACTTTTAATTTAATAAATATATATGTCCGAAACCTTTAAGTTTTATTTCATGTTTTTAACCCAAACAACTACACTTCATATTATAAATAGTTTTATAGGTTTATGTATAAACAAACACAGATTTTGAGAAATATAAAAAAGGATATATCACATACATACAATAATTCTAATAAACAACTTTTCATATCCAAATCAATATTAAAACTGAAATTTCTACTTTTAAACTCAAACTCCAATAACAGCTTACAATGTTGAATACTAAATAGAACATCTCCTATTCATTGTTAATACAACATATATACCAATTAATATATGATATGTATTGAAAAGTTAAATTTTATAACTATTAAGCAACATTCAGCAAATTACATACAAATTTTTTTAAACAATTAATATAATAAAAATAAACAATAATATAATAAGTTAGAAACAAAATATTTTAAACCAATCTGTGCAACGCACAGGCTTAACCCTAGTATTAAGAATGATGAATCCCCTTGAATTCAAGAGAAAGTTTACATCCACGAGAAATCTTCAAATAGGAGGATAATTCTTCTGAAAATTGTTGTTTTTGTAATGAGTCTAAAGACTCAAAAGTGTTGATTGTCATGAACTATAAAAGCCGCGCATTCTATAAAATATATGTTGCAAATTGAAGAATGTCTTCCAAATAGCATGAACAGGTTATCGTACATGATCTAGGTGAGATGCAACACATTATGCAAGAACTGAATTTCTTTAGTTCCATAATTGGGAGGAGTTCTTGTAATCTAGTGTACTCTCCTAAACATACACAAAATATGATTTTATGAACTTGCATAAGAAAATAAAAAGAACAAAAATCGTAAACGTAAAAATATAACAAACCACGAGAATATGGAGTGAAGTTAACCTACTAATATTTTAACAAAGTTAACAAAATACTAATATTTGCTATAAAAAATTTAAGTAAAAAAAACCTACCTTTTTAATTGAAAGAATTTGAAGCTTGGGAGAATATTGAAGCATTTTCACTATATCATCCCAAAAATAAAAAAATTGAAGAAAAAACTCTAATTCAAGGTGGATTAAGTTTCCAAATATTGGAAGGGCTCTATAATAAGAATTGATCTTTCCATTGCAACACCTCTCCCATATCTACAATATATACAAAAATAAATAAAAGTAAACAATTAATTTAATCTATAAATATCACACTCCTTCCTATTATAAAAACCTATTAATAGTTTATTTTTGTCAATCAATTTAGTACCTAAAGCTAGCCACTTAGGGACTAAATCGAGGAACAAATATAAACTTTAGAACTATCTAATAGCTTTTCATGATTATAACGATGACAGAGTGATACTTTAGAGATTAAATTGAGAATTTATCCTAAAATGATATAAAAGTGAAATTGAATGTGATACTAAAGTGATCATATTGTCAAAAAATGAAACTAAAATAAAATCGTATTGTATTGGTACCTTTACTACGCATAGAAACTCGACATTATAAAATGCACTAAACGGAACATCAAATAGATAGATATCTGCTCTGACCAATTTGGATAAGGTTTGAAACCCTTGTAGCTTAAGACACACATTCTTCAAAGATGTCGGTACGCAAATCTTGTAGTAAGGGAGCACCAGAAATAAGCTTCTTTAGATCATGAGAGTGTTGTAAGATAACATGTTCCAAATGGAGGGTCTTAAGCAAGGGAAGATCAACATACAAGACATGACCCTTCACACGTAACCTCGTTAATTTCAAAACAACAAGTGTTGTACAAGTAAAAATGTTGGGTGTTAAAGTGAACTCAGGGCCAACCACAGATATATCGAGGCCCTCCAAATGACGTTTCACGGTTTGAACCCATTGGTTAATGTTTTTGGTTTCACAGTACCCAGTTGTAGAATTGCACTTCAGGTGAAAAGTTTTGATGGGTTTGTCCTCCACGTGCATGAGTGCATCTAGATAGCGACAAACGCTATAAAGCTTGTTGAGTCAGTAACATCGAAGCTTCGTAATACCCATATTCCAAGCTAGATTAAGTTCTTAGAACAAGGCCATCAGTTCCACATGAAGATTATTACAGATGCCTAGATGGCCATAGAAGCCAATCAGACTAGCTCCACCAACATCTCTTAGGACACCACACAACTACCATATAAATTCAGAACCGTAATATCCTCTTTATTTAAAATTGGGGTTAATGAGAGAATCATATTAAAGAATAGAAGCATTTAGCTGAGGCAGAGAGAAGGTAACTTTTTATATACCCCATATCGCCGATAGAAAAATTGCACAGTTAGGGATAGACACGCCTGATTTGAGCATGAGTGTAGCTTAGTGGTAGCTTAAAAAACCGAATGGATTCATGATAGTCCATCCAAATGAAAATTTTGATCTTCTCAAAGGAAAGACTCTTTCAAGTCCGACCAGGGGCATCACTATCGAGACCATAATCATTTTTAGGGTTTTAGCTAGCCATTTATACCCCTCCTCCTTTGTTGAGTAGTCTTTGGCCAAATTGCCACCCCAAAGAAAACAATCTTGCAAAGTATACAAAGGCGTTCAAATCCCAATTGCCACTAATGAATCAGTCTTTTGTGCAAAGATCAGTGTCATAAATGTCAAACGTATGATACCTCTACGCTTAAATTTCTGCGGCCATCACAAGGAAGGTACTGATAACTCTTATTTATAAGGTTTTTTTTTTTATGTTCTTTAGGCTTAAATCAACATGAGTTCTTAAGTAATATTATTATTTAGGCTAAATACTACTTTTGGTCCTTTATCTTTGCTCGAAGTTTCACTTTGGTCCTTTATCTTTTTTTGGTCCATTTTGGTCCTTTATCTTTCATTTCTGTGTCAGTTTGGTCCTTTATCTTTATTTTTTTCCACTTACGTCCTTTGTCTTTCATTTAATGTTTCATTTTGGTCCTCTTAAACAAAAATACAAAAAAATGAAGAACACTATGAATGTGCTCAAGAACACCAAGAACACTTTGATTTCTTGTTTCTTGAATAACTCATGCAATACGCGACCAAAATGTTTTGTTTAAGAGGACCAAAATGAAACAATAAATAAAAGATAAAGGACCAAAGTGAAACAAAATAAAGATAAAGGACCAAACTGACACAAAAATGAAAGATAAAGGACCAAAATGGACCTAAAAAAGGATAAAGGACCAAAGTGAAACTTAGAGCAAAGATAAAGGACCAAAAGTGGTATTTAGCCTATTGTTTAATTAAGTAAATATGTGTTGTTTAATAAAAAAGAGAGTTAGGAATGGATTTGAGATCATTTGGCCCTTTGGTGGCCCATATTGTGTTTTAATGTGTTTGTTCAGTGTTGCAGGGTTCAGATGCTATAGCGTTACATTCCGCAGCTGATGAGAGAGAAAACAAAAAAGAAGCTTCTGTTGCGTGTCAAATCACTGTAGAGAGTCCAGAACTTTTCCTGCGGCAACCACCTACCTTTTACTTTATTTGGACACTTGGCTATTTTGTAATGGAGGATGAAAAATAGTTGGTGGGATGACTTGTCAACCTTTTTAGGAGATATTTCTTTATATCGAAACCTCAACCTTCTTCTTCTTCATCATGGGGTTGCTGGTATTAAGAGAGGAGAGTTAGAAATAACTCTCTTGCACTCCATTTTCGTCCCAAGCTCCATTTTCACAATAAAAAATAGAAATTTTGCAGTGCTATGAGTGACACTATAGCATCAAGCGAATCTGTGAGCGATGTTATAGCATCATGAGGGCTGTCATCATTTGGACCATTTTCCTTCTCTTTGTGATTTCGGTTTTATGGCTTTAGGTATTACCTTTAAGCTTTATTTCTTGTACTTGTTGCTCATCATGAGCTGAATCTCTTGTACTTGGAAGCTTGTAGTTATGTAATGATATTTTAATAGTTTTAATGTAATGTTTAATGTTAGTATTTTAACCATTGCATGAAACTTATTCCAATGCTTATTTTAAACTGATCAGCTAAATATAAGTATATTTATAGGTTCATGCATGATCTATAAATCGAACTCAAGGATTAATGTGGGTGAGTGGTTGGTTTAAGTACACTTAGAATAGCTCATGCTTAAACCTAGACATAGGAAAGCATAGTTCATAGAGTGAATACTGTGGGAGCTTAATATACAGGGGTTAATCTATTTAGAGCTTAGACATAAACTCTTGTAATGAAACCCTGAGGATAGTGACTGAAAGACACGCATCAAACGCTACAGCACCCAATGCTATAGCATCAAACATAACATCAATCTATTTTTATAAATTTACCTAGTAAAGACATTTCAACTACTTTATGAATTTCTACTTATCATTTATCTTATTTGCTTTTGTACTTTTATTTTGATGAGATTAACGATTCTACAACTTGTTACTGTTACTTGTTTTTCTCACTAGCTTAATTACTAATTTAAATATAGAAATAAACTCAACAATAATCGTGGGATCGATCTTTACTTTCTCTTTATTGCTTGTTGCGGCTGTGTATACTTGCACATACAGTCATTCCCACAACAAGTACGTTCCAAACATAATATTCACCATTGCCCAAGCGGAACTTGTATCCCTCCCAAAGCACTTCCTTAGCTTTGGAAATAGAGTTATTCACATTTCTTTAACGGTGTGTTTGTTTGAGGTGAAAGAAGGAAGAGATAATGAGGGATGATTAATTTAGTGGTTTTTGTAATCTCTCCACAAGTGGAGAGAAATGACTCTTAAATTTTACTTTTACCATTTTGTCCTCGGCTAAATATGTAATTGATTAAGTTAAATGATTAAATTAATTATTTAGCTAATTAAAATAAATATTAATCTAATTTAATTAAATAATTAAAATAAGTACTACTTGTCAAAAAAATTAAAATAAATACTAAGTTAATTAAATTTAAAAATTAAATCAAACATATAGGGGTGTTTTTGTCCTTTTAAAATTAGTATTCTTTCTCTCTTCTCTCTTTCGCTCCGGCCAAACCAAGAGACACAACTCTCTCTCTTCCCTATTTCTCTTCTCTTTCCCTTAAACCAAACAACCTTCCTAATCTACTCTATTTCTCACATCTTTCTCTCTTCCCTCACTCTCTCTTCCTTCTTTCTCTCTTATCTCTTTCTCTCCTAATCCAAACATATCCTAAAGAAAATAATAAAGGAGTGTCCCCTAAGTATTTGTCTCAAATAATGTCCACTCAACAACATTGTTCATGGTCCGAAGCACAAGAGGGACCTGTGGGAAGTTTTTATGAAAAGAACGCAATCGTTCAAGTTACAAACTATAGAGATACCATATAGTTATTAATTGTAGTAATATTGCTTGTTATAAGTATGATTTTCATAAGCTGCATAATTACTTCATAATGCTTAGTGGAATGATTGGGGAAAATATGTGTGTTGCCTACATACATGTGAAAATGATTTTAGCATGCACCTCATAATACAAAGAAGACTTAAGTTGGTATTGTGGCCTAAGTGTCAAAAAGAAGATTGTTCTGGTGTCTCTGAAATACTATGAGACAGAATCTGGCGATATATATAGCCCCTGAGGAGAGAGTCTTTAAATAAGGAAGACAAAGTTCCATTTTGTACTTGTATGTGATTATAACAACTAAAGTTATGTGAATTATATAAGACTATGTTCTCACACTAGAAATTATGCTCAGGGTCTCAGAAGGACTCATTGGATTTCATATCTCACCATGTGTGTTATTTCTTTAAGATTAGTAGGAAATGAAGACCGACGTGGCAGATTCTAAGACCCAATGTCGCTAGCAGATGTAATAATTAGTTTTAACATTATAATTATTTATATTATGATGTTTAGGCAAATCTGATTAATGAATATTATTGTAAAATTTCAACTTTGATTGGTGTAGAATAAGCAATTAAATGAAACACAACTTTAATGGATATGGGGAAGGACAATAAAGTTGCTCCCTACTGTGTTCAAGCACTTTTTCTAGATACGTGTATAAAAGACTAGCACTACAATACCTTGTCCAAAAGGTGTCAGTACATAAGAGGGAGGATCAATGGGCATCCGAACCAAGAGGCCAACATCAAAAAGCAAAATAATGACATCAATCCAACCAAACAACTAAAGAGCCCTTGGGGTGAGGGGAATGTAATCACCTTTGTAAGTGCTCAAAGAGCTCGAAAGTCTTTCTTGTCTTGGGCTGTGGCGCCATCTCTTTACCCTAAATTTTTGTAACAAAAACAAACAACTAAAGCAGACTAACAACCATTTATAATACAAATATGAGGTGGTTATTGATTTCAACAACTATAGTTTGAAACTTATCATTTTATCTATCGTGAGAATAAAGATAAATCTTATATTTAAAAAAAATCATTTACTCTTCAGATTTAATTGAAATTGAAATTTGAAGTTTAAATGAAAAATTTAAATTATTTCTTTATAGTTTGTAAATGAAATCCAAACTACAGTGTAGGGTGGAACCTAAAATTATTGTAAAAGAAAGGTTGAAACCCTAAATTAGGTGCATATAAGTTATGATACGTCTCTACTACCAATAAGCAGGGTAGGAGAGGAAAAGATGTAACAACAAACTAGTTTGCAATTTCTAAACAATGAAAATTTTAGCATAATCTTAATCTCTTAAATAAATTAAATAATTTGTCAACATAAAGAAATAAATAAAAGATGTCAATATTCTACTCAAAAAGATAAATAGAATGTTGGAATCATAAAAGTGCATGGTGTTTCACCCTCGATGGTGGAGTTCACTCATATTAAGAACGATCAAATCCTGCTGAATTCAAGTGAAAGTTTGCACGTAGGAGAAATCTTCAAACATGAGGTTAATTCATCTGAAAATTGCTGTTTTTCCACTAAATCTATGGCCCCAACAATGTTGATTGTCATGAACTTTAAAATTCGCGCATTCTGTAAGATATACGTTGCAAATCGAAGATCATATTCCAAGTAGCATGATGAGATTATCGTACATGATCTGAGGTGAGATGCAACACAACTTGCTTCAAATGATTTTGGGTATTTCCAGAAATTGCAAAAATTCTTGCGATTCAGTGACCTCACCTGAACATATACAAAACATTATTTCATAAAATTGGGTAAAAAATAAAAAAACAAAAATGGTATGAAAAATCTAACAAACCACAAGAATAAAGAGTGAAGTGGTTAGGAGAGAGTTCGAATTTCACCTACTAATATTTTTAAGAAAAGACTATTATTTGCTATAAAAAATGAACATAAAAAACCTACCTTTTGTAATGGAAAGAATTTGAAGCTTTGGACAATGTTGAAGCATTTCCACTATGTCACTCCAACCATGACAAAAGCGATACAAAAACTCTAATTCAAGATGGATTAAGTTTCCAAATATTGGTAAGGCTCTGTAGTGAGAATCAATCTCCGCATTGAAATGCCTCTCATATATATAACTACAAAAGCTCGAAAAATAAATAAATAACTAAAAGTAATCCATCAATTAATTTATAAATATCGCACTCTTTTCTGTTTGGTAACCAAATTATAAAAACCTTTTACTAGTCCTAAAAGTTTATTTTTGTCAATCAGTTATTACCCAAAATTAGTCGTTAAAAAATGATGATAAACTTTGGAGCTGTTTAATTGTTGTCCACGACTAAATAAGTGACATGGTGATATTTTAGAAAATTGAGATTTTATTTTTTGAAATATAGTAACAAAATTGAATATAATAGTATAGTTATCATACTATCAGAAAAAATACAATAAAGTGATCATTTTGTATTCGTACCTTTACTACGCGCAGAAACTTGACATTATAAATTGCATTAAACGGAACATCAAATTCATAGATGTCTGCTCTGCGCAATTTGGACAAGGTTTTAAACCCTTGTGGCCTAAGACCCCCAGCTTGTATATAGTACATGTCAGTATGCAAATCTTGTAGTACGGAAGCTCCAGAAATAAGCTTCTTTAGATCGTGAGAACTTGGTAAGATAACATTTTCCAAATAAAGAGTCTTAAGCAAGGGAAAATCAACATATGCGATATTATCATTCACATGTAACCTCGTTAATTTCAAAACAACAAGTGTTGAACAACTAAAAATGTTGGGTGTCAACCATAGATATCTCGACATTTTGCAACTTCAACCAATCGATTAATGTTGTCTTTGTCAATGTGTGTGAGGGACTCTTCATTGTTCCCCGCTTTATGATGGAAGCAGAGTAGGGGGAGTGAGTAGCAGAGTATGATCCACCTCTTCGAAAGAACCATCATAGTGAAAGCGTATCGGATTGGAAGAAAAGAAAGTATGTGACCCAATACATTATCTGGTAAGTCAGTAATTCTATCATCTTTGGTGAAGCTCTCCATTATCAGTGGCAGGAGAGTCACTTAGAGAAGAGGGGATTGTGTTGCTTGTTACTTTTTTTATATTGGAAAATTTGTTCTGTATTTTCGTTTTATATTTGGAAAAGTTGTTAAGAATTGGAGACCAATTCAAACTATTTTAGATTTTAAATCAAATCAATTGATTTTTTTTAATTTTGGCAGGGAATCAAATTAGTTGATTGGTGACCCCAGATTTATCTAATCATTTTTTTTAGCAAATATCTCAAATAAATTGATTGGTGTTTAAATTTTTCTTGACCAAATCAATCAAATAATCCGCATTATCGAATTTGATTTTTCTTAAAATCTGAAATTTTCCATCTTTCTGTTGTACCACCATTTTTCACGGAAGTCTCACACACACCATCTTTGTGAATTTTCAATGTTATCCAAATCTAACCAAACTATGCATTATTCAAATCTTCTTATTGGAGTTTGTCTATAAAAAAAAAAAAAAAACTTCTTATTGGTAAGTTTTAAAATCAAACGCCTCAGGTAACCCCTAAAAGGAATATTACAGCCATTAAAATATTGATATTTGATGATAATAATCTGCCATTAAATCGACAATATTATTTATGGACAAAAAAAACCTGCCATTAAATTTGTGCCAGTAAAATATTAGGATCCATGATATTTGCCATAATAATATAATACCATTTCATAAATACTAGTGTGTAGCAGCATTTTTTTTTAGTTAGAGGGGTGTGTGACAGAAATTTCACATGAACTTCCAAAATTAGCTATTAAGGTTAAATATTTCGAATTCTCATATATCATTGGTCATAAAGGTTCTTTCCATTCCTAATATAGAATGGCCTTTGACTTTAGTATAGAATTGCGTGTTGACCAATATTTCATTCATTCAATTGTAATTTACTAGAATAATAGACCCGTGGCTCGCACGGGGTAAAGATCTTTTCAATTTCTTTGGGTAAAGATCTTCTCAATTTCTTAAAAGTAATTGAGGGTCAATTACTAAAGTTTTGGACGTATAAAAATACATATACCTTCTATGAAGCCCCGATACTCCAAAATAGGCCACGTACCCGTGTCGGATACGTATCCGATACCGATACTTGTCGGATACTTCTGGATACGTATCTTGGGAGTATCCTGGAATTTATATTTATTTTTAAATTAAAAAAGACAAGATACTTACCGGATACTTGAGGGACACTTTGGGGATACGTATCCTAGGAGTATCCTGAGATGTCTCTTGATGAACCAGAGTTGGAGGCTACGTTATTTTTTGACAATGGAAATGGAGGAGAGGAGAATGACACAGTTAGTGTTAAGTAGTGAATAGTAGGCAATTCTGTAGATCCTAAACTTCTTTCGGATATGACTTACGATGTTTTTTTCCTATATTCTAACTTGGGTAGTAGACTGTATATCTTTTTGTGACATGTTCGTAGGAGGAAAAATACGTTTTAAAATGGGTGGGGAAAATACATTTAACTATGCTTACTTATTTTGATCAGAAGTATCTTTTTTGTAAATGTGATTTATTGAATATTATGAGCAATTGTCAATTAGTAAAGTGAAGTATCTTTAGTTATGTTTTATATTTTTAAATTTTGGTTTAACTTTTTATTGAAGTATCCATGCCGTATCGTATCTTGATTTTTAAAATTTTCTCGTATCCGCGTATCGTGTCGTATCGTATCACGTATCTGGCTTCATAGTATACCTTAAATATGTATTGTATATTTTACATTTGTATACATTAATATATCAAAAACTTTGGTAATTGACCCTCAATTTCTGTTACAAAATTGAGACGACTCGCACGGGAGTATCTCATCTTTTAAAAATATTTCCAATATTATTATTTTTAAATAGATATTTTCATGAATATTTGTATGAGATCTTACATAACCACTACAATATTCGCACGCACATATTTTATTTTATTTTTATTAAAACACACGTATGTTTTTGAAAAATATGTAATGAGTGATCTCTTGGGTACCTAACGGCTCTAGCCTTCCATCCCTGATTGCTTTTTGTTAAATACTAGTTTATATGGTATTGAATTGAATGAAATATTTAAAAAGAAAGAGATAAAAATGTGTTTGTATATTAATAGACTTCTGGACATAATATATCTCCATATAATGGTTGTCTGTTCCTTTCTCAATTTTCTTCATTAGAAAAAAAATCCTAAGCTAATTACTAATTTAACTCCATACTAAATAGGAATGATAAAATAAATTTAAAATATATCAAACAATATATGTGTATCAAACATCAAACATAACAAAACAATTATGTTTCAATTGGTTTGATCATTAAAACTTGGACAGATATAACATTCACCTAAGTATTTCTCTCTAAATATTATTATATTTTTATAAAACTATGTCATTTATTTTGTAAATTTATATTCATCTCTATAGATGATAGTCCATAAAAAAGACGATAAAAATTATGAGAGATCTGGTCATAAATATATGTGATACACAAATATTTATAAGAATTTGTTTTTCAAATTATAATTAATTTTGCAAAACTAAAGGGAATATAATTTCCCAGTATCAGTGGAAAATAGTAAAAAAGTACATTAATATTTTGGTACTTGCAAAAAGAACAAAAATTTGAAGGGATATGAAATATTATTTCAAATGAAACATCTCCTTCAATTGCCATAGTTGATGATAAAATAACAATCACTTAACAACACGTATGAAACTTTTTATGGCAAAATTCCTCCATTCTAATCAAAGTGTCAAGGCCAAACAAATATCATCTTTGCAACAAAAACCATAAATTTGAAACAAAAAAAAAGAGACAACGAGGGGTTAGTTATTATTTCCCATTGGAGATGATTTAAACAGACACTAACGTACAAAAATTTAAAGCATAGAATAGTGAGGCGTGGGACGAAGGACATAAAGTCAAAACTAATATTGAAGAAAAAAAATTAATCTATAGAAATTATTTTAGAACATGGTGCGATAATCAAAGTCCTGTGAGTATGCCTCTACAAAGTTCTGTTGCAATACAACCTACAATTGTCAGTGGAAATCTCTGTAGTGCGTTCCGAGAGGGTAAGCGAGAGTCATGGTAAAATGACACCATGGGCTCAATGCTTGAAGTGATAAAAGAGAAGGAGATACATAAAAGAGAAGTGGAGGAAAAATAAAAAATCGAAGCTAAAAAATCATGAGATATCATAGAATAGCATAGAAAGGAAAACATTTTCAGATCTCTGATATAGGTGTAGAAGGGGGAATGGAAGACTGTATCAGAGGGGTCATGTCTAGCCATGGTTGACAATGGAGATGAAAAGTGAGGGATCAAATGAGAGTTGATTGAAAATCCTAAACCCAAATGTTATGCTCGTCTAAAGAATATGAGGTATGGGGAAGGAGTCTAAAAGTTATTTAGAACGAGTTGAGATTAGGGTACCAGGAAATAAAAGTGTTTCCAAAAAAGGAAATAAAAGAGTTAATATTTTCCCGTTAAATCATGTTTCATACTGGGCTTGAATTTTTGTCCGTCCAATTCATTAGTATTTCTAATTTGGTATACTACAGTTATATGTAAAATTACTGACCATGAACAACAAACATGAATTAATTTAAAGGAACATTTTTAATTTTATTAAAAAGTTACCTTGTTGGGCCTAAAAGTCAATTTGGCTATTTTTATGCAAATACACAACATGGAACATTTTGAACTATTAGGGCCTAATTAGCTATAGGTCTCCGTTAAAAAAACTAACATGTCTACAAAATATAAATATAACCTTAAATATAGATGTTATACTATTTTATCATTTCAAAACTTTTGTAAAATTTTAATTAACTAATTTTAAACTTATTATTTATACAAAGATTCCAAAGTAATAGAGGTGGACCAAAGTTACGATTTACAATTCATTATGTTTATTGTCAAAAAACAATTTATTATGATTATATTTTTATTATTAATTGTGTTAGATAAATTAAACCTGCTTTTTATAAATTTCTGATTTTTTGTTATTTGTAATTTATGATTGTTTATACTTTTTTAGAATTCAAATAGTAAATAATAAGTTAAAAAATGTCATTTTATATCAATTCCATTTCTGCTAATATATATATCAATTTCATTCTGTTTTTTCATTTTATTTTTATACATTCTTTATTTGTTTATTAATGAGAGTCAGTATTTAATATACCACAAATTATTCCTTTTTTATTGCTTTGGTAAGATATTGTCATGGATAACATTAATTACAAACAAAAGAGTATTAATTACTAAATTGATGGGAGGATGACACGTGGAGATGAATTTAATGAGATTCATTCTCAAATGTTATATATATAGATAATGATAATGATAACATTTTCTCAATTACCCTGTAGAAAAATATTAATAGGGCAGGGCATATTAATCAAGCAGGAATATGGGAATCCTCCTCTACAGGTACCTATTCCACCAAGAGTGGATATCTTTGGCTTACTCAACCCTCAGAACAACAGGATGGTCTTGTATTGCGTAACTCCCATGTCTTGTCAAAGATGTGCACGCGAGGGAGGGGGGCTCATGATGAGTCTATTCTTGATGCTATTAGAGATTGCCCTTCAATTTGAAATATCCGGCAGTTTTTCTACTTTAACTCAAAAACAGACTTCCTTCAGCATGAGCTTCAACTTTGGTTCACATCCTTTGCTAACAATAGTTAAGGTCAATTATTTCTCACTTCCTGTTGGCATATTTGGAAGTCTCGTAATAATGAGATTTTCAATGATATCAAAGATCCTAGTTAGAAATTGTAGAATACTATTGCTTTTGATTTACAAGTCTTGCAAGCAGCAATGGTTCCCAAAAACAAAGTCCTTCAAATGCGTTTAGTCTGTTGGCTTCCTCCTCCAGATAGCTTTGTGAAGCTTAACATCGATGGTAGTAGCTTCAGTAACCCAGGGAGATTAGGTTTCGGTGGTGTTCTTAAGAATTCTAATAGTGAATGACTTTTGGGCTTTTCTGATAACTGTGGCATTACCTCCAATATTAATGTTGAGCTTTTAGCTATTATGAAATATCCCCTGGAGAATGATTATAGGAATGTTATTTGTGAATCTAATTGTTAGACAACTTTATTTTTAATCAATGAGGGTGTCCCCCATACTCACTTGTATGCTCATCTTGTCTCCTTCATCCGCGAGTTCAAGAACTACAATTGGTCTCTCTCCTTCGTCCACACTCTGCGAGAAGGAAATCATGTTGTTGGCTGGTTGGCCAAACATGGAGCTTCCTCAAGTTCTGGTCTGTTCTTATGACGTCATTGTCTGGCTGATTTATACCCTTTTAGCTAATGCTATGGGAATGCAATCTAGTAGAGAGTAATTTGTTTGGTTGCCTTTAATTTCTTACTGATCAAAAAATTCAAGCAGGAATTTTATATGGATTCATAAAGATTCGCCGTTAGGATATTTTGTAACAGAAACGTATTGGAGCATCAATTTTTGTCAAGATTTGACGAGAAATGGTATCATATAAATTTCCAAAAACAAGTGGTATCATATCGTATAAATTCACATTTTACAAAAGTTAATGATATGAAGGGCATTAAACAATTAGAAAGTAATCATCATAAGGAAATGTTTATTCATGTACAGCACATATTACAAAATTCAGTGCTTTAAACAAATAGAAATGAAAATACAAAGAAACATAAAACCATGGAAGAGGTGCAGAGTCAAATAAATAACATGTAATGTACAACATCAAGTATGTTCTAAGGTACAAGTAAAAAAAAAAGCCTAGGAAGGAACCCGCAAAAACACTTGTGATACATCCTGAGAATGGCAGAACAATGAATAAAAATGAAAACTTAAACATATAGCCAGATCTCAAGTGCTTTCATTAGCATATTCACGGGTGTCTTCAACAACTTTGTTCCAGACATTGGCTATTTTCTCAGCATACCCCACCTATTATTTCACAAAGAGCTTGCTGATTATATATGGAGGTAAACCAGAAGATGAAAGAAACTAAAGATAACATCAACAAACAAGTGACATGACGACAAATTAACCAATGTTGACCTGAATTATACAGCTTTAATTTCCCGTTAGTTTTGTCATAAGATATTAAGGTTAGAGCCACTTATACATTGATGAATTCAAAAGCATACAAATTGCTTACCAACTAGTCTTAAATGCATGCACTACTGAAAACTATAACCTTGTATTGTATCTCTGGATTCTTAAGCAAGCTTTGCAATTTTAATATCTTACGAATTTCTGAATTATGCTTTGCAGTTTATCTCTTTAGATGATGGCTAGACCCTTGAACACTTGAAATAGAACCTTTAGAACACTTTTAGATTCAGGGGTTATTTTAGTAACTCTTCAAACTAACTACTCAGCTGCCTCTCCCACTAATACAGGTCAGGCTAAGGCCACAGCTTGGCCCAATGGTCGACTAAGGAGAGATTCAGTGGCAATAACTACATTTGATGCCAACTGTCGTTCATCAAACCTGCAGTTCAGGTCGCTCCGAAACTGATGCCTATATTGCGAGACATGTAACATTCCAAATTCTGTAACCTTAATCAGATGTAATCTCTTATTCTACCTCCCAGTCAACTCTTCAAACTTCCTCCTCACTTATGAATTTCACCGAATATTTAAGTGTTGTAATGAGTGTTATCAGCAATTTTCAATTTATATATGATATATGACAAGCTGCAGTATATCCTATAGCGACCAACTTCATTAAACTAGCTAAAGAAACAGGTATATTGACAGAAATGTACTAGAGGCTACTCCTTCATATCTCGAGGACAATATGACATTTATTGTCAGAATCAGAACAAACACCAGCAAAGGGGAATGGCTGATCCTTTTGCTACAATGATATTTTAAATTACATGTTTTCTCGAAGAAAAATCTCAAATAATTTAGTTTATCGATTCAATTTACGAATCCCGGTTTGGATAATAACTATTTTGACTACTTCGATTTACTTTTTTTATTCTTTTATGTTAATTACTCCAGCAGATCTCTTGATATAAATGAAATCACCTCATTTTATTTTTCTTCACATCATTGAGTACTCACTCCTCATTGTAAGCATAAAGTCCAATAAAACTAGAGCATTTTCACTTGATCAAAAAGTTGTAGTTTGACATCCTAACGAACATGTTCAGACACTTGCAAGATTTATCAATTGTCTTTAAATTTGTTACTTCACAGACAGACAAGGGGCACACATGATGTTGGGTAATAACGATCTTAATACCGATTTATGTCATCAGACACACTTGTAAATGAACTCGCTAATTAGAGTTTATGCCAGAAAATAGAAAGTATCAATATGCATAGAGTGGATAGGATACTATCAAAGGAAAATAAATATTCTACTCAAGGAAGCACTTCAAAATAACAATCTTAATCATACCTGATTAACTACAAAACCTTTCAACATGTTTAAGAAATCAGCCTGCCTCTCTCTATCGATCCTTTCAAGTTCACTCCTATTGTTTTCCTACAAATGAAGTAAACCAAAAATAAAAGCACAAAACAAAGGAAATAAAAAAGAAAAGCAACATATATTCTAACAATGAAAATAGACAAGGAGAAAATCAATATAAGCCAGTTTAACCGAACAATAATTCAACTTTCTTCCAACTTCATAAGAAAGCAGAGTAGAAAACTGCAAACCACAATAATAAAGTCTGCTAGTACATTAGTACTACATAGGACCATATTGCATTAATGACCAAACCATACATTAAACTCATAAAAACATAAGTTAAAACAGCTAATTTGACCTGACACTCATAATTTTTAGTCAAACACTGTATTTGGTAGAAGAATAAAACAAAACAAAAACCGTGAAAATGTAAAACTAAGTCTACAAATCCAATATATATTGCAACACGTAGGTAAATTCAACCCAAGTAGTCAACAATATTGACCAATAATTTACATTTAAGGCCAAGTCAATTAGTCAACAAAATTTTATAGACTCAAACTTAGCTAGCAACATTGAGAGTTTTCCGAATAATAAAAGTTGATTTAAACTCGTACGAGTTGAACAAAAAGAGAGATTACATGTGAGTTAATTAGTTTTTGCTATCTAGAATCGTAAACTCGTAAGAGATTAAGAGTTAGCTATAGTTTAACAACCATGTCTGTCGAGCAATTAAAAACACAATTTTTATCATATACAAGTACTAAAAGTGAATAAAAATTTTATATGGCCTAAACTTGAACGATTGTGATTTTAGAGGGAACACAAACATATTTAACCCATTCATGAATACCATTTTGATGATAAACTATCCTCAAAGTATAATGTTGCTTGTAGACAATGTATCTAGCCTAAGAAACCAATAAAACTCAAACACTAAAGCCATACCTTGATCCTCTCATATTCTCTGATTGCAACATTTTTGGCGTCTTCAGTGACTCTTATGGTTTCCTGTAGCTCCTCTAACTTACGAATCCTTGATTTGTCCCCCCCAAAAATTTTAGATGATGCCGCTTCAAGTTTTTCAGCTCTCAATTGTAAAGAGGACAGTTCTGATAGAAGAGTTTGTACCGTCAATAGTGCACTTGAGCGATCAGAGAATGCACTATGAACAGCCAACATCAATCCAAGATATTCGTGAAGTGTATCCTGCTATGCATAAAATGGAAAGTCGTCAATAGTTCAACATATTTAATGAGTTTCCTTTTAAGGCAGTAGCACACCCATCTATGGTACATATATTGGCAACAATTTGTTCATATAGACAATGAAAAATGTATAATTGAAAACTTAATATTGCAATAATTTTGTTATATACCAAATGCTTCACAGTCTGGCCATTTAATTCTCGAAATAATCTGCTAGCTTTGACAGCAGCCGTTGCTACACCTTTCATGTCAGCAGCTCTTTCCCTCTGCGAGTTCAAGACAGCCTCTTCATTCTCAAATTTTGTTAATTTAATAAATGCCAACCCCAATTCACCCATTGTCTCTCCCATATCTTGCTGTGCTTTGACAAGTGATTCGGCCTGCACAAAATTTTTGCATGATCAGAAAATCTATAGTAAGAACCAATGTAACCACACAGTCATAATATCAACAAAAGAATGTAAGAGAAAAGCTATCAAACACATGGGCAAACACTAAAGTATACACGGATAAGAACTCAAAGATCTTATGTAAAAAATAATAATAATAAGAGAAGAAAAATAGGGAATATGTAGAAGAACTGGTCTAGTGGACATAGCATGTTTGAGTGCAAGAAGGCTGTATCAGCTGCTTCGCTCCATTGAAAGGCATCCTTCCTTAAACAAAGGATGTTTAAGGGCGCACTGATTTTTCCATAATATCAAACAAATTTTCAATCATAATCTGTTAATCTCAAGAATCCCCGTAAATCGTAATGCCTTTACTGTTTTGGGAGTCGGCCATTCTACAATAGCTTGAATTTTTGCATGATCAACGACGTCTGTCTCGGTGTTTATGTCACTTCTCATCCCAATGCCAGCATGATCCTTTTGTAGCTCTTTCCTTTAGTTATTCCCGGGTGAGACGTCAAATAATGGGATTCTGTGTAAAAGGCGTTGAAGTAGGAGTGTCGTTTACCAATTGCTTGCTATGCAGCTTATTAGTGCGACGACCTTCATTAAGTTTTTCATCCTATATTCGCCCAACAGAAATTGCAGCAATAATGGTCTGTGGCTTACTAGCCTTAACCTCGCGCATCGAATTTCAAGTCGCAGTCCTTCTATGAATGTTCCCACCAGTTGTTCCTCACTACAATCTCGTGCATGATGCTACAGCCGTTTAAATCCACTTTGATATTCTAGCACAGTGGATGTTTGACTGGTCTTTGCAAGCTACCCGTCCACATTCTCATACTCTAATGGTCTTATGGTCCAAATCATATAAGTATATTGTCAACAAACTCATTCCATGTAAGTACTCCGCGACAAGATTCAAACCAGCCATACCACCAAATAGCCTCATCGTCGAGGTTGATAGCAGCAATTTCAAACCTGAAGTTCTGGTGAGTGGCGAAAGTGGGGGGGAAATTCAGCTATAGAAATCCAACTTACTGAGTCTCCTCCTTCCCAACGTGGATTCAACCTTCATACGAGAAAAGGTCACCTAACGCTCTCCATGCAAACCTCTTCCATGACCATCTGAATGGCCCTTGGTAGCAGAATATAAGACTCCGGCATGAGTTGACTCATGGAAGCCTTACGTTCTTCAATCATATTACTGAACTTTGCTTCAGGATGCGGTCAATTTGTAACTCAACAGATAATTAAGTCCATAGCGTATCACAATAAATCAGTCACTCCACCATTCTTCTGTTGGCGTGTTAATGGCATCCAAGGACCCTTGCTTTGAATACCAGTTGATAAGAACCAAAGTTCCAATGTAAAAAAAGACAAGAAAAATAGGGACCAGGTAGCAGGGGGATCTATATCTCCAAGGCCTATCAATTTTATTACTTGCCTACAAAAGCTATATGACATCTACAGTATATATAGGACTCCAAAACTTGCTAACCAAGACATGTAATTGATACTATTATCCTAATTTAAGCTAATCCAACCCATTAAAATGGAGTTGAGATCCTCTTCATTTCTTATTATAGTTTTATGAGCATAAAATCTATAAATGTCTGAGAGTTCTCATATTTTAGGAAGGTGTGTATTTGCACCCTCAGAATTATATTAATGGAGTTTTTAATGATCAATAAATATTAATGGAGTTTTCCATTTCTTTTGAAATATAAAATGGAGAGGATCTCAACCCAATAAAAGTTCAACACCATAATAGGAAAGCAGCAGTAAATATGTTAAATAAGACAGCAATATAAATAAGGAAACAAATCAGCAAAAATAATCAAGAGCAAGAGATATTATGGGTCGTAACACATACATAATCCAACAAACTGAACTAGACAAAAGACAGTGAAAACAACACCTGCTGAGATGCACCATTAATTTGTTGTTCAAGCTCTTGAATTCTTTCCTTCTTTGCAAGAAAGTCCTTGTCTTCCTCCACAACCAATGGCTTGGAACCACCCCAATCATTAGCCATAGACTGCTTCAACTCCTTAAACAACCTCATCAAATCCCTTCCTCCTTTAGCTGGTTGCACAACGTCACTTGGGGCAATCACACTATCCCCCATCAACTGCTTAGGAAGCTTCACAGCACCATCCAACACCCTCGACGCCACATCGGTCGTCGCCAACAACGGAAGCTTCCCTTGAACCTGCAAAAACACTCTAAACTCATCACTCTTCCTTATCACCGGATGATCCGCCAATCTCCTTAGATATTTCTCCAATGCCACCCTCCTCTGCTCCACAAATTCCTGCTTTTGCATAACTTGACTCTCCACTATACTCTTATCCGGCCTCGGCGGTATAAAAAACCCTCTATACGCCTCCGCTAACCTATCAGAAAGCGTCACTACATCCTTAAACCTTCTCCGGACACCAAATTCTGTCCCTCCGAACTCAGAAATATTCGTTCTTGTGGTAATCAAATACGTCACATAACTACTACTACCAGGAACAATCGAATTTGAATTCTCTTGCTCCTTCACCGGATTCGAAACGGTTATCTTCAAATACTCCGAGCTCAACGACGAAGATCTCGAGAAGGAAGCCCCATCGGAGCTCCCTGTAGGAGTATCGCCGCCGTTGGAGATAGTATCACCATCAAAGACGCTGAAAACAGCGTCGGTGTAAGACGAAGTATGGGGAGAGTTAGGGTTTGTGATTTCACGATAGTGCTGTGGCGGAGACAATAACGGATCGGAGTCAGCAGTGGTGACGACGATCGGCGGTGAAGGCGGAGATGGCGGAGAGAGAGGATGGTTATGTGAATCAGAGAGCGTGGACATCACGCTACGATAATTAGAGTACGATTTACTTGTTAAGGGATCGTTTTCATCGTTATCGTGAAGAGCGAGGTTTTCTAATTCTTCTTTATTAGATTCGAAGAGAGGGTGTTCTTCTGAGGTTAGGGTTTCGGAACCCATCATTGTTGATGGTTTGTGAATTGAAATTGAAAGTGGACTGTGAGAGAATTTGGTTTTGGTTTTTTGATTAGTAAAGTTGGGGGGTGTGTGGAATGAAAAAGGGTGGTGGGGAAATTGAATTGGGGTGGTAAATTAGGGATTTGGGGAGTGACAGTGTGTTTGTGTGGTAGATGACGGTGGTGGTGGCTAACGTGCGCCGAGGTGTAATGGTTTGTTTTGGGGATAGTAAGGTTGAAGAAGACCACCATGCAGGGAACAGATGAGAAACAAAAACTGAAGTGCAGTTCTGTGATTGGATGAAGGGATGTCACATTAAATTTTAAAAATTAAAATAAATAAATAATTGCCATGTCAGCTCGTTTTTCTCATTTCTATCAAAAAAAAGCTCGTTTTTCTCATTTAGTTATTTTTACTTTACTTTTTTGGCTTAAATACTTCTCACTCCCTGCAAAATTACTTGATATCCATTTATTCCCCTGCAAATTTTTTTTTGCAAAACAAACTTTGCAAAATATAACATTATTCAGTTACCCCCTACAAATATTGCTACTATCAATTTACCCCCCAGTTTGTGGGGGTAACTGGATAATTTTATATTTTGCAGGGTGTTTTTGGAAGCGAGGGTGAATGGATAGCAGATAATTTTGCATAAGAGTGACAAGTATTTAAACCTACTTTTTATCTCATATTTTAAGATATATTTTATTTTACATCACTCTCACATACTCTCACATAGGAATGTGTGGAGATCAATACACTAGTACAAATAATTTTGCATAAGAGTGACAAGTATTTAAACCTACTTTTTATCTCATATTTTAAGATATATTTTATTTTACATCACTCTCACATACTCTCACATAGGAATGTGTGGAGATCAATACACTAGTACAAATCACTATTAAATGCAGGAAAGGAAAAAAAAAGTCAATAGAATTTGAAAAAATGGTGATTTTAGGTTAGGGATAAATTAAGTCCAGTAAGATATAGTATAAAATATTATCGATAATTAAAATTTAATATGAGTTGGTTCAATCTCAATCACTCATAGTGTTTCATACTAAATCCAACTATCAATTTTATTTGTAGACTAGTAAGGAATTACTTGATGTCTCATCTTAAAAGTCACCTAAAATGACTTACCGATTGAATCATTTCTCAAAATATGTTTTTGAGTTGACAAAAAAACAAAAATTGAAAACTTCACTTGAATAATTTGTTCAGAAAAACTATTTTACAAAATTGTCTCTTTTTTATGAATTTTAAAATTCAAAATAGGTAATAGTTGCTTTAAAAAACTTTTTTCATAAATGATCTTTTCTAAAAAAATTTCCTAATAGGCTATGTTGTACATGAAGATTAACATTAATCTCATAAAAAAATTGAATTGAATTGCAAGATTTTGTATCTATGTAGTAATTTTCATTTTCCAACTAAACTACGCTATATCTATGCATTATTTTTACCACCAACATGAACCTTAAATCATTATAAATATTCATAAATGACATTATTTCATACAATTCATCAGCCTCAAATGTACATTTTTTTAACTTAAAAAAATGGATATTCCAAATAATAATGGATGAGGTGAACATAACAATGGCGAAGAAAGCGGGAAGGAAGCAACCTCAACTTGAATCATCATCCTCAATTTGAACTGAAGTTGAACGAGCAAGACAACTAGGGTACCTAAATGGGACAGTTGTCAAAGAATTATCATCACATAATCCTTGAATAGCTAAACCTAATGTGTATCCCAGCGCAAGAGCAACACGAACAACAACCGCATTTCCAACTTGCATGTACCTCTCCTTGACAGGCCCACAAAGTTTATAGCAATCAAGAAATCCTTGTAGTCTAGCATTCTCTCGAATTTTAAGCACGCGATTTTTTGTTGGGTGGAGAATGATCTGATTGTGAGGTTCCGCCCTTGTTACAACTGTTGACACAATTTCATCCCACCACAATCGACCAAATGGCTTTGAAGAAGTCCCGCAGACAAATGACATAGAATAATCATGAACCAAAGGCTTCCCAGACATAACCAACACTCTTTCAACCGATGGATCCCATTCAACTTTATTGCTTTTCACAAGTACTTCAGGTAGGTCTCTGAATTTTGCACCCTTCTTCATCGGAATCTGGCAAACTCTTTCATAATCATCTTTATTTAATTGTAAAGGACGATGATCATAGAACACTCTCCGCGGGGTGCTTTGGGTTGTAAGCACATAATTCACCATCTCGCTTCTCTTAAATCTGATATATTTTTGAAACTCGGTACGAGGAGAAATCCAGTAGTTCTTTTCATCCTCACTCTCATCATTTGCAACTGCAAGAAGATCTGATATTGCATCCTCAAGAAAGAGTGCATCGACCACCTGACACTTATCTTTACTATCATAGGCAACTGTAATTTCTTCAAACTCAATAGGTATGACACCCCTTGACACTACCTCAAAAGTTTGTAGCGGATAAGGAGTCGATTTTTGAGTGGGACGAGCTCCCCAAAAAAAAAACCGCATACGAAATGGGGGAAGGCCATACGACCCTGCAGCCATGATCCCCAGTCTAGTTTGATAATTCATGGCTACAAGACGGACAACAACATAGCGTCTTAAATACCCCTCAGCAAACTTCAAAATGTCAACTACATTCTCCATGAGTACATATTTTGGCTTTGAAAATCAATAATATCCGTATAAACAATCAATTACTTATTTTTTTTGTATCCTCTGAGGGAGCGTTGCAGTTCCTAAAATGGTTGAATCCGCTTACTCCTTGACATGGAGGTGCTTCATAAATAAAATCAGCATTACCACAAAGAAGCAATAACTTTTTCTTATATCCTTTCGTCACAAATTCTTTCAAAGCTTCCTTGCAATCGCTCAAGCCATCTATTGGCTCCCATGTATCCTCACTGGAATCATAACGCTTCTGACGCACTTTAAAATATAGTCCTGGTTTTTTGACAAGGTTGGGATCACCATAGCAAACAACAAGTAACCTTTCCACCTCGAATTCATGAGAATCTGGTGATGGATTATTTGAGGCTTCATTATCAACATCACCAACATTATCAATAACTTCATCCTTGTCGATTTCTGGATTAGGACCTGACCTTTCTGATCTTATCAACGAGAACTCCTCACAAAGCTTAGCCCAAGCTTTTAGAAGTTCTAAAAAGTTTTCTGTCGGCTCGTTCCTCACTTGTGTTTCAGGGTGATTTTGCTTCAGACTTTTACATGCACGTGGATTTATGTCAACAGCCACCTCATGACAAGTTTGATGCCAGATATAGATGCACCGAAGCAAAGGCCAATTGACATGGCTCCACAGCCAGAACACAAATCCAATAAAGTCCACTTTGACCTATTAGACCTATTATTTTGACAAGTCGCTCCATTACCCACATTACTATCATTAACGGGACCATTAAACGACCCGGATTCACATGAAATTGTTGAAGTTGTATCGCTTTCTGTTGTTGCTGTTATTTTATTATCAATTGTTGGAAAATGTCAAGTACAACATGGTATACTTCGTATCATAATAGAGATCGCAAGAAGGAATCTTTTTCTTCTTGGTAGCCAAATCCACATTGGGAGCAATTTGAACAATTTTAACTTTGGAAACAATGTGATCAAGTGGGTTCACATCTTTGACATCATATATAAAAACCCTCTTTTTATCAACAAAATCACCATGGTCTTTGATGCCCGTGTCTTTAGCTCTGTAAAACTAGCGAGCCGTGAAATACTGCTCATTATCAACCCCTTCAAACATCTAAGAGATTCGTGCAATGTTGCAGGCTTACCTTATTTAGCCTTGACATAGGTGTCGTCGTTAAGATTGTAGATAACTCCATCAACATTGGCTTGACTATAGTGACATTTAGGCTTTAAAACATCATTTTGGGCGTTTGAACTTCCAGCTAAACCTTTCTTTTCCACCTTTGAGGGATAATGGTGGGGCCATTTTTGGCGGGTGTCGATGGGCGGAATAAGTTTGTCGACGAAGAAGGCGTCAGAGTTAATGTAACACCCCCCTTTTACTATTACAATTAAATAGACAATTATCAGAGTCACCTCGAAGGGCGCTACATTTTTCACCATTTTAAAAAAAAGAAAATCTCCAAAATAATTTATATAAAAGAAATCACCAAGCAGCGGAAATATTAACCAGTTTAAACATCTCCAGAATTAACAATTAAAGACATCTCCAAAATAAATTAAAACAATTTCCAATAACTAAAATAATAGTTCAAACGATAACTAACGACTCCCCGGTGCTACATATCAGAGCTGACACAGACCCAAACGAGAGAGGAAGCAAAACCTAGCAATTCCTCCACGAGCACTAGCGATCACCTGCAGCGTTGCCGCATGAGAGCAACATTCCAAGCAGAAGGGGTGAGTCTAACAGAGATAATAAGCAGATGATAAAAATATGCTAGCATCAGGTAACTACAGCAACACAATACAATTACACCATATCACAGCACCAGATACCAAAGGAAAAATCCATTTGACAGTGAACCACCAAAATTATAACATTCATAGACAATGGGATGATATGCAACCCCTCCAGTGGGCATATGCATGCGGTACCGATCACCAAAATGAGCCACGACGGGCATATCACCAATAAACACCAGAGGCAGAGCCTATATCACCAAAACATGCATATGACAATGCGACACCATGATTATGCACCAACTCACCATAACAAGTATTTAAAATAAATACTATATCACCAGAATCAAAACAAATGATTTCACCAAAAATAGCACCAAGTTGTAGCATCACAGCTACCACTAAACTCTCCTGAGCATACCAGCACCGCACCTGAAATATTAACACCAGACGGCTCCACAACGCGGACATAACGCACGCACACCACGCACAAGACTGGCGCACAGCGCCTAGGCACATCGCACCTACTTCAGCGAATTAATTAAAATAGCAAACGACATCGGATTTCAACAAATAAATACTTGTTGGAAAGCCCTATGGGTCTGGTTATCATCCCTAAGTTCAGTTTTTGAAGGAGAGTGTCCAATAGGTACAGTTTTCGAAAAGCACACAGGCTAGTTGCAAAAGAGGACAGTTTCTGTCCTTCAAATTCAAGCAATTCCAAAGTGACCAAGACTCAATCAAACTGCATGAAACTTGTGCATAAACTGGGGAAAATTTTGTCTAGTTTTCAAAGAAATTGGATTCGTTCGAAAAGGAGTTCTTTTGAAAACGTGGTAACCAAAACACTGACCCTGTGTCCAGATTGTTTCCAGAATCTTACTCTAACTTGTGGAATTCATATCTCGAGCTACACAACTCTAAACGCAACCAAACCAGTGCCAA
This sequence comes from Astragalus glycyphyllos, assembly GCA_963573325.1. NCBI lineage: Eukaryota > Viridiplantae > Streptophyta > Magnoliopsida > Fabales > Fabaceae > Astragalus > Astragalus glycyphyllos. The sequence goes on along the minus strand of OY754314.1, from coordinate 44,911,320 downwards.
ATTAACAAGCATTAAGTCTATTTTCCAGAAAAATAAACCACATAATTTTTCGGTCAATACAACGTTCCCAGTCACCGAAATACCGAATCTATACCCAAATCGTTTCCAGAATTTTAACCTAACTTGTATCACCTATAACTCGAGCTATACAACTCCGAATTTGACGAAACCAGTGCCAAAACGACCGGCGTTAAGTCTATTTTCAAAAACAATCAACCTCATAATTTTTGGATCTACCAAACAGCGCCAGTTTTAGAAAAACCGAACCTGTGTCCAGAATCGCTAAATTGCCAAACACCAAACCCTAACGGCAACGACACCGCAACCACCACAACAAAAACGACAATTCGACAACGCGACAACAACAATCAACCACGTACAGCAACAACAAAAACACGAACAATAACAACACCATCATCGTGATACAACAATCACGAAACAACAAATAACGAAACAAATCACAATAACGTGCAATAATCATCAAAGCACCAATCTCAACGAAAACACGATATGCAACAACACGAACAATTCAACAAAGCCCTAGACTACCCACACATAATTATCATCAACCCATTATCAAGGTTAAGCCCACCCTTACCTCAACTATGGTGGCGCAAACTCCCTCCTAGCCTCGTTCCTCGATCTCCGAATACGGCGACTCCCCCAAACTGCAGCTTCAGTGCGAAGCCAATATCTCTCTCCTCAGAATTCGTTTCGAAGATCCGAACGGTGAAAGTGTATAACTATATCTTACGAACCTGCTTCCCAAAAACGAAGACGATCCAACGGTTAACGAAACCAGAATCGCAATTTTACGGTGACAGGTTTGAGAAAAACGGGAATTGTTTTCTCTCTTCTTTTCTCTCTCTTTGGTGGCTGCTCTAATCCGAAATTCCTCTCTCTCTCAACCCTAAATTAATCCTCTCCACTTATAATAAGTGAGAAACATAATGGGCTAAATTATTTGGGACTTTATCCACATAGGAAGGGAGCCCAATGCTATTTTTAACTAGCCCACAACACGTGATTATCATCTAACTCGTTTTCAACATAGCTACTACGCCCATAATTTCAATTCTTACAATCATCCTACGGCAATCCAACTTCGAAATAATTTGATTAAATTTTAGGGCGTTACAGTTAGTCTCTGAATGTTTGGTTTTTTTTTCGTTCAAAAGGAAGTAGTTAATGGCGTCGTCTTGTTCTTGAGTTGTTGCGGGCTTACCCATTGTGAGGTGGAAAATAACGATTAGTTGTGGTGCGAGATATCTATGCATTTGCACGTGTTGTGAGTGCAATTCAAATACATGTTGTGTGTAATTGCTGCTCAATTACTTATTTTGCAGAAGCAAATTTGACTGAATATGAAAATATTCTCTTTTAGGAAAAGACTATATAATACCAGAAATAACGTGAGAAATGGCTTGAGAGTTGCAACACGTCTTTCTTTCACACTCAAACAGTTAATAATCCCTTTTGTTTAACACACCATAGACCTCGTGGTGGATGCTTTGTATTTGTGTATGCTCGTGACAAATAGTGAAGTCTATGGAGCTCTCATGAGTATGAAATCTTATAAGGCCTCGGGCCAGATGGCTTCCAACCTATTTTCTTCAAAAAGTTTTGGTGCAGTAAGGGGAAGATGTTTGCAACCTTGTGGCAAAAGCTTTTATCAATAATTTTTTTGATTTGAGAACAATAAATACTTTATTGGTTTTAATTCCTAATAAAGGGGATAGTCATAACCCTCAAGGAATTTAGACCGATCACTCTTTGTAATGTGTTTCATAAGCTGGTATCGAAGGTCCCCATGAACATCACCTACTTGGAATTTTCTTCTTAAAGCTATCAAGGTTAGTTTAAAATTGGTAATGTTAATACTAGCATTTAGTGTGAGCCTTGGGTCAATAAAACAACCTTTATGATATGGTTTCAGCTGTTGATATACATAACACTATAACCTCACTATTAAAGATATTTATCACAATGGTATGAGGATGATTGAAGAAATGTATACTCCACTACCAGTGGAGATTCAACATTTGGTTTGTAGTTTGAAGCCTCGTCTGGTGGAGCACATAGAAGACGGATGGACTTGGCAGCACTGTGTTTCTGGTTTATACTCAACTCGAGCAGCTTATACTTGGTTTAGTGATGATAACCAACCTATGTAGTAAAATAATTATGAATGGATTTGAAAATTCAAAATACCAGCTAATTTTGTAATTTTCTGATGAAACTATGCTCCACTATCTTTTTCATTGTAACAGATCCCTAGATATTTGCAAGAGGTGCTTAGTTGGGCCTTTTCATCTTCTGGTGACCGACACTAATCTGTTGAGTTGGCTATGTTTGTTGAGCACATGCGGTGATTGTGTTATGTATTATGTGGAATATTTGGTGTAGCCAAAATAGGTGTGTTTTTTATGGCGAATCAGAGCTTCCAGTTCGGGTTGCATCACAGGCTCAATCTTTATGCAATGACATCTACCATGTTTATGGGAGTGAGAATGAGTCGCTTAATCATTCATTGCCAAAACTGGTTTCGTGGATTAAGCCAAAGCTTTGTTGGATTTGCCTTACCGTGGACGGTAGTGCTACCACTAATCCGAGAATATCTGGTTTTGGAGGATATTGGTCCGAGATAGTTATGGTATATTCTTATGTGGCCTTTATGGGTCACCAGAAATCTCATATGTGATTCATGCAAAGATTACGGATCTATTGAATGATATTGTTATTTGTCGGGACATGGGAGTATCTAAAGTAATTTGTTACTCAGACTCCTTTTACGTGTTGAATTTGGTCAGAGAAGGAAATCATGTTTTGCACAAGTTTGGCAATGTGATCGCAATTATAAGGGACTTCATCGGGAAATTCAGTTGGTCCACACCTTTAGAGAGTGGAATCATTGTGGTGACTATTTGGTTAAGATGAAAGCTCATTGGAGTGATTCTAGTTATTCTATTTTCGCCTTCTAGAAATTTAGAACACTTGCTTCTTGCGAATGCAATGGGTGAGGTGTTTGTAAGGTTTGATCCTTCTTCCTTTTGCTTTTGCTTGTTTTAGCCACTGTAACAAAAGAAGTTGATGTTTGTAGTGTTTAGGCTTGTTGGGCCGGCCCATACGTGTGTATCTGTATTGTGTAGCCTGAGCTAATTGCTCGTATATGAAGCCCATGAAATAAGAGTGTACTTCAAGTATATAAATACTAGTAACGAATAAACAATTTACCAACTTACCAATAACAAACTCTAACTAACTTTCCCTCTCCACCTTCAATCTCTAACAAACTTTCATTTATAGTTACTTTACTCAAAGACCCGTGGCACGAAGAACAATTTACCAATTGTGGTGGACAATCGTGGCGTACTTGAACTTTGATCAATGGCGGGATCCAATTGCTCTTTTCCATCGGTGTTGTCGATATTTGACGACAAGAATTTCGAGCAATGACACATTAAAATGGTTGCGATCTTCGATATTCAAAAAGTGTTGGAAATCATCAAATCAGGACTCACAGAACTTGGATGAAAGGCAACTAAGACTCAATTATCATCACACAAAGAATCAAAGAAGAAAGATTGTAACTTTCCCTCTCTACCTTCAATCTCTATTAAATTGGTATTTAGAGTTACTTATTCAAAGACTCGTGGCACGAAGAACGATTTACCAATTGTTGGTGTACTTGAACTTTGATTAATGGCGGGATCCAATTGCTCTTTTCAGTCAGGGTTGTCGATATTTGACGATAAGAATTTCGAGCAATGGAACATTAAAATGGGTGCGATCTTCGATATTCAAGAAGTGTTGGAAATCATCAAATCAGGACTCACAGAACCTGGATGAAATGCAACTGAGGCTCAATTATCAGCACACAAAGAATCAAAGAAGAAAGGTTATAAGGCTTTGATCTTGATTCATCAATGCGTTAATGCAGTGGAGTTTAAGAAGAACTCATCAGCGAAGTGTTTGAAGGAGGTATGGGATACATTGCAGAGAACTTATGGTGGAGCTAACAAAGTGAAGAAAGTGAAATTGCAATCGTTGAGGAAGCAATATGAGCATCTAGAAATGAAGGATGGAGAGAATGTGGGTGATTACTTCAATGAAATACAAGTGCTAGTGAATTCAATGAAGATATTCAGTGAAACTTCACTGATCAACAAGTTGTTGAAAAGATACTTATATCTCTAACTGCCAAATTTGATCATATAGTGGTAGCAATAGATAAATCTAACATCTTGCTATTGTAACCATTGATGAATTGCAGTGTTCACTAGAGGCTGGTGAACAAATATTGAATGATAGATGCAATCAGATGAGGTTTATGCATATATCAGATTAGGACTCACTCCCTCAGTCCCATATTATATGACGTTTTAGCCAAAACAAATTGTCCCATATTAGATGATGTTTTACAATACCAATGAAGGATTAATGTTTCTTTTCCTATCATACCCTTTATTATTTAATAATATATTTTCTTTCAGTTCTATTAATTTATCTTTCCCATGTCATCAATAAAGGATAATTTAGTAAACTAACTCACAATTTCTCTTTTCCATACAAAATTCACTATATTTCTTAATTTGGGATGGAGGGAGTAGTATATAAGAGATTAAAACAAATTAGGGTTACAACATTTGGGAAGTTTGATTATAAAAAAGTATTTGAGAAGTTACACCAACAATGTCAGTAGCTCTTGTACAAGCTTCCTAGTACTAGATTTTGCACCCTTGCATGCACGGATAAAGTAAATTTAAAATCAACTTAAAATCATATTTATATATATGATTATTTCTTCTTTTGTTGATTTTTTTGATAATATATGTCAACCAATATGAAAATAATTATAATGCAAGTATGTTATATAATTTTCCTTTACACTCAATACATAAAATCATGTAAATAGAAGCAAATGAAATTACTAAAACTTTCATCATTGGAATGTAATTAAACAAAAAAGTGATCATTGTCAACATAATGAGGTTATTATACCTTTCATTAGGAATAATGTCCGCAATTGAGTATAATTTATTTTGTTAAGTTGATAAAAATATTTACAAAGATATAATAACATTGGAAAACTATTAGTCTATAATAACGTGGAAATATCAAGAAATAAATTGATTAAATATTATTAAAATGAATACATCATTTAAACTAAGTTTGATGAAACTGTTAAAGCCAAAGATCAATACATAAATTGTAACTCTAACAAAAAAAGTCCATTATTTAAAAAACACTAAACAGAAGGTTACACAAAATAAAGACAAAACATGAAATTATAATCAACAAAAGTACCCATTCGACAAATACATATGTCAAATACATATATCTTTCAATGTCGAATCATTTGAAGCCATACATGTGTTTTATTGCCTTCCTCATAATGTTAACAGAAATTGCAATTGGGTAGCTTTAAATTTTCCACGCAAAGCACATCTCCAACTTGTAGGTCGTTGTCTTTAACGAAGTTCCGCCAGTCCTCCCCTGCAAGATATTTATCCTCCCTTTGATCGCTTGACAACGTGCATGTCAAAATGATAATACAAATCCACATCATAGTGGTGAACAGGAATGGTTTCTAATCCTTTTGGGAATCATTCTTCCAATCTTTTTGGGAAAATGCTACATGGAACAATTGAAAAAAAATGTGAACACTACATGGATCAAATAAATGGAGCTCATATAGTTATTCAGCTTAGTTAAAAAGTAGCCTCACCATGACACCACCATGACACCTGACCTATATATGTGTGTGTGTGTGTGTGTGTGTGTGTGTATATATATATATATATAATTAAGTATATTTTATTTTGTTGATTTGTCGAAAACATATTTCAGCCAATATGAAAATAATCATAATGGTCATCGTAAAAATATCTCAACCAACTGATAAAAGAGGATACATTATTTATAAAACACTAAATAAATCCGTAATGAACTTTTAAAAAACAACTACGAGTTAGGTATTTTTTAGTGTTGAGGGGTAAAACGGATATTTTACGTTGATTGTGGAGGTATGGTGTCCAATATGAGGGTAGAAAAATCACCACCCAAAAAGTGGAAGGAGTGATAATGAATTGAGAGGTCCATCAAAAAAAAATTCTTCACACACATGAAAGGAAAGGCAACCATATCGATCGAGAGTTTGATAATAGTAACCCCATTTTTTAGTTTTTGCATTTTATTCACCAATTAAAAAACTTTTGCTGCGTTTTTTTAGTTCCTTGCCTATTTTTTAAGTGACCAAATCTCTTTATAGAAATTCACGTTCTTTCATTTTGTTTTGATTTATATATATATATATATATATATATTAATAAATATATAAATGACAATTTGTACAAAAATAAAAAATAAATAGTGACTATGACTATTCCCACTCACCCAACGCATGCTTGTCAACTTTATTTTTCTTGAATGCTCTGCAAAACTTTATTGCTATTGGTAATTGGTAAAAGGCTACCTTGGTATTGGTATTGGTATTGAAAATATATCACATTTAATATTGTAGTCAGCTCAATATTCTCTCCATAGCATTTAAGTTTTTCAATTCTCTCTTAAATTAAATCGACTAACCATTTCTTCTTCTCTTCATTTCAGTCGTTTTATTTTTTTCTTCTAATACCACCACTGATAACCAAATCACTACTTCCTTTGATTATTTCCTCTCTCTCATTCACCTCTCATTTTATTCTTCTCAAACAACACATTTCCCACTCTAGAATCTAGACTCTTCCTCACTCATCAATTTTACTCATCTTTCTAATGTGGCTCTCTAGATTTTTCTTCACCCATATTTTTCTATTCCATCTCCATCCCTTCCTCACTGCATCTTCATCCTTACCTCGTTTCCCTCTTGGTTCATCCTCCTCAGATTTGTATACTCTGCAACACAGTGCATGTTTTGAAGGGTGAATCTGGCTCACAACTCGCTCTCCATTGCTTAGATCTGACTCAAATATGATATATTTCTCATCTCATGATCAGACATAGGGTCGGCTCGCTCTCATATTGTCACTCCTCTGCCTTTATGTTGATTTTGGTTTGAAAATTGATGATTTATTAATTTTGTTTGATTTTTGAGTTGAGTTGTATTGTTGTGTTCTGATTTTTTGTTTTATGGTTCAGTGTTGTTTTGACTGAAGTCAATGCAAATTGTATTTATTATGCTTTGGTTTAGGGGGGTTTGGAGAAAGTTGAGGTTTGTTTTGGATTTTTGTTGCAAAAGGGGGGATTTGAAGTAGGTGGTGTTGGAAGGAAATGAAGAAGAAAACCAAATTACAGGGGAATTGGTTGTGTGAATTGATTTTTAAATGTTGAAGTGTTTGTATTTAAAGTGGAAGTTTAGATTGAGGATTTATTTTCCAGTTGTTTTAGGCTTTTTTCATTTATAAAGTGAATAGTTTTTAGGATTTCAATTTTTTTATTCTAAAAAATATTTGTAATTTGTTCTTTTTGATCTTAATTTTTTAGAGAATCTGTTTACTTTTTGCATAAAATATGATTTGTGAACCAGTTGCTTCACACACAATCTAGTAGCTTTCCTTTTGTTTTTACATCAACGGTAGCTAGTAGTTATCAGATAATATGATGTTACATGTTTTGGCTTTTCCTTCTTGACCAAGATAAAGATAATAGTGATATGAAATTGCAAAGAAAACCATATCTGACAATTTCTTTTTCACCAAAATACCACACACGTGAACTGTACATAAACAGTTCCACCGATACTATTCATCCAACATAGGGACAAGAAGATCCAGCCGAAATTCTTTCCCTCGAATCTACTATTCATCTTCACTTTACTACTCCTAACTCACTATTCACAACTTACAACACTCAATCTCATCTCTCTCCTTTTCCACAAAGTCATTGTATATCATAAACAAAAGGCAAATTGGGATACCAAATTCAAATAAAAGAAGAGGGATACAAAATTCAAATAAAAATATTTATGAAGATATAACAACGATTAACTTGGAAAACTACTTGTCAAAAAAAAAACTTGGAAAACTATTAGTATATAATAATGTAGAAATATCAATAAATAAATTCATTTATATTATTAAAATTGATGCATCATTTAAATTAAGTTTAATGAAACTGTTAACGCCAAAGATCAATAACAAAAGAAAGTCCACTATTTAAAAAACACTAAATAGAAGGTTACACAAAATAAAGACAAAACATGAAATTATAATTAACAAAAGTACCCATTTGACAAATACATATGTCAAATACATATATCTTTCAATGTCGAATTATTTGAAGCCATACATATGTTTTACTGCCTTCCTCATAATGTTAACATGAAATTAAAATTCTTGATTTAATGATAAATCAATACAGATCAAATAAAATGATGGTTGCAGGCCGACCCATAAGTAAGTTTAACGAAACTGTTAATATCAAGCTGCTTTGCTTTAAGAAATGAAGCTCATCCGCTAGTTAACCCACAAGTACTTCCTTGAATACCAAATTGGTGGTTTATTTGAGTGTTTTTTTTTATGGCCATCACATTACTTTTAGCCCCTCTTTGCTTTGAATTCTTGAACTCTTCTTTATGGCCATCACAAATAGGAGGCAATCTTGTAATGTATTGAATACAAAATACCTTAAAAGAAAAGAATTGTAATTTTACTCCAGAAAAGTTAATTTGACATACAGAATAGATGATGAAAAGAAAAAATTGTTTTACCATATCGTGACAACAGTACTATCATCCCACGTATGCATCAGTGAGCACCCTTTAAGAGACGACCCATTTCATTCCTGTTCCAAAAATAAAGGAGTTAGATAAGTCAATTAACACATTAAAAATCATAACTATGTTTTTTTTTTTGACAAGAAAATCATAACTATGTTAGAAACATAAATATAAATCAATAAATGTATCATATGAGAGATGCATAACTCAATAATCCCACAAAAAGTTGACACATCATAAAGTCATTTGCGAGCTTCCAATTAATTAAATGATTCCAGCCATGCCAAGAACTCATATATAGCAACAATGCAAGCATTCCCACCTAATGGAAATTTAATGTAAGGCGCTGTAGAAATTAACCAATGCCCTTTTAACTCCATCATTTCATAAGAATAAGCTTCTTTTCCTTAGCACAAATCATGAATTAGGTTATGTACTAAAACTAATATACAACTCTAATTGAATTGACAGTGGTAACCAACAAATTATCACTTGATACCAAAAAAGCACCATATCACATGTCTCTCCTCTCCTTTGGTGTTTGTTACTCTCAATACACAAACACAAAATATCAGAGTTACTCTCTACGCAAACACGGTTATAAAGAATGAACATCATAAATTAAATGAAATCATCTTAACCTTACTATATCAAGAGACACAGTTGATTAAAAAACATGTGTTGCAAGTACCAAATCAGAGTAGAATCCCACTGCATATTGCCAAAGTTTAGTTTTCATCAAAAAAGAAGGAGAGGAGGTTACCTGTGTCACAAAACCAATGGCGACGGCCTTGGCCCGTGTAGATGACACTTTTGCGGCATGCGACAGTTGCTTAAGCTCTGTGTGATGCCGCAATTGCTTCTGCTTCATGTAATGCCACATCTGTTGGGGTTTCGCGAGATTGCCTGACATAAACCCGAAGCAGAATAACCCCTTGCCAAGGAACACGTAAGCACAAAATTTTCACGTAAGGTTCATGTGTTTACCTCTTGAAGCGAAGAGGAGACAACAGGGATGACCACCAACACCACGAAATCGCAGCACCTCTACTCAGTCCACGCAAGTGATCACCTTCGGAGTTCCCACTAGTGCAGAAAAGACATTTAGCATCGGTTGTTTTGGACATTTAGCATCGGTATCCGACGATGCTAAATCCCCAGATGCTAAAAGTGGGACATTTAGCATCGGTTATTTAACCGATGCTAAAAGTCACCTTTAGCATCAGTTGTATAGAATACCCGATGCTAAATGTCTCTTACAAGCACATTTAGCATCAGTTGTTTAGAATACCCGATGCTAAATGTCTCTTACAAGTACATTTAGCATCGGTTGTATAGAATAACCGATGCTAAATGTCTCTTACAAGCACATTTAGCATCGGCTGTATAGAATAACCGATGCTAAATGTCTCTTACAAGCACATTTAGCATCGGGTATTCTATACAACCGATGCTAAATGTCTATTTTTTAAATAAAAAAATTAATTGGCACTAATAATAGATACCAATTGACCAATTTATAAAATCCTGATATACAAAATTATTTCCAAATAGCAACACATAATAAATTCATAAAAATTCTTCAAATTCCATTGAAATTAATATCTTACAATACAATTCAAGAAACTTAAAATTTCTACAAGTTTCTTACACAAAATTCAACAAAATGTTTCTAAAACACAAATGTCAAACTAAGGTAAGGTAAGGTCCTAAGATGAAGTACTTCTTTTGATTTATCATCTTCTGTTCCATTCCTTTTTACTCTCTTGCACTACCAGAACTCTGAAAAAACATGGAAAACAAATCAAACATCAATCTCTGTCTTAGCAATAAGTTCCTATAAACATCAATTATTAAATCAGTCAAATTTGCAAACAAATCAAAGCAAGATAATGTGTGCAATACAAATAGGATGTAAAATGCAGTGATAGTATTACCAGATCACCAGTATTATCAAAGTAAATCTGAACCACTACATCCGCAAATGCTGCAGGGTTCAAAGGCGCTGATAACTTCATCTCCTTTGGGGTAAAGTGCCATTCTCTAAGGTAGCTCAGAATCAGTTACTAGCTTGCTCACCTGAAATATTGATGATGATGAGGTCACATAAAGGGAGACTATAGTATTATAAACACATTAACCGCATCTTTCTGACAAAATCCTTATACAATAAAAACATTTATATTTCAATACCAAAAAAATCAGTTATATTAATCGCTACAGAATCCAAAAACCAAGTTATCCCTGTAATTTACTCAAATCAAACAAATCTACCTCATCAATACAAAACATATAATCAACCGTAGTGAGCTAAATTAAGCAGCAAGCACAGATTCCGCATATTGTTAGACAAACAAGCATTCATCGGCATCGCATAAAAAAAAAGTCATACTCGAAACAGGATCCCATTCCTCTAATCTGGAATTACGAAATTTTCAATACAAAATAAAATTCATCAGAATTTCAGAAGCGAACGAGAAGCATAAGGAATATAAGATGTACCGGCTGGTCAGAGAGAGAATCGGACGCAGCATCGAAGTGCGAAAGGAAGACAGAATTAGCGATACCGCTGCAGCCTATTCCACCACCACCGGCGAGCACCAGGTGCAGATTTGTGATTGGAGTCGGAGGATTCATCGGCGGTTACAGTTTGGTGCAAGATGAATAAGAAGGTGGAAGAGGTAATATGTGGTATCACTGGGTTTCAAAATCTGAAAATGTAGAAGAACAGCAAAAAGAGAGGAATAACAGGTTTCGAAGAAGAAGAAGAAGAAGAAGAAGAAGAAGAAGAGGAACACGGGTTTCGAAATCTGAAACCCTAGGATCCGAAAATGAAGAAGAAGAGAGGAATAATAGGGGTTTTGAGATCTGAAACCCTAGGATCCGAAAATGAAGAAGAAGAGAGGGAGATGAAGGGAGGAAGAAGATGGGTTTCTAAAATGAAGAAGAAGAAGAAGAGATGAGTTTGGAAAATATGGTGAAGAAAGAAGAGAATCGAGAGTGAGAGGGAGCGAGAGAGGTTCAGAGAGCGGGTGGATTTGGGAAATAAAAGGGGACATTTAGCATCGGTTGTTTATACAACCGATGCTAAATGTGTTAGCCAAGCAAATTTAACATCGGTTGTATAAACAACCGATGCTAAATGTCTAACGCAAGCACTTTTAACATCGGTTGTTTAAACAACCGATGCTAAATGTAGGCGCGAAAATTGAAAACTTCCATTTAATTGCAAAATTGCCACCGCGTCTACATTTAGCATCGGCTGTTTAAACAACTGATGCTAAATGGTGCTTTCTAAAGTCAATTTTGCACTAGTGTCCGTGCTAGCAGCTCTTAGAAGAATGAGGCACAAACTCTTTTAATAGGGTTTGATGAAGTACATCACTTATGTACTCTTCCACTATGTCTTGATGGACCTATTGGGCTTAGTACATAACGAGCCCAATTCTTTTTCTTCTTCTTCTTCTTTGTTTATTTAATTAAATCCTATTTAATTAAATAATTCTCTGATTAATCACTTTATGCGTGTGACCCTATAGGCTTCCACTAAATTGGCAATAATATTAAATTAATATTTACATATTATAAACAATGAGCGGCATCTAGCAATGCATCAATGTTACTCAATTTATGGAAAAATCGGTGGTCCGATTATTACCTTCCCGCGACCATAAATTACCGTGCCATAATTGTCCCTTCATCCAAATGCCTTAATTGAACACAAGGCACAATTAGTGTCATCCTTGTTATATTCAACTATTTGTTTCTCGATTCCCGAGTATACGTCTGATCACTAATGGGCCCAATATCTCATATTGGCCAATTACGGCGTGGCCACGCATATATCACGTATCACTCTATCAAGAGGCCTGAGACATAACTCCTGTTATGCAGGAGGGATGAATTCTATCTACATCACTCACACCCCTCCACATGATTTATTGCAGGCCCAATAACCACCGTTATGATTGTCCTGTTACAGACAATGTTTGATGGCCTTAAAGCCTACAACTCTTCATGTAGGGATCGTAGTGACTTCAAGTCGAAGGACTACTCACAATGGTCGCATGAGAATAACTAATGACACTTGCATAACTGTTATGTAGTAATATCATAGCGGGTCAATCCAGTACAAATATTACTCCTAATACTTATACCTATGTGAAGACTTCATATCTCATATCCATAACTCGTGAGATACAGTCATCAGTCCACTCGCATAATAGTCTCTATGCATTACTGTTGTCCTAATTAACAGTAATACTCGACTACGTATATTTTAAGAATAGTGTCTTTATGTTTAATAGGGTCTCACGATTAAGTCACACTTAATAATCCATTAAACAGAACAACTATTCTAAGGACTTTATTATGCTCTAAATAAATCCACATAATAAATAAAATGTCTCATATCATTATATAAATAATAATAATAAATGTCATGATTCAAAAGCAATAACCAAGGAAAAACTGTTGGCCTCTAGGACTAACTCTAACAACATCTCCCCCGCGACTCCCTCTCTTCTCTCTCTCAAGTCGCTGCCAAAAAAATTAAGAATAAAAAAGTAGGATTCCGAATGACTCAAAGAAATAAAAACCCCCAAATCCAAATAAATTCTTGATAGCACTACGCCAGAAGTAGCAAAAATAGGCGCTACCTTAAGCAGCGTTTATTAAAAAGCGCTAGGTAAGGTGAAACGGTCAAAGGGATAGACAACGCTTATTTGGAAAGCGCTGGTTATTGATAAAATGCGCAAGGCCAAAGGCAGCGCTTAAATAAAAAGCGCTGGGTATTTGTAAAACACGCAAGGCAAAAGGCAGCGTTTATATGGAAAGCGCTGGGTATTCGTGAAAACACGCATGGCAAAAGGCAACGTTTATATGGAAGCGCTGGGTATTGGTAAAACACGCTAGGCAATGGGCAGCGTTTATATGGAAGCGCTGGGTATTGGTAAAACGCGCTAGGCAATGGGCAGCGTTTTATATAGAAGCGCTGGGTATTGGTAAAACACGCTAGGCAATGGGCAGCGTTTATTTGGAAGCGCTGGGTATTGGTAAAACGCGCTAGGCAATGGGCAGCGCTTTATATAGAAGCGCTGGGTATTGCTAAAAAGCGCTAGGCAAAGGGTAGCGCTTCTAATGAAAACGCTGCCCATTGCTATTGTTTTTATTTTTTTTTCCACGCACAACTCTCTCTCTCTTTCTTTCTCGTGCTCACTCTAGCTCTCACACTCTAGCTCACCATTTTTGTTCTCACTCTCACACTCTCACCAGTTTTGTTCTCACTCTCATTTTCGTTCTCACTCTCACTCGTACGTGGCTCTCATTTTCGTTTCTCCAAAGCTCATTTCTTCCCATTTTCATTTCTCTTCCACTCTTCTCCATTTTCGCACTCTCACACTCTTCCACACTTCTCCATTTTCACAAAGGATTTCGGACTTGGAAGTTCATTTCTTCCCCATTTTCGTTTCTCTTTCACTAAGGTTAGTATTATTACATGTTGTTCTAATTATTTTATGGCATTGGTACTTTAGGTTAGATGATTGAAAGTTGATGCTTGATGATTTGTTCTTTGAAATGGTGTTTCTAAACTTGAGGGAAAATGTAGGTGTAGTGTTTGTTGAAATGTCCAAATGAAATGCTTGTTAATTTAATGTTGCTCTAGGTTAAGGAATTCTTGTGTTGTATATTTATAAATTTGAGATATTTAGTGAAATGCATGTTAATTGAATGTTGTTCTAGGTTAAGGGATACTTGTGATGTATTTCTAAACATGAGAAATTGAGGATTGTTGCTGAATATGTGAATTGTTGTTAGGTTTTGCGAGTTTGTTTTGTCGGAGCTTTGCATTCGTTGTTCGAGAGTTCGATTCATTTGCTAGTGCGTGGTTCGCCTAGGTTGGAGTTCATTATTGCTTCCACTTATTCAGGTACTTTTGTTGTTTAAAACTAGAGTGACTATTTATTTATTTAAAACTGAAATTGCCTCTCTTATTTTTTTTATGTGTTCCTTTTCTTTTAGTTGTGCTTGAAATGAAAGATTGATACCTAACTTGCGATGAAGTTTAGTCTTGGCAAGTAGTTATTTTACATAGTTTTCATCTTCTTGTCTGTTTATTTATTTTGGATAGATAAATATAACAATAACAATGATTATGTTTTATTGCAGGTTAGATGGCGGATCATAGTGATCATGACAGTGATCATGACAGCGATCATCAGTGTGATGTTGAAAAGTATATGAGAAAGCAGGCTCCTCGTGGAATGACGGTCAAAAAAGATATCATCAATCGAGTAAATAAAGGAAAAGGAAAAGTACCAGTAAGTTACTAATTACTAATTACTAATTAACTTATTAATTCAACACTTAGTTTTAATTGTTTGTTAACTAATTTACTAATGACATAATGTAGGTGTTGTGGAATATTAAGGGCCAGCCAATTGGGGATAATCGCGCAGATTTGGTTACCTTCATCGGTAGTAAGATAAAACAAATGATACCAATTACAATCAGTACTTGGAGTGAGAAAAGTGCTGTTTTGAGGAAACACAAAGAGGAGTTTTGGTTAACAATACAGGTATATAATTTTACATCTCTTTAGTAATCTTATTTAATAAATTTGTAACCATATATATTTATATCATTTTCATTGAATATGTGTATGCAGAAATATTTTGATGTGGATGAATCCCGAAAAGACTGGTGTATGAAGGAAGCTGGAAAGCTACATCGGAATTTCAGGGGTAGTCTAAAAAAAAATGGTTGTTTGATAATAGTGGAAACCTCAGATGGAAGCCTCCAGCGCCATATAGTGGATTTATTACGGAGGAGGATTGGGTTACATTTGTTAGGAGACGCACCGAAGATGAAGATTTCATGGTTAGTACTATAATCTATTAAGTTATAACTTAAAATATAGTTGATAATTATATATTATACATTAATGTATACTTATGTCTCTAAATAGAAACTATGCCAAGCGAATCGAGAGAGAGCTTCTGGTTGTGAGTACCCTTATAGAGGCGGTGCTAGTGGATATCAAGTTTTTGAAGAGAGATTGGTAAGACACAATAAGCTTGATTTCTCTTTGTTTAATAAATCTTTTGATTTATAATTTCTTAATTAACATTTGGTAAATTTAAATATAGTTGGAGGAGAGTGGGAAAGATCCTACTAAAGAAAGCATTGAGCGACATTTGTTGTGGGTAGCAGCCAGACAAAAGGATGGAGAGGTTGTGGATCCCAAAACTAAGGAGGTGACCGACAGAATTGTAAGTATTTCCAATTCCTCAAATATTGTTTTGAAACTTTTATGATATTTAAAATGTATAATAATTTTATTTATTATACTTTTGTTTGTGAATCAGGAAACCATATCAGAGTCTGTGTCACAGGGAGAGATCACTGATTGCTCTGAAAAGGAAATCCTTACTCGTGCCTTGGAAAAGGAAGAATACCCGGGTCGTACAAGGGGTTGTGGATTTGGCGTCAATCCATCCAACTACCTTGGGTCAAAGAAGAGAACTTATGAGGAGCATCATGATTGTAAACAAAGTAGAGAGTTGCGGGTATTGTATGAAGGTCTAAGGTCTGAACTTAGTCAAATCAAATTGCACTATGGGTTGGTTTCGCCTGCAGTACCATCCCCTGCCACAGATAGCGCACGAGATAGCTGCACCATTCCGTCAACTATGGTATTAATTATTTTTTTTGAGGATAAATAAGAAATTAATTATTAAACTCTCTTTCTTCTACGCAATGTATTTATTAATTTTTGTTTATAATTGATTTAGGACAACAATGAGTGTGAGTGTGAATTGTATATCTCAAACTCACACCAAATGGTTGCAATAGGCTTCACATGTGACCAATTGGGAACTTTGATGCACAATTTACCCATACCTCCAAATCATGTTAGAGTCAGAGTTGATTGTGCAATTGTGGGGGATGCACCATTGCCTGCTCCAATACCCAGTATAGATTTACTAACTGTGCAAGATGCAGTTGGTACATTTGTGGCATGGCCAGCGCACCTTATTGTTGTAAGTGACAATATATTTGTAACTAACTAATTATTTTATTTTGTCATTTATTGTGTGCTAGCTAACGAATTATTAGATTTATATATAGGTACGCCAAAATGCAAAATCTAGGGGCGAAAGTGTTAGCAAGGCAATATCTACTAGCAAGAAAGTGTATCGGTCCGGCCGTTCAACACAAGTTTCTCAGCCTGCCCCTCAAAAAGTGACTCGGCCCTCTCCTCCTCCAACAGTGACTCAGCCCTCTCCTCCTCCAACAGTGACTCAGCCCGCCCCTCCGCGAAAAGTGACTCGGTCCTCCCTTACTCCAAAAGTGACTCAGCCCGCCCCTCCAAAAGTGACTCAGCCAGCCCCTCCTCCAATAGTGTGTCAGCCCTCCGCCTCTTCTATTGATGATTCTAGGATTATTTTGTATACCGAAATGCATGCGCAATTCAAGATGGATGATGAAACCCTGCTTGTACTACAGATGGATGACAACATTTTTGGAAATCCCGATCAACTATTGATAATCCCAAAACAGGATATTAATGATTTATGTCAGATGAATTGGGCAACCAGTGTTTGTATTAGAGCATATATCAGGTACGTATGTAATTTATTATTTAACATCATTGAGTTTATTTTATTATATCGTTAATTTAATTTGTATATATATATATATACCTCTTATTGTAGGTGTTTGTATCATAACATTTTGGTCCCTTCGGAGCGGACACAGAGATATGTGTTCTTGTGTCCGGATAGTACACACCTCCGTAATGTCAGGGAGGATCTGTCTAATTATAACGACCTTGTGGAACAAAACAAGAAAGATGTTACAAATTATATCACTCGACGCTTATCGGATGCTCAACATAGAGGCGTCGATACCATGTTTTTGGCACCGTGTCTCGTAGGGTGAGAGATTTAATCTATTCTTATATAACATGCATTTTTTAAATACTAGTCAATTACTTATTCAAAGGTTTATTTTGTAGGGATCATTGGATTTTGCTTGCAATAAATCCTAAGACAGATACAGTGTACTACATTGATTCTGCGCATGGTCATTTCAACACCCACCCAGACTTGGTTGTGATATTTAATAGGTGTGTGTATTTCGATCACTCTGCATATTTCTTTGTTTTAGTTGTTAACTATATGTATTTTTAATAATATAGTTATATCCAATTATGTTCAGTTGTTTGAAGGAATATTGGGGATTGGAACAATCACAGACAAAATGGGTGCCAATAGTGGTAAGTTTGTAATCAATCTTCTCATATATTTATTTACATTATTGTTGTCAAAAAAAATGTATGAAATTAAATTTAACAATTAACTAATCTTTTGTTTTGTAGTGTCCGAAACAATCAAATAACAATGATTGTGGGTATTACGTAATGAGATTTATGAAGGAAATTATTACCCACAATCAAATGGTTATCCCCAGACAGGTATCTTTACAGAACTCTTTTTTATTTTGGTTTAACCATATATTTCAATTCTAATTTTATTTAATTATATAATTTCAGTATTTTCCCGATTGTCGGTGGAAGACATACTCTACTGCACAGGTTGATGAGCTTAGAGGACAGTGGTGCCGTTATGTCTCGCAATTCTTTTGATTTTAGATAGATTGTAATCTTGTAAATTGTTAGAGTTTTATTTGGATACATGCATATGAATTGGTTCATGCATATGTAAGTTGCTAACTTGTTTTAATTTAGATACATATTGTAAGTAGCTTGCTAGTTTTGGATACATGCATATGAATTAGTTCATGCATATGTTAGCTGCTAACTTGTTTTAATTTAGATGCATATTGTAAGTATCTGGCTAGTTTTGGATACATATTGGTAGAGAGTTTGATTTGGATACATATTAATTTGTTAATATTGTAAGTTGCTAAGTTTTGGATACATATAATAACTTGTTAGCTAGTTTGTTTTGGTTTGTGATCATATTGGTGCATTGGATATATAACTAGTTTATATATATATATATATATATGTTGTTAGTATATAATGGATTGGATTGGTATTAATTGGCTGTATATGACCAGGAAATTATCAAATATAAAAAGGAAAGTACAAAAAAACAAGAAAAAAAGGAAAAAAAAAATTAAACAATGGGCAGCGTTTGGTGGGAGAAGCGCTACCCATTAACCTAGCACGTATAGCAATGGGCAGCGCTTGGTAAAGGGAAGCGCTGCCCATTGCTAAATGTGCTAGGTGAATGAGCAGCGCTTGGTGGGGGAAGCGCTGCTCATTCACCAGCAATGGGCAGCGCTTTCCTTTACCAAGCGCTGCCCATTGCTATACGCGCTAGGTGAATGGGCAGCGCTTCTCCCACCAAGCGTTGCTCATTCACCTTGCGCGTTTAGAAATGGGCAGCGCTTCCCCTTACCAAACGCTGCCCATTTCTAAACGCGCTAGGTGAATGAGCAGCGCTTCTCCCTTCAAACGCTGCCTATGGCTATTAATGAGCAGCGCTTCTCAAACGCTGCCCATTTTTGGGGAGGAATCACCAGCGCCAAATTTAGCAGCGCCCAGAAATGTTGCCCAGGAAAAAAAAACGCTGCCCATCACCAAATCTGTTGTAGTGTAGGTCTGGTTGTCTTAAAAATAAACTAATGCAAATTGCTAAAATAGGTCATAGGGTTGTAAATCATCTTCATCATTGAAACAGATTTTGATTTAGAAAATGATAATGCTCCAAGGACACATAACTCAGATGTAAGAGACAAAAGAGAAGCATTGAAACAGATTTTGCCATCCATATCAAGTTTGGAAATGTTCCATAAAGTAATGTGAAGTAATAATACAATGAAGCAACACCAAACACAAATTCAAAAGAGATGCAGATTACTTTTGGCAAAAAAAAGAAGAAGGGATGTATATCACTAAATATTTCAAGGGTATGTCAATCATATTGCTTCAAAGCAGTTGATTTATAGCAGAATCAAAATATTGGAATGTCATAGCAGAATCATATAATTCTTGTAATATTAAGTATAATTCTCAGGACTACTATATATCAAAACAGTTTTAATAGTCTCAATGAAATACAAACTTCAAAAATATTTTCCAGAACCAATCATAATCATAGTATTCATGACATCCACAACAATAATATTGTTAGCTTGAAAAACATCAGGTAAAATCAGAATGGCTATGACTATTTCAATAGAGTCTAGTGTGGTTAAAAGAAGAGAGAGAAAACACAGCAACCACACCTCATAAATTGCAACTTCCGCAATTTGCTTTGTGGTTGGCTTAATCGAAATCTCAATAATACAATCAGACAGACATACTGAAATCTGAGTTGCAGTCACAAAATCAACACTTAGGCCACCATACTGAGAATGCACTTGCTGAGGAGAAATATACCTATTCAATTTGACAAACAAATAAAGAGAGTGCACAACTCACCAAACACGTAAACTAAAGCCAAAATCGAATCATCAGGAAGCAAGCAAACACCGGCCCAACTCTCAATCTCAGATGTGTAAAAATAGCCACCTCTTAGAAAAACACTGACCCAACTCTTAAAATAAACACCTACTTATGGTACACTCAAAGCTCTTATCTATAAGTTAAAAAAAACTCTTATCTATAATGGACAAAGCATATGCAATCAGCTCTTCATAAACATCAATCCAACTTCATCAACATCGACAAAGATGTATTTACAAAACAATCTATGATATAATGTGCATTACTAATAAATAGAATAAGGACATTGCATATTGATCATTGAAACTGATCGGAACTAACAATACAATGTTTAAAAATCTAACATAAATATTGAAAATTTATATCAAATCAAGAAAACTTATTAATATATCCTACTAAATTTTTGCATCAGATTTTTTAGAATAGAAAATTAATCAGAAGGAAAAGGGGTTTTGATTGAAGCAAAGAAAGAAAGAAAAAGGAAATAGAGAGGAACCTCCACCGCACTCCGGCGAACCACCGCGTGTGCCACCACCACTGGGAGCATCATCATCATCACCCTCCTCCTAGCATCTCCCTCACAGATCTCTCTCAGTCGATGTTCCTCTCTTTTCGTTGCGTTCCCTTGCTCTCCTCCACTCCTCTATCTCGGCCAAACACCCTCCCTCACCGCCATCATCACCATCGTCGAAGTCTCCTTCAATAGCTCCTCAACCTCCACCGCTATCCTCCTCTACGTCCCTCTCAGCCTCTGCGTGTCTCTCATCCTCTGCGTGTCTCTCATCTCGTTCCCTTGCGCTTTGTTTTGGGTTTGGGGACTTTTGAGAAAGGTGGGAGGTTTGATCTAGGTTTTTGCTGCAATGGGGGTTTGGATTTGGAGAAGCTGTTGGTGGCGTTGGGAGAGGAAGGGAATAAGGAAGAAAATAAAGAGAAATAGTTGGGTGAAGTGCATCTCAAGTTTGTAGAGATACTGGAAAGGTCATAATGCGTGTATGTTACGATTTCCACTTTGGTGCAACAGTGAACTAACAGTTGCATATTTTTTCAGAATCGTTACTATTCATCCATTGTTACCACTGTTTCACATGTCAAATACTCAACCATCACATGTATTTTCCACACTGATCATGTTGCTCCATCCCTGCTTGCATCATACATCTACTCCATCGTCTCTCCCATTAAATCAATATGACAACCACAACTCAAAGTTTCATTCTCCTTTTCTCTTTCCCAACACACAAAACGGCTGACTTTATTATCACACACTAAATTCAAAATGGCAATTCATCACATTCACATGTTCACGCAAGTAACAATACTCCAAAGAGGAAGCAGCCAAATATCCATTTAATGACATTCATCCACACACCGTGCATGGGCCACCCCTCTCCAATGGCTTCAAACACACTTTTTGCAAATCAACTTGAACTTCTCACCGGCGGGAAGGATTTGCGCCTAAAAACTACTGAAATTTTCACGAAAATGTTGGCACAATATTGGCTATTTACCTTTTAGATTCTAAGATATATCCAAGTTTGCATCTTTCACTAAAAAATCATTGACGTTGTCTCTAATAAATGCATCATTACATCTATAACCAAATTAAAAAGTAATTTTTTGACAATAAAATGTAATGATATAAGTCATCTATATTTAAAAAGTAAGGGTAAAATATGTTTTTAATTAGTCCCTATAAAATTTAAGAATTTTGTTTTTAGTGGTCCCCCTATTTTATTAAGTCCCCAATTTTAGTCCCCCTATTTTATTTTTCCCAATTTTAGTCCTCCTATTTTATCAAATTCACAATTTTAGTCCCTCTATTTTATTTTTAGCAAATTTAGTCCACCTATCCTCAATTTTATCAAAGTCACAATTTTAATTCCCACGTTTATTTGTCCTTCAAATTTTTTCAGAAATACTAACGTGGTAGATGTGTGTAGTATTGCAATTATCAGTCGGTGTTGAAGTGGCATGTAAAGGTCATGCTAACATTCAATGATATACAAAATATACACTAAATACTCTTGGTTTTGTCTAATAATGTACAAAATATAAAAATGAAAATATAAATAAGTGAACACTCAATGATTACGCTAGCATATTACCAAAAAATGATTACGCTAGCATGCATGATGCGTGTTTGCCACATCAGCTTTCCGTCAAAAATTGAATGACATTTAATGAGGGGACTACAATTGTGGAGTTGATAAAATTGGAGGATCAAAATTGTGAGAAAAATGGGGGGACTAAAATTGCAGATTTGATAGAATTGGGGGACCAAAATTGTGAAAAATAAAATAGGGGGACTAAAATTACGGATTCAATCAAATAAGGGGACCAAGGGTACAATTAAGCGAAAAAAATTTCACTGGCTTTTAGTCCCCACAGTTTTCTTCGCTAATACTTTTAGTCTCTTATGACTTTTAATAGCGATTAGAAAAAAAGTGCTATTAAAAGTCACGAGGGACAAAAAACGTTGACAGAGGATAATTTGTATAGGGTGACATGGATAATTTGCAACGTAAGCAACTAGCTGTGTTATTAGACCATTAAAATAATTTCAATTATCATTTTTATAATGACACAGTTAACATCACTATTCATACAATCTATAATTAAGAGTAAATTTAACGGAATGACCATTTTATTTATCTACAAAAAATCATATCATATCATAATCATAATTAATATAAATCACGAGTTTGTCCACATAGGTGATAACTCTATTTTATATAGAGTTATTTGTGCTTTTACACTTAGATAATTGCCCAAAATCAAATCTATTATGTGTTAAATATGTTAGTATGAATAAAATAACAACATTTATGGTTTTCAGATAAGAGATATCCATAACTTAGCATTTTATTGTATATTGGTATGTTTGATGTGTTTGTTCAGTGCAGCCGCAGTTTACTGCAACTGCACCAGTTGATGCAACAGCACCGGGTAATGCAAATGCACTTGATGCAACTGCACCACACTGCACCGAAGTAGCTCACAACCCCACATTGGAAGCACCTCAATTCTTACCATTACCATAATGCTTAGTTGGATTGCTGCTTGCTCAGAAGTCACATGGGAGCACATGGCCACTTGCAAAAGAGGCGCCTACAATCAAAAAGGCTTCACAAAAATCTATCTTACAAGACATGTGGCAACCATTTGTTGGACCTCAAGTGCAAGTGCAATTGGTGCAGGTGCATCCAATCCTGAGGAGCTTAAAAAGAATAGACAGAAGGTGAAGCATTCTGCAGTGAGGTCTAGCTCAAGGCTATGGAGCGGGGCATCAAAATAGTAATTATATTTGAATATTGTTTACTATTTTGTTTAATTATGCTTTTATATTTTGCCTTATGATATTTTGTGAACTAATCCTCCTCCCATGGTTTTTATTTTAAAGAGCAGTGAGGACACTGCTCAACTTTAAGTTGGGGGGAGAAGTTAACTTATCATATTATGCATATGTGTTTAACTATAGTTTGTGTGTCTGCTTTGATATATGTTTGATATATGTTTGAATTTATGTGTGTCTACATGTTTAAATATGTGTTAGGATTTGATAGATTTGAAGCATGATCAGCTTAGAAATCTTTTTCACAAATATAGACAAATGCATCTCTTTGAACTGATTTTTAATGATGAAAGGAAGAAAAAGAAAAAGAAGCCTTGTTTTCCTCAAATGACCAATTTTATTATTACTTCAACACATCAAAGCTGAGTTTTGAAAAGAACCTTGCTTTTTAAAAAGCTATCTGATGCAAGAGGGATTTTTAGAAAACTAAGGTCAAAAACAAATTTTTATTAAAAATATAGATGAGCTTAAAGAATTAAGTTTGGGGGAGTTTTTATGAATACAAAGGCTAGAGTATGAAAAACTTAGAATAGTCAATGCATATAGGTTACCAAAAAAGCTCAAAATGAAAGAAAGCTTTATTGCCTGAGTCATAAACTGTACCTGTTCCAATAGTGCATTTGGTCAGAAAGAGAAAAATTCAAAGAAAAAGAAAAAGAAGAAAAGAAGACAGAACTGACCAAAGAAAAAAGTATGCATAAGGAGGACAGTGAGGAGGGCAATATAAGCTACAAGTCTTGAAAAGAAGTATCAAGTGCAGTTGCACTAAATGTAACTGCACCATCAAAAAAGTTCAGTGCATCTGCCCTAGTTCAAAAATACCTAGTGCAACTGCACCCCAGAAAAATGATGCACCTGCACTCACTGCATTTGCATCAAGAAAAAGAACCACCACAAATACAAATAGTGCATTGACTCAATAGTTTTGAAATACTTAAATCAAGCCCTTTGTTGTGCTTAAAAGTCCCCAATCTTGAGAAATTTTGTTAGTCAATTCTATATTTTGAAACATCTTTGTTTTGACCAAACGTGATCTAAACTTTTCAAAGGCTAGGAGAAACTGGTTACTTAGTTTTGGAACTGATTGAATCTCAGTGGGGCACACACTCACACAAATGAGTTTTTATAGCTTTGGATGTTTAGGAATTCAAAGGCACAAAGACAAAATTCTCTGAAAAATGAAGTTCATGAGTTGCATTTATTGAAAATCATTTTTTGAAAGAAATAGGAGCTGATCTGTTATTCTTGATTTTGGAAATATTTATTTGTGTTTTCTTTTTGTCATTGCTTGAGGACAAGCAACGATTTAAGTTTGGGGGTGTGATAACTCTATTTTATATAGAGTTATTTGTGCTTTTACACTTAGATAATTGCCCAAAATTAAATCTATTATGTGTTAAATATGTTAGTATGAATAAAATAACAACATTTATGGTTTTCAGATAAGAGATATCAATAACTTAGCATTTTATTGTATATTGGTATGTTTGATGTGTTTGTTCAGTGCAGCCGCAGTTTAGTGCAACTGCACCAGTTGATGCAACTGCACCGGGTAATGCAAATGCACTTGATGCAACTGCACCACACTGCACCGAAGTAGCTCACAACCCCACATTGGAAGCACCTCAATTCTTACCATTACCATAATGCTTAGTTGGATTACTGCTTGCTCAGAAGTCACATGGGAGCACATGGCCACTTGCAAAAGAGGCGCCTACAATCAAAAAGGCTTCACAAAAATCTATCTTACAAGACATGTGGCAACCATTTGTTGGACCTCAAATTAAGGATGAGTGTTGAAAGCCAAGCTGATCTTTAACTTCTGAAAAGTAACCATGGTTAAGTTAACTTCATCTCCAAGTAAACCCTCACTTGAAGGAAATCTCAAGGCCTATATAAAGGACTTCATCCTTCACTTGGAAAATCATCTCCATTCTTCATCTTCATCCCTCATCTCACTTCTCGCTCTTTGGAGATCACTTGAGATAGTATTTATTTTTCTAGTTTAAATAATAGTTAGATTGTAAGAAGGTAAGGAAGGAATTGACAACTTCTCCCTTCACTTCTTCATAGAATTCGTAGTGCAAGGAATCAGTGCAGTTGCACTTGCTTGGCAAACTCATGCAAGAGTTCTTCAATTGGTGTAATCTCTACCCTATTGTCTTCTCTTGTAATTTCCTTTATTTCAACATGTTTTATTTCATCTCTATTTGCCTTGCAATGCCTATTATGAGCTAAATCTCTTAAGTTGGGATGTTCTAGCTTTCCAATGATCTTTTGAGGAAAGTTATTGTGTTTTCAAATGGTGTAAGCACTTTAGTTCTTGTGTTTAAATTCTTAAATCTTGTTTTAAGGTTGATCACTTAGAACAAGTAGAGTTATATTCACTTAATTGGCTTATAACTAGAAATCAAGAACTAAGTAAGGATAAGTGTTTAATGAAGCTTTTTGTTAAACTTGCTTTAATGAAGTTAGCTTGTTAATTCCTCGTTAATTCTTAGCTTAAGGTTAACATAGTCCTTACATCAAAGTGTAGAGAACTTAAGATACAAGAGTGTACTTATTTAAGCAACTTGGATCATCTGTAAGGGGGCGAGAGAGGCACTGACAACCCTACTCTTTACCGCAAAAAAATAGGATCATATAGAGCTTATAACGAAACTCTGACGAAAGTAGCTGACCAGCACACATTGATGCAACTGTACTAAGTGCAATTGCACCACGAGAAAACACAATACACTCAAAAGTGATTTAACTTGTGAAAACATCCCAACTTTCATTCACAATCCACTAATTTCTTACACCTTTTTATTTGCTTGTTTATTTTCTGGTTTATTTACATTCTTGCACTCTCACCATATATTGTTGTTTGCTGGTGTTTTTAGCAAACAATCACTAGTTTTATTAGAAGGTTTGTGAGATCAAACTAGAAAAATCTCAAAGCAATTGCCTTTGAATTGCAAAAGTTTTTGTTTCAGAAAATGTAGAAAAGGGGACGATTTGCAAATGATTAACAGAATTGAAAAGAAAAGAAGCAGTAAATGGTGCAGGAATTGTAAAGAAAAGAAGAACAAATTGCATTGAATCATAAAAATGGTACACGATCACATACAGGGATTCTTCCACTCGTTTTTCGCTCTGGCTTGGAAGTTAGAGTTTCAGGAATCGGGTGTGTATTGTGATTTTCGCGACCTCTGTTTCTTCTCAGAAACAGTTATTTATACAAGGGAAAAAGGGGGGAAATTCGAACTAAGTAACTGCCTAACAGTTTGAAAATAAGTAACTGCTCCTACTTTCGGCCAAATAACCGCTCCTACTTTCGACCGAAACCGCTCTGTCACGCTTCGACCAACTGCTAGTCTTCAACGCATAACTGCTCTGTTTTCTGTCTGTCGAAAGCCTGTGTCGATTTTCCTCTCTCTTGCTTTTGCTTCCCTGGAAACTTGTCGAGTCTACCTTGCACACGACCATTTTCTTTGTCGAAACAATATGGTCTTTGTGAAATAAATATAAATCAAGCCATGTTGACCATCTTTAATGTAGCCTGTCGAAATTACAGGCTAACAAATTGCCCCCCAAAAATGTCTTTCTCGACTGAGCTTGAAGTGGAAGAAGAGAAAGAACATTTTTGAATTCTCCATCGAAATAGACTTTGCACTTGAGTAGAACAACTGTATTCCTGATGTCGCCACTGTTAAGTGTTGTTTCCATATTCAAACCTTGAACTTGAACAGCCTGTAAATTTGGCCTTTGACTATGTTTTGGCAACTTAAATGCCATGTTTTACGCTTGCTTTATATTTATTCCAGCGTTATTTTAACTTCTTGCAACGTTGGCTTATACTTTTTCAAGTATTTGCCATTTATACGCAAAATTCTTTCATCAGCGCCAATCTCTTCGACCTCATACGCGCCGTTTGAGTAAACTTGTAAAATTTTAAATGGTCCTTCCCAACTTGGGGACCACTTACCAAAGACTCTATCTTTTTTATCTACAGGCAATAGGACCTTCCACACTAGATCGCCTGAATTAAAGGCTTTAAACTTAACCTTTTTGTTATAAGTTTTAGTTACCCTCTCTTTCTGTCGAATAAGCGTATCTAAAGCTAATAACCTTTCTTCGTCTAAATCAACCAATTCATCAAGCATCATATTCCAATAATAATCAGAGGGAATCTCCCACTGTCTTTGAATTCTTGTTGATTGTAGACAAATTTCAACAGGCAACACTGCATCGTGTCCAAATGTTAGCCTATAAGGAGTAGTGTTGATAGATTCTTTGGGTGAATTTCGACAAGCCCATAATGCTTGATCAAGGGTATTATGCCAATTTTTGGGTTTCTGCCCAACATGCTTTTTAATCAAACTAATAATAACTTTATTGGCAGCTTCTACTTGTCCATTGGCTTGCGCATAATATGGTGTCGAAGTTAATAACTTA
This sequence comes from Astragalus glycyphyllos, assembly GCA_963573325.1. Taxonomy (NCBI): domain Eukaryota; kingdom Viridiplantae; phylum Streptophyta; class Magnoliopsida; order Fabales; family Fabaceae; genus Astragalus; species Astragalus glycyphyllos. The sequence continues at coordinate 44,883,330 of OY754314.1, read as the reverse complement.
AAACCAATTTCGGAAGCAAACTCTACCATTTTTCTACCAGTGAAAACTGATCCCTGATCTGTAGTAATGGTCTCTGGAATTCCAAACCTATAAATGATATGATTTTGAATAAACCTTATCACTGCTTCCTGATCAACATTGGCTAAAGGTATAGCTTCAACCCATTTGGTGAAGTAATCAATTCCCACAAGGATATATCTATGGCCCTTCGACGAAGTTGGCTTTATCTCTCCAATCACATCTAAAGCCCAACCTCTAAATGGCCAAGGTTTGACTATGGCATGCAATTCATTTGCAGGTACATGTTGTATCCCAGCATGCTTTTGACACTCTTGGCACCCCTTAGCAAATTCTATGCAATCTTTCAGCATAGTTGGCCAATACATTCCTTGTCGAAATAATAACCACTTCATTTTGTGGCCTACTTGGTGTGAACCACACGCTCCACTATGTGTATCAGAAACTGCTAAATATGCCTCATTTTCACTAAGACATTTTAATAGTACTCCTTCAGGAGTCTTTTTAAACAATTCGTTTCCAATTATCACATAGCTCAAAGCTCTGTATTTTACCTTTTTATTGGTATTTCTTGTGGGATTTTGCAAATATTCCGCAATAGGCCTTCGCCAATCATTATCGGTCATATTGTCAAGAGCAAGAATTTCTGCTAGTTCCTCGTTTGCATTTGTATCTGTTGCCCCCCCAATTGTTGGTGTTGACAATAGTGACGAAGAATAGTCATTAGAAATGATTTTATCCTTTATTTCAATTAACTCCTCTAGGCTTTGCTTTGAAACTTTATAGCCTGAAGCGATTTGTGCCAATTCATTTGCCACTTGATTATCAATTCGTGGTAAATGTTCTAAGTGAACAAACTCAAATCTTTTTAACAAAGCATTGGCAACAACAAAGTATCTAATAAGGTGCTCTTTAATGCATTTGTACTCTCTTGTCAATTGTTTGACAATCAACTCAGAGTCACCTTTTATTTCGACATGACTTGCCCCCAGCTCAAGTAAAATTTCAAGGCCTACTATTAAAGCCTCATACTCAGCTTCATTATTGGAACAAACATCCCGAATTTTAAACTTATACTTCGTTGGAATGTTAGTAGGAGATATTATTAAAATACCAATCCCAACTCCACGTTTATGGCTTGAGCCATCAAAATACAACCTCCAAGGATATACGTCTACAAAACTTAATGTTTCTTCAACAACAGAATGGTCTACTATAAAATCAGCAACCACTTGTCCTTTAATTGATTTTAGAGGTTGATAAGTTAAGTTGTATTCTGACAAAGCCAAAGCCCATTTACCAATTCGGCTATGCATTATTGGTTTCGACAGCATATGCTTAATAACATCAAAATGCGAATAAACAGAAACATCAGCTGGTTTTATATATTGCTTTAACTTTGTACACGAGAAATACAAACAAAGGCACAACTTCTCTATAGGAGCATACCTCGTTTCGGCATCATTTAAGACCCTACTGAGGTAATAAATGGCTCTTTCGACACCACTATCATCTTCTTGTGCTAACATGCTACCTATTGTTCTATCAGAAGCTGCTATATACAATTTGAGCACTTTGTGTTTAATAACAGGCAACAAAATTGGTGGTTTCATCAAATAAGACTTGATTTCGTCGAAGGCTGCTTGATGTATTGGTTCCCATTTGAACTCTTCTTCCTTCTTCAGTCTTAATAATGGCGAAAAAACTTGTGTTTTGCCACTTAGATTTGATATAAATCTTCGTAGGAAATTGATTTTTCCCAGCAACGACTGAAGCTCCTTTTTGGTCGAAGGGGCCTTCGTTTCCATAATTGCCTTAGTCTTATTTTGATTGATTTCAATGCCTTTTTTGTGCACTATAAAACCCAAGAAATCACCTGCACGTACACAAAAGGCACATTTTAATGGATTTAATTTCAATCCATATTTCCTCATTCTTTCAAAAGAACGGCGAAGATGGTCTAAATGACCACTTTCTGAGGAAGATTTAACCACCACATCATCTATGTATACTTGCATAAAATCATCAATAAAATCATGAAACATAGAATTCATGGCCCTCTGATATGTAGCACTAGCATTCTTTAAACCAAAGGGCATTACTACCCATTCATAAACACCCAATGCCCCTGGACACCTAAAAGCAGTTTTTGACACATCCTCTTCAGCAATGAAAATTTGATTATACCCAGAATAACCATCGAGCATACTAAGATAATCAAATCCTGCTGCTGAATCTATTAGCATTTCTGCCACAGGCATTGCGTATTCATCCTTGGGAGATGCATTATTTAAATCCCTAAAATCTATGCAAACTCTAAGAGTCCCATTTTTCTTTATTACAGGAACTATATTGGCTAACCATTCGACATACCTGGCAGTTCTGATGAATTTGTTTCTGAATAGCCTTTCGATTTCCTCTTTGATCTTAGCCAACACTTGAGGAGCAAATCTTCTTGGCACTTGCTTCACTGGTTTCTTCCCTGGTCGAATTGGTAATTGCATTTCCACTACTTCTCGACTTAAACCAGGCATTTCATCGTAATCCCAAGCAAAGCAATCTTTGAACTCCCTTAGCAATGTGATGACTTGGGTTTTTAGAGAAGCATCAATATTTGCACTAATATAAGTTGGCCTTTTTATTGAGCCATTTCCCAAATCAACTTCTTCTAACGGGTCTTGAGCTTGCATATGTTTTGTCAAATCTTTAGGATCCTTTTCAAAACCTAATGGATCATTATCATAGATACAATCAAGTCTTTCATCTATGATTATGCCATTTTCTTCATGTAACTCATTGGCTTCAACAGCCATTGTTTGTTGAATAACCTCGGCTTCCATAGCCGCTTTAAACTTGTTTTCGGCCATATAAGCCGTAATTTTGTCCCATGCATTGGGCACTGACATAAGAACACTTTCAAGAATGAGTGTTCCACCCCGTTGGTCGAAAAACACCATCAGGATAGACACTATCATCTCCCATTATTTCTCTTTCCCAAACAAAACCATAATTTGGGTCAAGATGAACTGAGGCAAAAACATTATCCGCAGGGACATATGCCTCATTAGAAGATGAACATGGCGCAATCTTCGCCATTTGTTTCTCAAAATTTTCCTTGGTAACTTGGTTTACATCAGCACGGAAATAACTCTGATCGGCTTCAACATACTCTACCAAACCATCTTCTTTCCACATTACTAAACGTTGATGCAAAGTTGAAGGGACAGCACCAACTCCATGGATCCACTCTCTACCAAGGAGTAAATTAAAATTCGCTTTAGAAGCTATCACCAAGAACAATGTAGTCCTCTTTATGGAACCAACAATTAAGTCCACCTCAATGGCCCCCAAAGAGTGGCCAGTTTTGCCTTCATAGTTGCTTAAGACAATGTTATGTGGCCTGAGGTCAGTATCGAACTTACCAATCTTCTTCAAAAGACCATGCGGCATCAAATTCACTGCAGCTCCACCATCCACTAACACTTTGTTAATTCCAACACCATTGACCTTGGCTTGGACATACAGGGGTTTCAAGTGGTTTTGCATACTCATATCTGGCTTCTCGAAGGTAGCCATTTGGTCTTCGACACAACCATCGTTCATCACATAGTAACACATTGGCTTATGATGAGCCATGTCTTCTGTGAAATCTTCTTCAACGTCATTTGGTACCGTGTTAACATCGTACTCAAGAGGCAGTATTGATACCACATTGCAAACAACGTCGAGGTCATCTTCAGAATCATCGAAATCAGACTCCATGTCTTCATCCATGTCAAAATCAGCATTTCTTTCTTTCACTGTTGACAATGGAGGAAATATTCTTTCAAGAGCAGGCCTTCTTGGCTTTTCTGTTACCACAGCCTTGCCTTTGGCCTTATTCGCTGCACACACATGACTAGCAACATCAGCATTCCTCTTTGTGGCAACTTCAGCTTTGTGAACCTCACTCTTCGCCACTATCATGCTGCGTGGAACTTGATTATTCGCCAAATGACTTGGAACCTGGTTGATGTCAAAGTGTGCCTTCTTCTTCTGTTGTCTTTGGTAACGACGCCACTGTGTTCTAGTCATAGGGTTCTTACCCTTATAGTTATTCTTATAATTAAACTTAATAACATCAGTACCTGGCTTAACAGCTTTAGCCCGTTGATTATTGGGTACCCACGCTTCAACAGGAGCACTAGCACTTGGGACAAAGGATTTACCTGTTGACAACCTCAAATACCCTGTTGCTGAGGACTTCTCCTTAGCAAATTGTCGTTTACTTGTTGAAGGCTTTGTTGACACATTAGCCTCATAGCCAGGAAGATCTCCTTTTGCAAAGTCAAATTTTGGCCTGTTATCAAGCCATTTTCTTTTGCGTTGTTGTTGATCCTGATAACCTTCGACAGCTTTAGCTGCTTCTTTATCGAAGACAGCACTACACATTGGGCAAAGCATAACTTCAGAGTTATTCCACTTACACCGATTGAGGAAATCTATCAATTCTTCCTCAGCCTTTGGATACACAGCATGTATCTTCCCATCATATTCTTTTAGGGTCACTTCCTGTTTTTTACCTTCAGCATACATAAACCCTTTCAATTTTTCGGTGGCAATCTTGACACACTTAGGAGGGTCTGCCATTTGAGCATCCACCATTCCTACATCAGCTTCGACAGGTTCAGAATACATAGCTTCAGCCTTAGGCAACGGATCAACATCAATCTGCATAGGAGCTTTCATTTTCTTGTCAGCAAATTTGAGTCTTCCTTCGTCAATTGCTTTTTGCACAATATCCCTGAAGAGCACACAACAGTCAGTGTTATGTCCCAAAAAATTATGGAACTTACAATAACCCTTTTTCTTTCTTTGGTCAAGAGTTGGTATTTTAAGGCCTTTAGGCACTAATATTTGACCATCAATTACTAAAAGATCAAAAATTTCATCACATTTAGTAACATCAAAAGTATAGGTCTTAGGCATAAATCTATCATTCTTAGGCTCTACAGGGTTATTCCCATTCGCAGGCCTTAATAATTTACAGGTATAAGGAGGACCAGGCTTAAGTTCAGCCACGTCTATCTCCTCTTCTTCGACATTACTATATGTAACGTCAAATTCTTCTTCGACATATGCCACTTTTTCTTTTTTATGATACCTATTTGACCTAGATTTTTCCTCTCTAAGCCTTTCAACTTGTCGAACTCTATCAGCCAAATGAGCCATATCTCGCAAATGAGATGTGTCTAATTTCTTTCTAATTGAGTAATCAAGGCCACCAGCAGCCATTTCGACAAGCTCATGTTCAGGGACTTGTGTGAAGCAACGAGATTTCAACAGCCTGAATCTGTTTAAGTAATCATCAATAGTTTCAGGCATTTTGCGCCGAACACTAGCCAATTCTTTAAGACTAATTTTCGACTGGCCCATGTAAAACTGTGCATGGAATGCCTTTTCTAATTGCCCCCATGTGTACATAGAACCAGGGGGTAATGTCGTGAACCAAGTGAAAGCATTTTTAGTTAGAGAATTTGGAAAGTATTTCATCTTCAAATTCTCATTTTGTGCTAAGTCCCCAGCCTCAGTCAAGAAACGAGCAATGTGTTCGACTGTGGACTCATTTGTATCACCACCAAACTTAGTAAACTTGGGAACTTTCCATCCCCTTGGTAACTCAGTTTGTAATACATATTCACATAATGGCGATACGAAGTTAGGCCTTTGTAGACCTATGTTAAGGCCATTTTGCGCCAAAATAGTTTCGACTAACGTAGCTATATTGTTCTCTGCGCCAGCATTGTGTTGTTGCATTTGTCGAACAACTTCATCAGCGTTCTGGTGTCTATTTACCACAACTACTTCAGGGACGTGGTTTACTGCCCCTTGTAGTTCGCCTACAACTGTCGACGCTTCGACTGCCACTGCTTCTTGGGGGTTAACTGGCGACGCATTACCCGCAATAATAGGAACGTGCCTATTATTAACCGCTGGAACCCCAAAAAAGACTGCAATCCTACTCATCTGATTTGCCAACATTTGGTAACTGTTATTCGTATTTTGAATCAATGGATTGAAAACTGTACCAATTTGTTGGGTAAGCATATTAACCATATCGTGATTACTCTCGTCTACTTGCTGTCTTAAGGCCAACAAAGACGTATTGGTTAATGCTGGGGGATTTCGACCAAATACGCTCTCAGAAGAGACATGTGTAGGGGAAAAGGTCGAAATATGTGGCATTCCAGTAGGCATGCCATACATTCCCAGAGGAAATGGGGGTAGACACACGTCATTCAAACGTGGGTCTAAACCGTTTCCCATTGCCATGTGAGGGATATGAAGCCCTGCACTTAACGGCAAAGACATAGGCAAAGATGCCATTTCTGACTGTGTTGAACCAACATTAGTCATTGATAATGAAGGAACGGTTATTGACGATGATGGTCCTGCGCTAATGTTTGCAGAATCCATTGTTGTTCCTTGCCCTTGTGAAACCACCGGGTTGGAACTAGATGCATTATTCGTACCAGAACGAACCATTTTACCACTTCTTAAGTGCATACAACAACGAATACAAATAAGAGAGTACGAAAATGAACAAAATCAAAGGCAAAGTCCCACTGGGCGTGCCAATTTGTTTGCTGGTGTTTTTAGCAAACAATCACTAGTTTTATTAGAAGGTTTGTGAGATCAAACTAGAAAAATCTCAAAGCAATTGCCTTTGAATTGCAAAAGTTTTTGTTTCAGAAAATGTAGAAAAGGGGACGATTTGCAAATGATTAACAGAATTGAAAAGAAAAGAAGCAGTAAATGGTGCAGGAATTGTAAAGAAAAGAAGAACAAATTGCATTGAATCATAAAAATGGTACACGATCACATACAGGGATTCTTCCACTCGTTTTTCGCTCTGGCTTGGAAGTTAGAGTTTCAGGAATCGGGTGTGTATTGTGATTTTCGCGACCTCTGTTTCTTCTCAGAAACAGTTATTTATACAAGGGAAAAAGGGGGGAAATTCGAACTAAGTAACTGCCTAACAGTTTGAAAATAAGTAACTGCCCCTACTTTCGGCCAAATAACCGCTCCTACTTTCGACCGAAACCGCTCTGTCACGCTTCGACCAACTGCTAGTCTTCAACGCATAACTGCTCTGTTTTCTGTCTGTCGAAAGCCTGTGTCGATTTTCCTCTCTCTTGCTTTTGCTTCCCTGGAAACTTGTCGAGTCTACCTTGCACACGACCATTTTCTTTGTCGAAACAATATGGTCTTTGTGAAATAAATATAAATCAAGCCATGTTGACCATCTTTAATGTAGCCTGTCGAAATTACAGGCTAACAATTGTTTAGTGGTTACCTTTCACTAATGAACTATTGATTCTAAACTTGTAAATTAATCCAATCCCTGTGGGAACGATACTCTACTTTCACTTTATTACTTGTTTGTGACTATGTATACTTGCACACGTTTTTCACACACCAAGTTTTTGGCGCCGTTACCGGGGATTGCCATTAATTTTATAGTTTAGATTAGTAGTTAATTAGTGAACATTTTACTTTGTTTCTTTTCTTGTGTTTAGCATTTTTATGTACAGGTCCCAGTTAGACCCTGAGATAGAGAGGAGATTTAGGAGCTTGCAAAGACAACAATTAACCAAAGGCAAAGGTTCTAGCATGATTTCACCACAACAATTCATCAACATGGGAGCAACAAGTATGTTTAATGATAGAGATAGACCTATGAGAGATTATGCTAGGTTTGATCATCAAAATATGCAAACAAGCATAACAAGACCTCACATAGATGTTGTCCATTTTGAATTTAAACCCATGATGTTTCAAATGCTGCAAACAATTAGTCAATTTGGTGGATTTCCTCATGAGGATCCCCATGAACATTTAAAACAGTTTTTAGAAGTTTGTAGTAACCTTATCATTCCTGGTGTTAGTGAAGATGCATTTAGACTTAAGCTATTTCCATATTCTTTGAAAGATAAGGCTAAATCTTGGTTAAATTCATTGGAGCCTAATTCTATTCATACATGGAATGAAATGGCTGAAAAGTTTTTGTCAAAATATTTCCCACCTATAAAGAATGCCAGAATGAGAAATGATATTACATCTTTTAGACAAAAAGAATCTGAATCATTGTTTGAAGCATGGGAAAGATGGAAAGAACTTTTAAGAAAATGTCCACACCATGGTCTTCCAGTCATTATTCAAATGGAAACATTTTATAATAGTTTGGAACCACAAACCAGAATAATGCTTGATACATCATCTGGTGGTGTTTTGTTAAATCTGTCTTATAATGAAGCATGTGAATTGATTGATAGAATTGCTACCAATAGTTCTAGTTGGCCTACTGAGAGGGTAAGTCCCCAAAAGAAACCATCAGGGGTACATGAAATTAGCGAAATATCTACCCTATCTGCTCAAGTAGCCTCACTAGCAACCATGTTCAAAAACTTCACCACACCTAGTGCAACTGCATCTAGTGCAGCAGCATCAATAGAAACCAGAACAGCTGCACTAGAACAAGCCCCTCTAGGAACAATTAGTTGTGTATATTGTGGAGGAGGGCACTGGTATGAGGAGTGTTCTAGCAACCCTATTTCTATTAACTATGCAGGGTACAACCAAAATAACAACCCTTACCCAAACACCTACAATCCAGATTGGAACAATCACTCAGATTTCTGGTGGGGGAACAATACTAGTGCACCTGCACCTAGTGCAACTGCACCAACCCTTCCACCAAGATTTCAATCTCAGAACTACTAAAGGCCACAACAACAACAACCTACTACTGATAACTCCTTAGAAGGTTTGCTTAAATCTTTCATTAATGAAACTAGAACAGCTAGGCAAGCTCATGAAGCTTCAATTAAAAATCTGGAGAATCAAGTAGGTCAGTTAGCAACTGCTCTGTATCAAAGACCAACTGGTACATTACCATCCAATACAGAAGCAAGTCCATCTCAGAGGCCAGGTAAAGAACAGGTCAAAGCTATCTCTCTCAGAAATGGGAAAGATCTTGCAGAACCTAATGAGAAGGAAGGTACAGGTAAGGGAGAAAAAAATAAAAATAAAAAAAATTCTCAAGATGCAGAAGCACCGGATGCATCTGCATCTCATGAAGTTCCAACTCCAAGGTTAGTTCCTGAATACCCTCCTCCTCCTTTTCCTCAAAGATTAAAAAAGGCACATGAGGAGAAGCAATTCAGTAAGTTTTTAGATGTTTTAAAACAATTGCATATCAATGTTCCCTTGATTGAAGCATTGCAACAAATGCCTAATTATGCTAAATTCATGAAAGATGTTCTTTTAAAAAGAAAAAGATTAGGTGAATTTGAAACTGTTGCTTTGTCTAAAGAATGTAGTCTGATTTTGCAAAACAAAATTCCAAGAAAATTAAAAGATCCAGGTAGCTTTACAATTCCACTTTCAATTGGAAAATTCTATACTGGTCGTGCATTATGTGATTTAGGTGCAAGTATCAACTTGATGCCTAAATCCATATTTACACAACTTGGAATTGGAAATGTCAGGCCTACAACTGTGACACTTCAATTAGCTGATAGATCAATAGCATATCCAGAAGGAATCATAGAAAATATCTCGGTTAAAATTGACAAATTTGTGTTTCCTGCAGATTTTGTCATTATTGATTTTGATGCAGATAAAGAAGTCCCAATCATCCTTGGAGGACCATTCTTGGCAACTGGAAAGACACTCATTGATGTGCAGAAAGGTGAACTAACCATGAAGGTGAATGATCAAGAGGTGAAATTCAATGTAATGAATGCCCTAAAATATCCTACTGAGGATATTGAGGAATGTTCAGTCATAATGTCTCTAGATCAACTGATGCAGAAGCAATTCCACAAACAACATGATCATCTGATGAATTCTCTAACATCCAATGCTCCTGCCTTGATAGATGAAGAAAAACATCCTCCACAAAATGAGCTTAAATTTTTTCAAGAAAATGAGAATTGTTATCCCAAATGCTTATTGGTTGGGGCATGGGATCACTTGCTTCCCTATGCCAAATACATGGGATTTCTAACAAAAAGAAGAAAGAGGAAGGATGATATTTTCTTCTTGTCGTATTATCCACCCTAACTTAGGTTTTGAATGACAAGTCTAGCTAAAGACTATAAAATAAGCGCTACTGGGAGGCAACCCAGATTTTTAGGACTAGTTGTGTTTTGTGTGTTTTTGTTTTTACTTTTGCAGGTATGAATGAATGGTCTTGTGCAAATGCTGTCAATTATGCAGGTTAAGAGATTTCTCAGTGCAGCTGCATTGCTTGCACCTACACTACCAAAGTTCCAGTGCTCCTGCATCAAACTCCACAACACACTTGGGTGAAAATTTAGATGTTGAGAAGAATGTTGCAGAGCAACCTGATGCAGGTGCACCTGAAGCAACTGCATCCACCACTGATGTACCTGATGCAAGTGAAATTGGTGCAGGTGCATCCAATCCTGAGGAGCTTAAAAAGAATAGACAGAAGGTGAAGCATTCTGCAGTGAGGTCTAGCTCAAGGCTATGGAGCGGGGCATCAAAATAGTAATTATATTTGAATATTGTTTACTATTTTGTTTAATTATGCTTTTATATTTTGCCTTATGATATTTTGTGAACTAATCCTCCTCCCATGGTTTTTATTTTAAAGAGCAGTGAGGACACTGCTCAACTTTAAGTTGGGGGGAGAAGTTAACTTATCATATTATGCATATGTGTTTAACTATAGTTTGTGTGTCTGCTTTGATATATGTTTGATATATGTTTGTTTTTATGTGTGTCTACATGTTTAAATATGTGTTAGGATTTGATAGATTTGAAGCATGATCAGCTTAGAAATCTTTTTCACAAATATAGACAAATGCATCTCTTTGAACTGATTTTTAATGATGAAAGGAAGAAAAAGAAAAAGAAGCCTTGTTTTCCTCAAATGACCAATTTTATTATTACTTCAACACATCAAAGCTGAGTTTTGAAAAGAACCTTGCTATTTAAAAAGCTATCTGATGCAAGAGGGATTTTTAGAAAACTAAGGTCAAAAACAAATTTTTATTAAAAATATAGATGAGCTTAAAGAATTAAGTTTGGGGGAGTTTTTATGAATACAAAGGCTAGAGTATGAAAAACTTAGAATAGTCAATGCATATAGGTTACCAAAAAAGCTCAAAATGAAAGAAAGCTTTATTGCCTGAGTCATAAACTGTACCTGTTCCAATAGTGCATTTGGTCAGAAAGAGAAAAATTCAAAGAAAAAGAAAAAGAAGAAAAGAAGACAGAACTGACCAAAGAAAAAAGTATGCATAAGGAGGACAGTGAGGAGGGCAATATAAGCTACAAGTCTTGAAAAGAAGTATCAAGTGCAGTTGCACTAAATGTAACTGCACCATCAAAAAAGTTCAGTGCATCTGCCCTAGTTCAAAAATACCTAGTGCAACTGCACCCCAGAAAAATGATGCACCTGCACTCACTGCATTTGCATCAAGAAAAAGAACCACCACAAATACAAATAGTGCATTGACTCAATAGTTTTGAAATACTTAAATCAAGCCCTTTGTTGTGCTTAAAAGTCCCCAATCTTGAGAAATTTTGTTAGTCAATTCTATATTTTGAAACATCTTTGTTTTGACCAAACGTGATCTAAACTTTTCAAAGGCTAGGAGAAACTGGTTACTTAGTTTTGGAACTGATTGAATCTCAGTGGGGCACACACTCACACAAATGAGTTTTTATAGCTTTGGATGTTTAGGAATTCAAAGGCACAAAGACAAAATTCTCTGAAAAATGAAGTTCATGAGTTGCATTTATTGAAAATCATTTTTTGAAAGAAATAGGAGCTGATCTGTTATTCTTGATTTTGGAAATATTTATTTGTGTTTTCTTTTTGTCATTGCTTGAGGACAAGCAACGATTTAAGTTTGGGGGTGTGATAACTCTATTTTATATAGAGTTATTTGTGCTTTTACACTTAGATAATTGCCCAAAATTAAATCTATTATGTGTTAAATATGTTAGTATGAATAAAATAACAACATTTATGGTTTTCAGATAAGAGATATCAATAACTTAGCATTTTATTGTATATTGGTATGTTTGATGTGTTTGTTCAGTGCAGCCGCAGTTTAGTGCAACTGCACCAGTTGATGCAACTGCACCGGGTAATGCAAATGCACTTGATGCAACTGCACCACACTGCACCGAAGTAGCTCACAACCCCACATTGGAAGCACCTCAATTCTTACCATTACCATAATGCTTAGTTGGATTGCTGCTTGCTCAGAAGTCACATGGGAGCACATGGCCACTTGCAAAAGAGGCGCCTACAATCAAAAAGGCTTCACAAAAATCTATCTTACAAGACATGTGGCAACCATTTGTTGGACCTCAAATTAAGGATGAGTGTTGAAAGCCAAGCTGATCTTTAACTTCTGAAAAGTAACCATGGTTAAGTTAACTTCATCTCCAAGTAAACCCTCACTTGAAGGAAATCTCAAGGCCTATATAAAGGACTTCATCCTTCACTTGGAAAATCATCTCCATTCTTCATCTTCATCCCTCATCTCACTTCTCGCTCTTTGGAGATCACTTGAGATAGTATTTATTTTTCTAGTTTAAATAATAGTTAGATTGTAAGAAGGTAAGGAAGGAATTGACAACTTCTCCCTTCACTTCTTCATAGAATTCGTAGTGCAAGGAATCAGTGCAGTTGCACTTGCTTGGCAAACTCATGCAAGAGTTCTTCAATTGGTGTAATCTCTACCCTATTGTCTTCTCTTGTAATTTCCTTTATTTCAACATGTTTTATTTCATCTCTATTTGCCTTGCAATGCCTATTATGAGCTAAATCTCTTAAGTTGGGATGTTCTAGCTTTCCAATGATCTTTTGAGGAAAGTTATTGTGTTTTCAAATGGTGTAAGCACTTTAGTTCTTGTGTTTAAATTCTTAAATCTTGTTTTAAGGTTGATCACTTAGAACAAGTAGAGTTATATTCACTTAATTGGCTTATAACTAGAAATCAAGAACTAAGTAAGGATAAGTGTTTAATGAAGCTTTTTGTTAAACTTGCTTTAATGAAGTTAGCTTGTTAATTCCTCGTTAATTCTTAGCTTAAGGTTAACATAGTCCTTACATCAAAGTGTAGAGAACTTAAGATACAAGAGTGTACTTATTTAAGCAACTTGGATCATCTGTAAGGGGGCGAGAGAGGCACTGACAACCCTACTCTTTACCGCAAAAAAATAGGATCATATAGAGCTTATAACGAAACTCTGACGAAAGTAGCTGACCAGCACACATTGATGCAACTGTACTAAGTGCAATTGCACCACGAGAAAACACAATACACTCAAAAGTGATTTAACTTGTGAAAACATCCCAACTTTCATTCACAATCCACTAATTTCTTACACCTTTTTATTTGCTAGTTTATTTTCTGGTTTATTTACATTCTTGCACTCTCACCATATATTGTTTAGTGGTTACCTTTCACTAGTGAACTATTGATTCTAAACTTGTAAATTAATCCAATCCCTGTGGGAACGATACTCTACTTTCACTTTATTACTTGTTTGTAACTGTGTCTACTTGCACACGTTTTTCACATTCCTCTTCATCTCTCTTTCGCACATTCCTCTTCCTTCTTTTTCTCTCATTTTCTATCACAAAATTTCAATCTTTTTTTGAGGAACTACAAAAGTTTGTCCTTCATCTCTTCTTTCATCTTGATCAACTCAAAACGCAAAGCAACTAAAGAAGAAAATCAGAAGAAACAGAGCACTGCATTTCTCTCTCTCCATGGACCATCACTCCTTCTATCTTCCTTTGTTAGGGTTTCGTTTTTCCCTAAATTTCTGAAGAATTTCCTTCGTTAGCATCATAACAAAGTTGGCCACGATACTGTGTGAAGGATGAAGAACGATATTCGCCACTTCCACAGCCAAAAGATGCCGACGTTTTAAGCCACCACAACTTCTTCAGCACGTTACCGTGATTTGTTTTTGATTCTATTTCTTCTGTTGTAAAGTTTATCTTTTTATCATGTCAAACTAAAAGTGTTTTCTTTGCTATTGCTTGGTAATATTATTATTCTTTGAAGTTTTTGAAATTTTCTTCAATCATGTTCAAATGGTTTTTTTCCCCTCTGCTTCTGTGATCATAAAGCTTTAGAGGAATTTCGGCAGTGCAGTATCTTTATGGCTAAAAAGATTCAGCTTTTGAAATCATAACATTGTTTTGGAGTACTTATCTCATTTCAATAAATAGATTGAAGACTATGCCTACAATATAGTCAACCTCCATAGTGAGAAATTAAGGATATAGTTGTTCTTACGTTTGTATTGTATACAGGTATACTCCCCAATATATACAATCAGACCGAGAATAGCAGATGTAGAAAATAGTGAGATATTGCTATAATAGTAACAAAAATATGTTGATGCAGCGATGAAGGTACACCTATGGTTGTCCGGTTACGGAAGTGTTATTGTCACCCTTATAACAATGTGGTTTTTTTTCCTGTTTTGATCACTGTTGTAGCTTTGAAAATCCTTTCGGCCGGAACCACTCTCGAGAGAATATGGAGACTATCAGAAGCACAAGAGCAACAAGGTAGCCGGTTGTTACAATATAGGTGTTGAACATGTTTTGGGTTCATTCTGTAAGTATTCTTATAACTGCATATTGGTTTTCTTCATTCTTTTCAACTTTAAATTTTTTATTCCATTTACCAATATTCTGTCTTTTGCATCGCACTTTCATTTTAGTACATGTTGGGGTTGCAAAATATAAAACTAGAATTCAATTTTATGTTTCATTTATGCTCACATGGCATTCAACTTACTTTAAGTAGTAATTTTGGGTTCGTGTAAGTAGCTACTATGCAATGATGGATATGATATGGATAGAGTGAATACAATTATTCAAATCCAAACACTAAAATTATCATAAATAGTAGTGCAATTAAGATATTGTGAAGCTGTTTGTCATATATAAATTTATCTCAGGTTATTGTGAAGCTGTGTGCCATATATATGATATTGAATTTGGAACTTCTGTTCTGTTTAATCACGATGCAGTGAGCCTGATTGAAAAGTCTTGCTCAGAGCTTCTTGAATTCTCGGAGGAGCTTTTAGTGTTTTAAATAGGGATACTACTGAATATCCAACAATATCTGATACTTATTTATTGAATAATGTTGAATATAAATCCTATGGGTTTTCCTAGGAACATATCTGACCTCATTGGTAGGTTCTCTTCAAAGTTCATGTGAGGGACTCATCGAGAATATATTTGAGAAAACATTTCATGTTTGAGGAATTATGATTGATTAGGACTTGCTTAAAAAGTTAAAACAAATGTTGTTAAGGTGAAGCGTAAATCTTAATTTTCATTAGCGTTCATAGTTTTAAGCAAACACTTTCCAACAAACCATAATCAATAACATTACTTACACTGTTAGAGACAATGTCTCGATCGTCAATGCAAGAGGGTTTCGTGGATACAATTTCACAGCTTTCACCAAGAGAGAAACCCTAAGATAAAATAAAATTTGAACTAATGGTTCTTTCTTCGCACAGTCACTATATCCCACTAAATTTGGGACTTCTCTCAAACCTTATCGCGTGATGTGAAAAGCGGTGCTGCTCTGTATTCCTTTTGTTGGCTCTCAATCTTTTTTTTTATCATCACTCTCAATCTTATTCCTAATAGTGAGTAATATTAATTAGATTGCAATAGATCGTTCCATATTTATTTTTTTTACAAAATTAGATTAGTCGCTGGCAAAGTCGTTAGATACTAACAATATGATAAAAAAACCTAATCTAATGCATCATTATGCTTTTATTGATTATTAAGTAAAATATTTACCATTCTCCAACTAATATTGTATATCGCACGTATGATTAAAAATTCTAATCTAATGCATCATTATGTTTTTATTAATTATTAAGTAAAATATTTACCATTCTCCAACTATTAATTATTTTTGTCAAAAACAACTATTAATTATTCAGTCATAGATGTTACAATAGAATGAATATATAAGGTTTAATAAAAAAATATATAATGTTCATATTAAAATAAAATATCATAAATTATTGTCAATTCTAAAAAAAAATTATACCTCATTAATTATGGAGTTTTATAGGCAAATAAGATATGGGGAATAAGGGAATAAGCAATACTAATATTGATATTCTAATTTCATCTTGTATCTTGCTTTCAAACTTATAACATCAAATATTTTAGGTTTAATTACATTTTTGGCCCCCCTATAATAGTTCATTCACGATTTTGGTCCCCCAGCCGAAACTGGTCAAACTAATGGTTGAAGTGGTACTAAGTTAAATGACGTGGCGTCCCATGTTTGAGTGCCACATGAAATTTTTAATTAAAACATATATTTTAATATAACAATTTGTTTTTTAAATAAGTAATAATAAACATCCCAATATCTGGTAATAAAATATTTTTTTGTCTACTTTTTTCCAACTTACTGACTCTCTTTCTCTGCGATGAAGGTTCGGAGATAGCAAAGCTTGGTGTTACTCAAGGTGGAAGTTTGATAAAGATCATGAGGAAGATCTTAGAGTGACCAAAGGATCTTTGTTATGTATACTTATGGATGGATGTATTGTTTCATCCTTGCCTCACAGTCTCATACTCGACTAAACGAGTGCTTTCTACCTGTACGTGGGAATCTCGACGGGACTGCCCATAGTGGAGCGTGAATGGGGAATTTTTCCATGTGGAGACGGGGACGAGAGAGATAATTCCCCCACTGTCAACTCTAGGATGAGGATGGGGACGGGGACCATTCCGCTGTTCGAGTACATTATACTAGTCTTATGACCCGTGCGATGCACGGGGTGCGCTAGCTAGAATTGACGAATGAAAAACCGTAAAATAGTAGTATTTATTGTAAACTATTTGAAATAGAGATTAGCAAAATTAGTAAAAGAGTAGAACGGGTAGGAAGATATAGAACAAATATGGGTACCCACTTTTAAAAAATAAATCTGCAATTTCCAATTGAGATTTCTAGTTTGATGGAAAATCCTCCAAGGAATTGATTTTCTTCGAATAGAGGTTGCCAACCACAGAGAAATACCAACTCGCTGACCTCCTTAGTTGGAAACACCAATGAACATGGCCATGCCTCATACGTTAAGCATTTTTTTAATGTAAATACCACTATTGGATTACGACCAATATACATGGACTGATCCAGAATATTTGAAATGGAAGTAGTTTCGTCAACTAATTTAGGTTCCTCATTGAATTTAAGTATTTTTGGTGGACCAGAAGGTAGAGTAGTTGAACACCGAGTTTGTCCATTGCGGGAATCGAACTCGGGAGCATTGGGTCGACCCCTGTGCCCCAAGATAGCCTATGCCATTGTGTCAATGGTGTTAGTTTGTAAAATATGAAATTTAATAACTGTGAATAAAAATTAAATTATAACTATAAATTTAATATGAAGATTATAAAATTAAAAAAGAACATTAGCAAAGACATTTAATTTGAACATCATCCATAGATAATGAGAAGAAAAGGTCTAAAGAATTTTAATAACATAATCAACATTCATCAAATGTAAATAAAAACTTAACTCATATTAGAAAGAAAAGAAGACACCATATAATTAAAAAGTGAAACACGTGGGTATCATGCATGGTTGGATGAAAACCCATGATAACATAGGAGCAGTTATACAAAGTTGAGAAAGTTCTATTGTAAATATGGCAGAAGTTCCCGTTGAAAGAAGACGATTGAGGTTCTAATACCTGTTGAACAGTTAACATTTTTTCTGAACCATAAATACACTAAATTACACTCCTTAGCATCTCACTTCATGTACTTTGTCATGAAATTAAATCTTTTTCCCCTAATCGGTTATTGAGGAACAAACTTTACATATTTGAACAGTTTAAATTTTTTCTGAATGCCAAAGTACCCCCCAAAATACATTGTTTAACATCTCACATTACATATTTTGCCACGAAGTTAACTATTGTTTTCACATAACTAATGACTGAGCAATGAATTTCGCGTATTTAAACATCTAAAATATTTTTTACATCAAAAAGTACTCCTTAAATATAAAATAAAAGAAAAAATAGAAGGAAAAAATGGAACCTTTATTCTGTGGAACCTTAAAATATTAAAAAAAAAAAAGGGAAAAAAACTGGAGTTATAAAAGAAAAAAAAGGAGTGGTAATTGGTGTAAATTTTATGGAAATTGGGGATAAAGTTGTAGCTGGAGTTTGGCGCCTTACATGCCAACTCGCATATAATTCTTAGATGTGTTTTTTAATTAAAAATATTAATAAAAAATAAAAATGTTCTAACTGTTATCTTTTATTGTTAATTTTATTTTTTGAATATCAATAAATAAAAGGAGGACTAAATTTTATATTAAAATATTAACTATGATTTTTTAGTTTAACTATAATATTTTTTAGTATACAATCTAATCTAATAAACGTGTCCTACTAAAACTTGTCATGGTGGGTTTATTTTCTAAGGTGTCCAAAGTAGTCAATTCTTTTGACATAATATACGTAAACATTCAACTGGCTCTTTTTTAATCCCCAAACAACAATTTGAAAATTTAAGTTAAAAGAAAATGTATACCCGTGCTGGCACGGGTGATACATACTAGTAAAGGATAATAAATTATACCGGCAAGAGACTTATCTTTTGAAATTTAAATTCAGGGTTTGACAATGTGTTAGGGTGTTGCAATTTGACACCATGTGTTCAGTTTAAGCACAACGAAAATCAAATTAATTTTTCATGCATGTAATACAAAATTGGCTGTGGTTAGACCTTAACAAATTAATGTCCAGAGTAAGCCTACCTAATACATGGAAAATAAGTTGAGCAGACAATTAATATATTAGTGACATTATAAATACTATGTACAACTAACATTTTCCCCACCCCTCTAACAACTAACATTGTCTGTCTCAGGAAGGTAGATCAGTTGGCGAGTTAATGGACATGAAGGAGTTGCAAAGTTGCAAGAAGGAGGTCCAGAATTCAAACTCCGGAAACTAACATTCCCCCACCCCCACTAACATTTGCTTATCAAAAAAAAAAAACTAACATTGCCTACCAAAAAAAACACTCATAAAAAAAGATCTCTAACTCCGAGATTTGATCATATAGTGGTAGCAATAGTGAAATGTAAGAATCTCGATAGTGTAACAATTGATGAATTGCAATGTTCACTAGAGGCTCATGAACAAACGTTGAATGATAGACAAGGTAAGATGAGGTTTAAGTGCATATCAGATTAGGACTTAATATATAAGAGATTACAACAGATTAGGGTTACAACATTTGGAA
Organism: Astragalus glycyphyllos; assembly: GCA_963573325.1. Taxonomy (NCBI): domain Eukaryota; kingdom Viridiplantae; phylum Streptophyta; class Magnoliopsida; order Fabales; family Fabaceae; genus Astragalus; species Astragalus glycyphyllos. The sequence continues at coordinate 44,863,949 of OY754314.1, read as the reverse complement.
AGTTTGCTTATAATAAAAGTTTGGAAAGTTAAACCAACAATGATAGTCCATATAAAAAAAATTAGCCCCACATTTTCCTCCGCCGATACTTTTAGTCCCTCATGACTTTTAAATGTGATTAGAAACACTATTAAAAGGCTCAAAAAACCGTTATTAAGTCCTGAGAGACTAAAAGTATTGACAGAGAAAAATATGAGGATTAAAAGTAAGTGAATTTTTTATAAGGACTTGTAACAAAATTATCACCTAATATATTAATTGTTTGCTCACCTTATTTTCCCTTCTAAAAAGTTAATGCTTTTGTATTGAAAATGTTTCTACCGAAAGTCTGGACCGCTTTGTATCTATCTTCATGAGCGAGAAATGTAAAAAAGACATGCTTATAAATAGAAGTCAATTATGTGTGTGTATGAGTGATAGACAAGTTATAAACTTAGGTTAAAATACCCTTTTTGTCTTTTATTTTTAACAGTTTTTCGTTTTGATTCTTTATTTTTTAAGATGTTTATTTAGGTCATTTCTTTTTGCCTAGTTAATTAAAATAGTTATTCCGTTAAGTGGCTGTTTACTAGGCTTATGTGGATATGGTGAGATGAATAATTTGTCACGTAAAAATCTTTTGCCGTGTTATTAGACCATTAAATATTTTTTCAATTAACATTTTTATAATGACACGATTAACATGCTTACATGGCCAATTATCTATGTCACTATCCATATAATCTATAATTAAGGGTACACTTAACAGAATGACGATTTTAATTATCTATAAAAAAATAAAGGACTTTAATAGCTGACAAACTAGGCCAGCAAGAGACTTATCTCTTGAACTTGAATTTCAGAGTTTGACAATGTTAAGATGTTGCAGCTTGACACTATGTATTAAGTTTAAGAACAACAAAAATCCAATTAATTTTTCATGTACTAGAAAATTGGCTTATGGTTAGACCTTAACAAATTAAAATCAAGTGTATGCCTACCTAATACATGGAAAATAAGGTGAGCAAACAATTAATATATTAGTGACATTATAAATACCATGTACAAGGGAAATATTAAATATAAAACGAATCAAACCTGCTTCATTGAAATATTATTAAACAACTTTACATGAAATAAATCAGTGCCTTGATTGATGATTAAACAAGATCTTGTTTGGTTGAAAAATATGTGACAGTATTAAATTGTTTAGCTTTTCAACCAATTAGGTTCATATCTTGTTTGATTTAAATCAGTGCCGTAGCTTTTCAACCAATTAGGTTCATATCTTCTCCACTCATTTCTGGATTACATTTACACTATGATCTAGTACTTTCCTTCTTGCTAGCTAAGGCATTGTCAAGTGAAGGTTTTTTTTTTTATGGTCAGGGTATCCATCGCCGAACGCAGTGACTACTCCCCCTTATTTTGAATATATAAATCCTTAATTTGATCCCAAATTTAATACTCCCCCTTCCATTTGATTACTAAAATATATGAAAATAATAAATAATTCCTACATTTTTTGAAGTTTGTCGGTTTAATTTTTAATGAGTTAAAGTTTTATAAATAATTTCTAAAATTTTGTAAACTCCATCTTGTTAGTCCCTCTTTGTAAGAGACTAATAAAAAAATTTAGAAACTAATTTAACGGATTTCATAAACTTTAAAAAATTATTTATTGTTTATATATATATATGAGTGTAATTTGTCAAAAAAAAGAAGAAAAAAGAGCGTAAATTTAGTGGGTAAACTTGTATGCGTACTTTCATTTTTAAGATTTAGTTAAAAATGTGTATTTTTATGCAATTCAACTCAGAGATAGTGAGTAAAGTCGGGTATACATGTGGTCAGTAAAATTCTCCTAACTAAATTAGTCACCGACAAAGTCGATAGATACTGCGTACCAATAACAAAGTAAGAAAAAAAAGAGTTTAGAGGGTAAATTAAGGGTTTACTCTAATTTTTTTCTTAAACAAGTCAATTCCACTTTTATATAATGCAACAAGTAGGCTTATAAAAGGCACTATTTCATCTACTAACTTGAGTAGTCAACTAAACTCAGAACTACTACTCTATTGTCCACCAACCCAACCCAAAATGCAATCCGACGTTAACTGCCCTATTAATTATTAAATTAATTTTCATCCTAGGTGGGAGACATGCTCACATGCTCATATGTTTCAGAGTCAAATATTAACAACATAGGAAATTAAGTTAGACTTGCGTGTGCTTCAAAAAATGCAAGATTCTGTCACCTTTAAAGTTTGGATCATTTTTGGCATTTGAAATGTTGAACATCTCAACGCTTTTCATTAACCTTTTAATGTGAAAATGACCAATACCAATTGGAATTTCCCAAATTTCGCTGAATCACCAATTCATTAACCTTACAGGAGCTGTTACATTACAATTTAGTGATAAAAAAAGGTGAGCAAATAGTAACATGTGTGATAGATAAATATGATGCCCCACACCCACTCCAACTATGAACAACTAATTAGTGATTTGATTTTATAAAGCAATATTAGGTTCACTAGCCTAACAACAATATCTTTTAATAAAACAAAAAAATTGCTTCTGGCAAAGTTAGTAGTGAAAATTGCAATAATGTAATCCTCTCTGTTTTTTAATTTTGACAGAAAAAAAAGAATTCTATTTCAACATAATCATTTTACTTTTTTTTAGCTACATACACATTGTAAACTCACGAAGCTTTTTTTCTTAAAAGTTACTCTGACACTATGCGATTTTTTTTTACTCTGACCTGTGATTATCTTATAAACTCAATATCAAAAGAGAGTGATTTCGAACTAACGCCGTTGGCCCAATGACTTAAGCTGCACAGGGACACGAGAGGTCGACCTGATATCCCAAATTAGCATGTAAGGGACGTTAATTTTTCGTTAAAAGCATTGTGACACTCTATAAACCCAATTCATCCCAACAATCTCATCCAAGTACTCTTGGGTGGTAATGATTAATATCTTAATTAGTCAGTGCACTTTCTCAAGATTTGTTTTTTCAGCTGTATTTCTAGTTTACATTGTGCACTGACTTACATTTTTTTTTTGCCATACATCTAAACATGAGAATCTAGCATTTGTTCAATATTTGATTGCGCTAGTGGGTGCACCAAATCCTTTGAATGGTTAAACTAAAAATCCTAAAATATCAATGCACTTTGTTTGACTAATTAAATAATTTCCAAAACAACTCTCTTTATAACACTATAAATATCCACACTTTAGACCAAATGTAACATAACTCAAATTCAACAAATTCTAAGACAACAATGAAGACTATATACTCATGCTTCTTACTTGGTCTATTTACTCTCATTGCTTCCTTTGCTTCAGCATCACAGAATCATTACCATCAATTTGTTGTAAGTGTATTATTTTTTTATGTCACATAATATTTGCTATTAAGCATGGTTTGTAACTTCTGTACCAATTTTCAATTTTATTAACTTTGATGATTGATTGATGGAAATAGATTCAACCAACACCAGTGAAGAGGCTGTGCAGAACTAGAAACACACTAACTGTAAATGGACAGTTTCCTGGCCCAACAGTTAGAGTGAGAGATGGAGATTCTCTTGCAATCAAAGTAACAAATGCTGGACCCTACAACATCTCCATCCACTGGTAAGTAGCATCATCAATCATCCTCACACAAACAATGAAGCATGGACACTGCATTGGGCTGGTGTGTCCCGGTGTCTGACACGTGTTGGTGTCTGACATAAGTCTCAAGCTAAAAGCCGAAAATATTTTACCCTTAAGTTAAATCAAGGTTTTAAATGGTCATGATCTTTAAGGCCCCATTTACCTTGTTTTCAAATTTTCATTTTTTATTGTTAGTAATATGCGCTTATAATTTAGAAATGATATACATAGTCGAAGAGTAAATAACATATTTTGAAATGGTGAAACTGCTATACAAAGTTGTTTTCGCCATTTTCAAATATACTATGGATTCTTGTATTACTAATGTCTACTTCAAATATCATCTTCTTGGCTATGTATATACTATAATATATGTGTCTCATTGAAAATTTGAAATGAAAATTTGAAAATAAAATAAACAGACTCTAATATTGCGGAGAATCGCAGTCAAATATGTCTGATGCAACCTCAATCGTGATCATGTGTCGCGACCCAAATCACGGCTACAGACATGCACTGTGCTAATGGTTTACACATTTGAAATCAAATCAATTTTCCTAACAATTTTATGTGTCTTGTGAATCAGGCATGGTTTAAGGATGTTGAGAAATCCATGGGCAGATGGGCCTAGTTATGTGACTCAATGTCCAATCCAACCAGGTGGAAGTTACACATATCGCTTCACAATCCAAAACCAAGAAGGGACACTATGGTGGCATGCTCACACTGGTTTCTTAAGAGCCACTGTCTATGGAGCTTTCATTATTTATCCAAAATTGGGTTCTCCTTATCCTTTCTCTAAGCCTAGGAAAGAATTTCCCATCCTTCTTGGTAATCTCCAAAATCCACCTTTTTATTCTACTTTAGAGCTAATTATTTTAATAAACTTCTCAAAAAGCACATTTGAAAAAAAAGAAATATTAAATGAAACTTGTGATGATGCACAGGGGAATGGTTTGATAGAGACCCAATGGCTCTCCTAAGACAGACACAATTCACAGGAGCACCACCAAATGTATCTATTGCATACACCATGAATGGTCAACCAGGAGATCTCTACAGATGTTCCGGTCAAGGTATCCAATATTCAATCGAAAAAACTCTCAATTTAGTCCCTAAAATATCACTCACTATCTTACTTAGTCACTAAACTATGAAAATCTATTAAATACTTCCTGATGTTTTTCTCTATCCATCATTTTAGTCCCTCAAAATTGCTTGTTAGCGGCTAAGTTGATGGACGAAGATAAACTTTAGTGATTGTTTACTAAGTTTTCACTAGTATAGGAACTAAATAGAACAGAAAATAATACTCTAGAAACTAAATTGAGAGTTTATTCTATTTCAATTACCACAAAGTCAAAGCTTCTATGTTAATTTCCCTTACTCCAATGTTTTCAAATTGAAAACAATACATAATTGGCTAAAACTATAACGAAATTACAATGCAGGAACCGTACGTGTTCAAGTAAACCCTGGAGAGACAATTCTCTTAAGAATCATCAACAGTGCACTCAATCAAGAACTCTTCTTCTCAATTGCCAACCACAGAATGACTGTGGTTGGCACTGATGCTGCTTACACCAAGCCATTCAACACTAATGTCCTCATGATAGGACCTGGTCAAACAATCAATGTTCTCGTCACCGCTAACCAACCTCCAGGCCGATACTACATGGCGGCTCGCGCATATCAAACAGCTATGAACGCTGCCTTTGACAACACTACCACCACTGCGATTCTGGAGTACAATTCTGTTAACCGTCGTAATAGAAATAGACCAATTTTACCGGCTTTACCAGCTTTCAATGACACAGCAACTTCAACTAGATTCACAGCTGGTCTAAGAGGTCTTTCAAAAATCAAAGTCTTCAAAAACTTTGATGTGAATCTATTCTTCACAGTTGGGTTAGGATTAATCAACTGCACAAATCCTAATAGTCCAAGGTGTCAAGGACCAAACGGAACGCGATTCGCGGCGAGCATAAACAACAACTCTTTTGTGTTACCTAGAACTACTTCTTTAATGCAAGCTTACTATCAAGGAATTCCTGGTGTTTTTACAACTGATTTTCCTCCAGTTCCACCTCTACAGTTCAATTACACTGGAAATGTTCCAAGGGGTTTATGGACACCTATAAAAGGAACTAAGTTGTTGAAGTTGAAATATGGTTCCAATGTGCAAATTATTTTACAGGATACAAGTATTGTTACTACTGAGGATCACCCAATGCATATTCATGGGTTTCATTTCTATGTAGTTGGTGCTGGTTTTGGGAACTTTAACCCAAGAACTGACCCTGCTAGGTTTAACCTTGTGGATCCACCTGTGAAGAATACTATTGGTACACCTCCTGGTGGTTGGGTTGCCATTCGTTTTAAAGCTGATAATCCAGGTAACATGCTACTCACTTTAAATAGATGTTTTTTGTTGTCTTGTTCAAGGATTTAAATCGCAGCCAGGATCGCAGTCCTTGATATTGCAGAGAATTGCAGTTAAATGTGGCTTATGTAGCCACAATTGCACTCTAGATTTTAATTTGTTGTCGCAGTCATGGTTGTGGTTGCATCACGATCGTTGATATTTAGGAGAATCGAGGTCAAATGTGGCTATGACTGTGGTCGTGTTGGGGTTTCATAAACCCCAAAAACGTTATTGTCGCAGCCTAGATCTTAGTGACTGACCATGATTTAAAACCTCGATCACAATCGTGGCCGATATTGCAATCACAGATTTTTTTCCTTCAAAAACTCTTGTTACTCTTCTAGAGTTTTAATTAGGTTCTTAAAACTACATACATACTAATTGTGATTTTCATTCTTTGTTATAAATCAGGGATTTGGTTCTTGCATTGTCACATAGATTCACATCTAAATTGGGGGCTGGCAACAGCACTATTGGTAGAAAATGGAATTGGCCCTTTACAATCAGTGATACCTCCACCACCAGATCTACCCCGATGCTGAGATCAAGAAAACATCATTAGTCCTAAATTTTATGTTCCTCAATTATTGGCTTGTTGTTTTAAAGAGTCTTTAAATACTTTCCACATAGACTGTATTTGTTTTTTGTTATGTTTTTAAGGTCTATAATTGTATTCAGGTCAACTGCGCAGTTGTTAATGTTTTTCATGATTGGATGTAAGTTTTAATGTTTTAGAAGAAAAAAACATTGTGTGACTTTCTCATCAATACTATTGAAAGTTAACTACCAAAAAAAATTGAGAGTTTATGTTTTTCTTTTACAAGTTCAGGCTACAACATTTCGAGAAATTGTTTCTTAATGGACAAATTTGCAAGTTCCAAGATTTTCCATGCAATGTAGATAGAGCTGTCAATTTTAGCACAGCCCAGCAGGCCGGCCTGATTGCCCAGTGTTTTGGACTTGACTGAACGTAAGAAATAGTGGTCCAGAAAGAGTCGGGCCAGTTTGGCCGAGCCCAGTTGACCCACGGGTCAAATTGGGCCAGTTATTTATTTTTTCGGAACATTTTTTTGTGTTTTCCTTTGTTAACTGGGCCATTCCCTTCCAGGTTTTTTTTGCAAAGTCATTCCTTAAATTCACCACGACAACCCCATTAGTTCGAAGTTGACCTCAAATGAAGACCGACTGATTTTAGGTGACAATCCTTTCCATAGCACACCCTAACTAACTCGTCGGGACCTTAGCCACCAGTTTATAAAGAAAACCTACTAGGGAAATGGGTCTAAAGCAGTGGCGGATCCAGGATTTTAAATATGGTGTTCCTTTTCCTTCAATGATTTAACAAATGTACAATTTTACAAAAAAACAACAACAATAAAGTAATGTTCCAAAAAAAAGCAACGATAAAGTAGTGTTCCAAAATAAAGTACCTTTTAATCCAAATTCTAATTGTATTTTCCTCTTTCTCATAGCTTGGAAGCGTTTGATGATATCTAAATCATCGACTGTGCTAAAATCATCCTTCTCAACTCATACTTCATTCTTGAAAATACTAGCTCAACAGTTTCGGTTGCCACCGGTAAAGATAAAGCTAATTTCAGAAGCCTATACACAAATCTATAGGGCTTGTTCTTCTTTGTTTGCACATGAGTCTTAGAAAGATCCGAGAGACCCCTCAAATTGGAAAATCTATCATCATCTTTAACAAACCTAATATAATTATCAAGTTGGCTAGACAACTCCACATCATCAAAGTCAGCTGGATACAATCTCGCTATCCTCACAAGCGATTTTGAATCAAACGCTTTAAATGAATCGCAAGGTCTCAAGCATGCTACACTATGCAACAACTCAATATTTTCAGGAGTAAACCGTTCATTCAACTCTTTTAACACCAAATCTATGATACCCAAGAAGCAATCATGCTTGGACTTATTATGTTTCACATGCCGTGAATCGATATCGGGTACATCAATTTCAAGGTTACCACAAGAAGATACGACTCTTTCATAAAACTTTTCCCATCCACCATCTCTCATTTCTTGAAACTTTGCCTTGTTATGTCGGACAAGCTCCATGACATTCACAATATCTTGATCACCCTTTTGTAATGCTTGAGAAAAATCATTTGTAACTGATAACACATCAACCATTAGATGCAACGTCAAAATGAAACCAAAAGTTTGCATTGCCAACAACAAACTTTGCGGTTCACCTTTACACGATCTATCATTTTTGAGGTCTTCAAGCATTTCAACGATGGGATTAAACAAGCCATGCAACCTACTAAGAGTCCTAAAGTGAGATCCCCAACGTGTATCCCCTGCTCTTGCAATAGACATTTCTTGATTCAACCCGGTACCAGTTTCCAGCAACTCATTATCAATTAACTCTGCAATATGAGCAACTTGTTTTTTTACAAAGCATAGCTTGACGCTTGTTAGATGCTCGGATAAAAGTAACAAGACAAGTAAATTCACATAAAAACCAATCAACATCTTCATGATGTTTAGCAATCGAAACAAGAGCCAATTGGAGTTGGTGAGAAAAACAATGAATATAGTAGGCTTGCAGATTCTCATTCTGAATCAAAGTTTTCAAACCTCCAAGATGACCTCCCATATTACTTGCTCCATCATACCCTTGACCTCGAATTTTAGACATACACAACCCCAATCCAGACAATAAAGTTTCAAGAGCCTCTAAAAGTGCTTTTGCACTAGTATCTGCAACATGAACAATACTAACAAATCTTTCTACAATAAAACCTCTTCCATCAACAAAACGTACAACCACAACTATTTGTTCTTTTCCAAAACAATCATCGGATTCATCAATAAGGACACAAAAAGTATCATCTCCAATTTCTTCAACGATTTTTTTAACAGTTTCAGCAGCACATGCATTTGCAAGATCTTTTTGAATAAGAGGAGAAGTCATCTTCTGATTTTCTCCACCACCTTTAATTGCTGCAACTATGTGTTCACAATTCTTCGCCAAAACATCTGTAAATTCAAGAAAATGACCCTTATATAAAGAGTTCTTCCCTTCATCATGTTCCCTAAAAGCTAACCCACCTCTAACAAGATACTTGACTGCTTCAAGTGATGCTTTCAGACGAACAAGATAATACTCTTTCTCTTGTGTAGAGTATTTTTTGTAAGAAGATTCAATACTCTGTTTTTTATTTATAAGAGCTTCACCTAACCTCACACAATTGTTATGATGACTAGTCGGTGTTGCTTCTTGATGCACCTTTAACTTCTTTTTTTGATTCCAAATGTTAAAACCATCATTCACAAAATGCAGTTCTTGTTGAAGACTCATTATAAAACAAATAGCAAGGAAAACAATATACAACATTCTTTCTAAAACTGTACTCTAACCAATTATGTTTATCAAACCAACTTGCACAGAAACTACGATTTTTCCTCGAAATCTTTCTAACAGGATACTTGGTTAAACGTATCCTCCATGAAATCCCCCAGAGTATATATACTCCACCTCACGGACCAAGGTAGCTAGAAAATAAGAAAGTAAATCCCGTTGGGAGCCTGGCATTCATATAACCAAAGAAATACGGGACTTTTCCTTTCAATAAAGACCAAAAAGATTGATAAATCAGAAATTAAAGTCATCCTCCCGTGACCGTCTTAAGGCTTGTACTCTCTCTATCCACATAACCCCATCACAAAGTTTCTTCTTTGTCAAGACTCCATACCACCATGAAAATATGCAGAATTTACATCCCCTTGCAACTTATGAAACAATATAATCTCTTTACTCTTCAATAATTGCCATCATCTTAAAGTTTTTCCCTAAAGTAACTCGTCCCTCTTTACTCTTCAATTTCACCCATATGTAAATCAATTCTCTCTTTACAATTTCCTTTCATAACCAAACACACCACAAAGGCGTGGTGCGTGAATTAAATCATCTAAATTAATCAAATATCTTTTAAAATTTCATCTCGATGCACAAAAGTTCTATAACATACTTCCTCAGTCTCATATTAAATGACATTTTACCCAAAAAAATTGCCCCATATTATTAGAGGTTTACAAATGAAGCATTATTTTTCTTTTCCTATCACATCCTTCATTATTTTATTAATTTATCTTCCCCATGTAACTAATGAAGAATAATTTTGTAAAGTACTACCTCTGGCCTTGAATATTAGCAACAAAAAGTCTTTTATTTTGTTCCAAAATATTAGCAATTTTTCCTATTTTTAATTCCCTCTAATATTTCATTCCAAAAATACCCTTAACTACATCCTTACTAGTACTTACGTTTCCTTGGAGCATAGCTTTCAAATCAGTGACGTTTAATCACCCTTCTTCATCTTTTCAATCTGAGCATATCAAATACTTGTAGCATTCGATGGTTCTCCACTTTTCTTCACCCTACTTCTTGCTTTCTTCATTTTTTGTTGGAAATCTTCTTCTTCATAATGGCATTTGATGGACCATCATTTAATTTGGGTTTTGAGAGTGATTCAGAGGATTTGTTGAATCTGATTGTTGAGGACTCAATTGAAAAAAACGATGGAGTCCACCATGTTCAAGACTTGAGCTTTTCAAAGACAATGCTCCTCCAAGCAAGCTCCAAAATATATATCAGCATCATCAATGCTCCTCCAAGCAAGCTTCAAGAAGACAACAAACTCCAAAATTAGCTTATGGTTATGTTATAATCTAGCACCTCATCAAGAAAAACAAAGCTCCATAAGAATTCAGGAAAGAACATTGTTTAAACTTTTGCATAAATTTTAAGTGATGACTTAGATACCTTAATCAACATTTTGCATGTATGCAAAAGTTTGTTGAACTAGTTCTGGATCGCATTTTAGTTGAGTTGGTAATATGCCTTGATTAAGCATTGAATCTTTCTTCATATGAGAGATTTTGTAGTTATTGCATCCTTTAACTTTCATGAGTTCAATCATGCATGATTGAAGTGTCAAAAATATTTTGTTCGAAGTTTGGACGGAAAAAACATCAAAAGATTTTTTCACAGCCTCAATAAGCTCATCAACTGATTTAATCACCTCTTTTTGTTGTAATGACTGAATGGCACTAAAGAAACTCAAATCCAAAACATTCAAATCCGGAGAATTAGGCGGTTGGTTAGTCAAACGAATGTCAAATCCACCTTCAGAAGCTACTCTACAAAATTCTTCATCATCTACCAAAATATGGCTGCATGCATTATCTTGTTGTATGTAAATTGTTTCCCGTGCATGTTCATGTGGCCATTTTTCTTTGATGGCTGGCAACACCTTGTTTACTAAGAACATACGACTGACCTCTTTGGTTATAGAAGTAATTGGTTTTGTTTCAAGTGTCCCCGACGCTCTATTAACACTTGACCTCTTTGCTGGAACTTGAGTTACAAGAGGAAACACACCGATTTTTCCCGAGAACAACTCATTACCTTCATCATCAAATCTAGGTCTAGCCACCGCAACTAAAAACATAACCTTTCCAATAAAGTTCTTGTTTTTGCATGCACGATATGGATCATTCTCGTCTGCAAGTAGGTAGTAGTTTGTGGTTTTTTTGGTCATGTAGAACCATTTCTCATCTATGTGAACAACATTATACATGGGCTTGAACTCTGGTTCATGAGGAATGCTGCTTTCTTGAAGCATGGACAAGCAAAATCGAAGACGAGCTATCTTATTGTCATCTTTCAAATATGGCTTTATCAGTGGCGGATCTTGGTTAAAATATTTGGGTGGGCCGCTAATGAAGAGATATAGAAACTCGGTAACGCGTGAACAGAAATGCATAAATATACCTTTAGAAATGTACCGAAATGAAAAAAACTCGCGGTGGTAATGAGTAGATTGGATAATCAATCAATAAATCAAGCGCATTAGCAATGATGTGACGGAAAGACAAGATTGTCAAAATCGAGAATTTAAGTAAACTCGTTTGGCATAAATGAACGCCGCATGTAAACTCGGTCCCGAATTGGAAAAACACAAAGAATTCGACAGTATCCAAACTGTTGGAACTATAGGCTGTTAATTTAACAAAGTAAATAAACAAGACTGCGGTTGTTTATGGATTTGGATTGTATGTCCCTATGTCGTGCAGTTGAAAGTATTCATCAAGAAAATATGTAGTAGCCCTCCCATTGAGAGCCTCTATTCCTGCAGTTTTGGAATCAAGTCTCAATGTTTTAATTAAAAAAGTTTTTTTAGGGAAAAAAAAAAGGCTAGCATTTTAATGATGGTTCAATCTTAGTATATAGTGTTGTCTTTTCAATACAGAAAGTACTAGTAATAATAAAAAAACAATGAAAACTAAAACAAACAAAAATATAAAAAGCATTCCAACTTTCAAAGCTCCACCGTACACACCTCGGTCTTCTCAATGCAAAAGTAATAATAATAATAATATTAATACCAAAAAAAGAGTTAAGAAAGACGGAAACAAAACTAAAAGCCATAGTTTCTCATTCCTTCTTCTCCAAAGAGCCATCCGCCATAACCAGTGTGCTCCCAGGACATATAGTAGGCTCATGGAATATATTTTCTTGGGGTGGGCCGTGGCCCTCTTCGGCCCTAACGAAGGTCCGCCCCTGGGCTTTATTGCATTAGAATGGCGACGCAAAACTCCGTCTCTTAAAAATTTCACCAATGTTGTTTTACTAATGCCCAAAGCACATGCTAGTGATCGAAGAGTGGTACGCTTACTTAAAGAAACGTCACGCACTTTCTGAATATCTATTTCAACTCTTTGTCTGCCACAATTTTTTGTTTTCTTATGGCGAGCATCACCAGTTTGTTTAAATTGCCTCTAAATCCGCCATAAGACATGTATAGAGACTGAATATAAAGAAGCCACCCATCGAGCAGTCCCACGATTAAGTTTTTCATTGCAACTTGAATTTACCAATAATTTAGCAACCATTTCCCGTTGGTAGTTATCCAAGATAGAACGCTTCTTCTTCTTAGATGATTCTATACCTGTTGAACAAGCACCTTCAATAAATGTGTTAGTGTCTTCTTCAACTCCTCCATTGTTTGGATCATATGTTCCTGAAAGAAGCATGAAATAAGAGGAATTCATTGTCAAATGTCAACACAGATGAGAAGCTAATAAGAGAAAGGCCTATGTCAAATCTCAATTCACAAAGTCAATACAAGTGAAATGTTTATAAAAAGGCTAAAGAGAGAAAAGCTTTTTCTATAAAATAAGATTGTAAACTCCACAAACAAATAACTTCTCCAATTCATCCTCCACACTTACGTTTTCTTCTCTACATCCTACTCTTACCATTAAAATAAATACACTACAAAAGGCTTTATACTCTCACATCCACTTTAAAGTTTAAACTCACATACCATTAAGCATGGTCTGAACTTCATCGAGATAGAAATCATCCATGTAGGTGTCAGCGTCGGCATCGGCGTCGGTGACAGAGGTGTTTATGTCGTCATAAGAAATGGAAGTTTGAGACCCATTTCCAGTGAATTCCTCTTCATGAGATGGATATACATTTAAATCACTAGGGAATAGATCATTGATGCTTGATAAAGGATACTGCAATTCAATAGGTGATGCTCTGTTTTCGTTACTGTTAAAATCATCAATATTTGGTGCTATGTTGGAGTCTATCATCACTGATGTTGTGCCATTCATATAGGATTCATTGTAAGTGACATTCAAATCAATGTTCATAGGCATGTTTGAGATGATTACAAGCACCAGAAAAACTAAAGTGTTCATTTTCAAAGTGTCGTGTATTTTAAAGTTAAATTTTCATTCATTAACGCCAAATTTTTATCAAATTCATATTTGAAAGTACAGATTAAATGAAAGAATAAATTAGCGGCAAATGGAAGAATGAAGGAGTAGTTGTCAGCTTGGTAATGCTGACGTGAACATGATTCAGGTTAAAGACTTTTTAATCATGAAGATTATCCCATTGTGAAAAGAAGTTGACAAGAAAAGGTAAACAAGTTGTGTGCAAGGATAATATTGTACTTAGCATTAGTTTTTTAGTTCAAATTAAAAAAAAAAGTGACAAATTTAATAAACTTTCTTAATTCTTGTGCCATAAATTTTTGTTTCTAATATTAGAGACCGGAGGTAGTAACTCATAATTTATATTTTCCATATAAAATTAACTATCTTTCTTAATTGACTTAAATATGTTTTAGACCCTTGCACATATAGGGTGTTTTGGTATAAGCCCCTGCAAAAATTTTTTTTAGTAAAAAACACTTGCAAAATACACTCTTTTGTTATAAGCCCTTCTGTTAGATCTCTGTTACAAAAATTGTCCATGTGGCAAACAGAGGTCTGAGCTGTAATTTTTTTATTTTATAATTATTTATAAAATGATCTGATATGCCACCTAATAAATTAGGGAGTCAAATCCCTAAATTCCCAATTTTCTTCTTCATCTACCACCTCCATGGATGCGCTCATAGCCAAGCTTCTGGTTTTTCATCAATGGGGGTTAATCGCCTACCAATTTGTCGTTGTGGGAAGAAAGAAAAGTAAGGAAGAAAAGAAATTGGGAATCTAGGGATTACTATAAGGTACTCGTTCTCTGCAATCTATACCTACCGAAAATTAGTGATTGAAACAGTAGGTTAAAGTATAAACATTAGGGATTACTATGAGGTACTTGCTAAAAGAGCCATCTAGAAGTAGGTTAAGTATAAATATGTCATGGTACTAATATCGTCGTTCTAGAAGTAGGTTAAGTATAAATATTTCATGGTACTAATATCGCCAGAACGACGAAGCATACATAGTGTCTGGAAGACTCATACTTTAGGTGATGTTAACTGCCAAAGATTGTACTTGGAGAACTTCTTATATTTATCAATCACCCCGATCAAACACACAGTCTACACCAGGCAAACAGAATGTGTTTGTTCTATTCAACTAGTGATAAGTCCAAAAATAGAGTGTTTTTAATGTTTAATTTGAATAAATATTGTGGGAATTTAGTTCCATTATTGAACTATTTTACTACAAGTTATTAGTTTTATTTTCAGGGATTACAATTGAAGAAAGAATGAACATTGCATGAAGAATAGGCCACGAATCAGAAGAGAATAAAAGAGGGTGCAAAACAAGGAGAAAAATAGTGCCAAGATACAAGGAATATAGCATGGACCGTGCCACAACTCGTGCTCAACCGAAAAGCCAAGGAATTTTAGATAGAAATGTTGCACGCCCCGTGCAGAAGCAGCACGATCCGTGCTGGTCAAGTTGGTTGCTGAAAAGTCACTTTTAAAGTGCACCTGAAACATTGCACGACCCGTGCAGACCTTAAAATCTCCAGTTTCGCTTGTATTCTCACTTAGCACGAACCGTGCCAATGTTGCACGGACCGTGCAACTCTTCAGGACCCAGAAAACAGTTTCAAAACTGTTTTCTTTCTCTCTTTATGGTCTTTATTGTATTTGATGCGAATTTATCAGCTTGTCTACTGATCCTAGCCTATAAATAGGACATTATTTCAGTTGTAATCTCACCTTTGCATACTTGAAATTTACACTCAAAGTTTATCTAAGTTTTTGCTCTCATTTTAGTTCTTGTTTACTTGTTTTCTTTTACTTTCTTGTTCTTTATTTTTCTGCCATTTATCTTCTAGCACTTTTACATTTCAGTTCTCTATTGCTTTCTTTACATTCTGTTATTTATTTTTATGTCATTTTCTTTTATGTCATTCTCTTCTACTCCCTTGTCTACTATGATCATGTGTGAGTAGACTTGATTGTGGGACACAATCCAATGATGGGTCCCTAAACAAATCCAAGACTAAACTCTATCTTATTTAGAACTTGAATTTTAATCTAATTTCATAGAACTGAATTTTATAAAACAAATATCAAACGAAGTACCGAGAGGTGAAGTTTGATATTGGAACAAATGGAATTAGACAAGGCAAAGCAAAGCATGAGAATAGCATTGCTAGCCTTGGGACAATAAGGTTGTGCTTAATGGGTCTCTGCGATGATCAACCATGAGAATAGGTTTGATCATTGTTTCGAGACACATTCTTGCATTCCGAAAGGAAGCTTGGATTACACCAAAAGAATACCTTGTCCTTAAAACAATATCAAAATAAGATAGAGAATAGTTAAAGGGTTATTTATTTCCATCATTGTGATCTAACCATGATCCCAAGGCGTCTTTTATTCTGAATTTTACAAAACAAAAATACTCTCTTTATTTAAACGATTCCTTTCAACTAATCATCATCAAAAAATTAGATTGGTAATCCCAAAAACTCCCTGTGGATCGATACTTTTTATTACGCGATAGAACCGTGCACTTGCGGCCTATCAAGTTTTTGGCGCTGTTGCCGGGGAGTAGTGATATTAATCAACCTTTTGGTACCGGTTAGACTGAAAATTTCTGTTTTCTTTTATTTTGTTACTTTTTCTCTTCTTCTTTGAATGCGAAGAGCACACAGTTTCGGAGAAATTGTTGAACCAATTCCTGAAATCGAAAGATACCTTCACCAAAGAAGAAGAGAATTGCGCAATAACCAAAGAATGGCTGCTAATCTAAACCGTACTCTTAAAGAGTATGCTACGCCTTCTACGGCTGAGCCACATGTAGTTATTGTGCATCCTATTATTGATGCAAACAATTTTGAGCTTAAACCTTCTCTACTTTCTATGGTCCAGCAGAACCAATTTTCAGGTTCAGCTACTGAGGACCCAAATCTTCATCTTTCAATCTTTCTTGAATATTGTGGTACTCTCAAACTGAATGGAGTAACCCCTGAGGCCATAAGACTAAAGCTTTTCCCTTTTTCACTAAGGGATAGAGCTAGAGCATGGCTACATTCGTTACCAAATGAGTCTGTTACTACATGGGATCAACTAAAGCAAGCATTCCTTGCTAGATTCTTTCCCCCAAGCAAAACCGCACAAATGAGGAATCAAATCACACGATTCACTCAAAATGAAGGGGAATCTCTTTATGATGCTTGGGAGCGTTTCAAAGAAATGCTAAGGCTATGCCCCCATCATGGACTAGAGAAGTGGTTGATCATACACACTTTCTATAATGGTTTGCTTTACACTACAAAAATGACCGTGGATGCTGCTGCGGGTGGAGCTCTAATGAACAAGAACATAGAAGAGGCTTATGCACTAATTGAAGATATGGCACAGAACCACTACCAATGGACAAGTGAGAGAGCCATCACTGCTACACCTCCATCAAAGAAGGAACCAGGTAAGTATGAAGTTTCTGCTCTTGATCATTTAGCTTCTAAGGTAGATGCACTTTTCCAGAAATTTGAAAAACTTAATGTTAATGCTGTCTCACCTTCTTCTACTCCTACTGTACCTCCTTGTGAAATATGTGGTGTTGTTGGTCATACCGGTGTTGAATGTCAACTAGGAGTGTCTGCTAATGGTTCTGAGCAATTTAATTATGCTCAAAAGGGGGATCCTTTTTCAAATACTTATAATTCTGGATGGAGGAATCATCCAAATTTTTCATATAAAAATCCTCCAGCCAATCCCTCTTTCCAACCAGCAGCAAGAACACCCCCTGGTTTTCAAAATAATCAAAGAGCTCCTCAAAAATCCAATTTGGAAACTTTATTAGAAAATTTTGTGATAACACAAACAAAGCAAAATGAAGAATTTAAAAACCAAACTGGATTTTTGAATGACTCTCTAATAAAATTAACATCAAAAGTGGACTCTATTTCTACTCACAACAAAATGTTAGAAACTCAAATTTCCCAAGTAGCTCAACAAGTTGCTTTATCCTCTAGGTCCTCTGGAATTTTTCCAGGGCAGCCTGAACCCAATCCTAAAGCCCAAGTAAATGCTGTCACCCTTAGGAGTGGAAAACAATTAGAGGAACCAAAGGAAACTAATGAGAAAAATGTGAGTGAGGAAGAAGAACCACAAAATGAGAGGGTAGAGGTTGAGGTAGAAAAAGAAAAAGAAACACTTTATGTACCACCACCACCATACAAGCCTAAAATACCATTCCCACAAAGGTTTGCCAAATCAAAGCTTGATGAGCAGTTTAAAAAATTTGTTTATTTGTTGAAAAAGCTCTACATTAACATTCCTTTCACCGATGCACTGCCTCAAATGCCATCTTATGCAAAGTTTTTGAATCAAATTTTATCTAAGAAAAGAAAGATAGATGACAATGAGACAGTAGCTTTAACTGAAGAATGTAGTGCTATTATTCAAAATAAACTGCCTCCAAAGCTTAAAGATCCTGGTAGCTTTTCCATCCCTTGTGTCATTGGAAGTGAGACTATTAAAAGAGCCATGTGTGATTTAGGAGCTAGTGTGAGCTTAATGCCCTTATCCCTTTTTGAGAGGTTAGGCATAGGAGAGTTGAAACCTACAAATATGACCTTAACACTGGCTGACCATTCCACTAAATATCCAGCTGGTATTCTTGAGGATATTCCTATTAAAGTAGGAGAAATTTTTATTCCAGCAGATTTTGTTGTGATGGAAATGGAGGAGGACTCCCAAGTTCCAATTCTTTTGGGGAGACCTTTCCTTGCTACTGCAGGGGCCATAATTGATGTTAAGCATGGTAAGTTGGCATTCAATGTAGGTGAAGAAAAGATTGAGTTTGAACTTGCTAATTTGATGAAGAGTCCTTCAATTCAGGACTCTTGTTGCATGATTGATGTTGTTGACCATTGCGTGGAAGAGTTCTCTTTAGCACCATCTTCAAGCGATGGTTTGGAAGAATGTCTGATTAACAATGCAGGTAAAGAATTAACTGAAGATGCCCAAGTCTATGCACAATTGTTGGATGAGAATCCTCTTATAAAAGACTTGGATATTGAAGAACTGGTTGAGGAAAAATCTAATTCTCTTCCAATAGAAGCACCAAAGGTTGAATTGAAAACTCTTCCGTCATCTCCAAGGTACGAATTCATGGGTTTGAACTCTAATCTTTTCATTACTAACAATACAAACTTGAGTAAGGTGGAAATTCTTGAACTAAAACCCAAACATAATGAATTGAAAGAGAACAAATCCCCACAAAAGATCAAGAGTAAAGTGGAAAAACGTGCTCACCGAAAAGGTGTTTTCACAAAGCCCACATGGGTAGATGATGTTGAAAGAAAAATGTCACATATAGGGGGAAAGATGAAGAAGCCAAAAATCCTCATGGTCTGGAAAGTTAAAGGGACAAGCATCCCTAGGTTGGATCCAAGATAATGACCATACTCGTCAAGCTAGTGACGTTAAAAGAGCGCTGCGTGGGAAGCAACTCACGGGTTAACGTTGTTTGTCTTTTTTGTAGGAAAAATAATCATCACAATGTCTCAAGAAATTTTGGGCCACCACAGTACTTGTGAGCTTTCTTACCCCCTTTCATGTGGTTTTTATTGCAAATCATTGAGGACAATGCTTAGTCTAAGCATGGGAGGTATTTACCTTGTTTTATTTCTTTTCCCTTTAAATTTTTTTCGTTTTTTCTGCTATATTTTGTTGCTTTTACTGTTTTAAGATAGTGAGTCTTGATTTCTCCCATGTCTTGAGTTGTTGTTGTTGTTTTCTTGCAAGTTGAATGTGAAAACTTTTTAGCACTTGTTAATAATTGCATTTGAAAAAAAGAAAAAAAAATATAGAGCTTAGTCTTTTCTGGGACCACAAAACTGATTTGTATGATAGACTTGTGCTAAATGTAAATGTGAGGCTGTCATGATTGGAAGCTGAGAATTAGCATGTCTGAATTGTACTCTGTGTGAACCAGCTACTAAAATGTGAGATATAGAACCTTCACAAGGGGATGTTACTGAAATTATATATTTTATCCCTTTTCTTTGCTGAGTGTATGTTTCTCAAATTGTATCATTCCAGAATTTGTTTGTTGACCGTTTTGAAGCGAAAAATGGTTTGCAACATGCGAAAGAATCAGGGGATTTTAGGAATTTTTCTTCAGGCCTTAGAGTTAGTGTTTGCTAAAAATTTCCCTCTAGTTGCCCCTTTGTGCCTATATTTTTATTCCTTTAGCACCCAGAAATGAATTTCTTTTTGTTTTTGGTAAACTTTGGAATCGGATTGGAGCAACTATTGAATTTGCAGGTTTTTGTCCTACATGCCATATCATATATCTCATGGACATAAGCTGGTTGTATTGCCATTTTTCCTCAAAGAAAGAAAAGAAAAATCAATCAAAGAAAAAAAAAATATAGAAGTGAAAAAGAAAAGAAAACGAAAGCAAAAAGGGGGGAAATGGCAAAATCAAGGGAAATCAGAAAGAAATGAGTTCACTCAAATCTCAAAGACAAAAACCAAGTCAAAAAGAGTGGGCTCAAGTGAATGAAATGAAGAAGAATGGAAGTGGAAGCAAACTTGGAGTCTTAGACAAAAAAGTGCAAAATTGGTAGAAGCTCCATTTTGATTTCAAAGTTTGCTATCATTGATTTTATTTTTTAGCCATTTGTTTTTCCTTCTTTCTTATTCCCTACCTAACGCTAATACCCCAATGCCCCGTTACAACCAAATGGATCCCATCTTTCGCGTGTTTGTGAACTTTTTAGTAGAGATATTGGTCAACTTACAAACCTATGGCGATGAACATTTGTTGAAACTTGAGCGAAATATTTCCCAAGTCCCTAAAACACTCAGAGATTGTGAGCGAGTGCCTATGTTCGCACAATTGTACTTTTCAGGTCATAAGCCTCTAATTGGGCAAACATCTGGCATCTCACTTGTGATATTGTATTTTGTCTATCATATGCCTCTGTTTTTGGTCCCTCATTTGGCTAACTTTGTTGATCGAACTTTTTGAGAATGCAGTTACTAACATGTGCTTGCTAGTTTTGATTGTTCTTGCTTGAGGACAAGCAAAGATTCAAGCATGGGGGAGTTTGATAAGTCCAAAAATAGAGTGTTTTTAATGTTTAATTTGAATAAATATTGTGGGAATTTAGTTCCATTATTGAACTATTTTACTACAAGTTATTAGTTTTATTTTCAGGGATTACAATTGAAGAAAGAATGAACATTGCATGAAGAATAGGCCAAGAATCAGAAGAGAATAAAAGAGGGTGCAAAGCAAGGAGAAAAATAGTGCCAAGATACAAGGAATATAGCATGGACCGTGCCACAACTCGTGCTCAACCGAAAAGCCAAGGAATTTTAGACAGAAATGTTGCACGCCCCGTGCAGAAACAGCACGATCCGTGCTGGTCAAGTTGGTTGCTGAAAAGTCACTTTTAATGTGCACCTGAAACATTGCACGACCCGTGCTAATGTTGCACGACCCGTGCAGACCTTAAAATCTCCAGTTTCGCTTGTATTCTCACTTAGCACGACCCGTGCCAATGTTGCACGGACCGTGCAACTCTTCAGGACCCAGAAAACAGTTTCAAAACTGTTTTCTTTCTCTCTTTATGGTCTTTATTGTATTTGATGCGAATTGATCAGCTTGTCTACTGATCCTAGCCTATAAATAGGACCTTATTTCAGTTGTAATCTCACCTTTGCATACTTGAAATTTACACTCAAAGTTTATCTAAGTTTTTGCTCTCATTTTAGTTCTTGTTTACTTGTTTTCTTTTACTTTCTTGTTCTTTATTTTTCTGCCATTTATCTTCTAGCACTTTTATATTTCAGTTCTCTATTGCTTTCTTTACATTCTTGTCATTTACATTCTGTTATTTATTTTTATGTCATTTTCTTTTATGTCATTCTCTTCTACTCCCTTGCCTACTATGATCATGTGTGAGTAGACTTCTTTAGTCTTGGGATTGTGGGACACAATCCAATGATGGGTCCCTAAACAAATCCAAGACTAAACTCTATCTTATTTAGAACTTGAATTTTAATCTAATTTCATAGAACTGAATTTTATAAAACAAATATCAAACGAAGTACCGAGAGGTGAAGTTTGATATTGGAACAAATGGAATTAGACAAGGCAAAGCAAAGCATGAGAATAGCATTGCTAGCCTTGGGACAATAAGGTTGTGCTTAATGGGTCTCTGCGATGATCAACCATGAGAATAGGTTTGATCATTGTTTCGAGACACATTCTTGCATTCCGAAAGGAAGCTTGAATTACACCAAAAGAATACCTTGTCCTTAAAACAATATCAAAATAAGATAGAGAATAGTTAAAGGGTTATTTATTTCCATCATTGTGATCTAACCATGATCTCAAGGCGTCTTTTATTCTGAATTTTACAAAACAAAAATACTCTCTTTATTTAAACGATTCCTTTCAGCTAATCATCATCAAAAAATTAGATTGGTAATCCCAAAAACTCCCTGTGGATCGATACTTTTTATTACGCGATAGAACCGTGCACTTGCGGCCTATCAAGTTTTTGGCGCCGTTGCCGGGGAGTAGTGATATTAATCAACCTTTTGGTAGATGAAGCTTCACTGAGGTCATGAAACTTGATAGGCCGCAAGAAGCTTGGCTATGACTCCTATGAGCCATCCATGGAGATGGTAGATGAAGAAGAATGAAAATTGGGAATTTAGGGATTTGACTCCTAATTTATTAGGTGGCATATTAGGTCATTTAATAAATAATTATAAAAAAATATTACAGCTCAGACCTCCGCTCGCCACATAGACAATTTTTGTAACAGGGATCTAACAGAAGGGCTTATAACAAAAGAGTGTATTTTGCAAGGGCTTTTTACTAATTTTTTTTTGTAAGAGCTTAAACTAAAACACTCTATATTTGCAGGGGTCTCAAACATATTTAAGTCTTCTTAATTTGTGTGTAATAGATAAATCATCATATTGCAAGCAGCAACCTGCTACAACAGGTCACCATGAGTTATGCAACACACTACAACCTGATATCACAAGTTCCAAACCTACTATAGCATGTCAAGATCACACTGACTCACCTGCTGGTCAACCTGAAGCAGCAGGTCATGCAGGTCAGAATAAGTCAAAATTAGTTTAGTAAAGTTAGTTGAGTTTGTGGTACTAGTTTGTTAATTAGTTAGGTTGTTATTAATCTTGATTCTGAAAGCTCAAGTATAAGAGCTCTTAGAGTTTCACAAACTGTAATTAGATTGAATTGTTAATCAATGAAGAGATTGTGATTGAATATTATCCTTTATGGTATCAATCGCAGGAAACGATCAACACACCGTCGCTTTCGCATCAAATCTCTAAGCTTCGTCAATGGCGGATCCAACGCCCAAACAAGCTCTCGCAATCACTGAAACCTTCACCAACAACGTCTTCTCGATGAGCGCCAACTCCTCGACCAATCCCCATGGCTTCACGGCGGCGCCGAAACTCTCAATCAAGCTCGAAGACAAAAACTTCTTGCTCTGGAATCAACAAGTTGAAGGTATTATCACTTCATACAAATTGCATTGATTTCTTGTAAATCCCCAAATTCCTCAGCAATATGCATCAGAGGAAGATCGCAAAGCATTCAAGATCACAGAAGAATACGAAAAATGGTTGGTCCAGGACCAAATGCTCTTCACATGACTTCTTTCAACCCTCAGTGAAGCGGTATTACCTCGTGTTCTCACATGCAAGCACTCACACCAAGTCTGGGACAAGATCCATCAGCACTACTATTCTCATCTCAAGGCTCGCATTCGTCAGCTACGGTCAGAATTGAAGAACACCAAGAAAGGGGAACGTTCAATCTCAGAATATCTGTTGCGCATTCATACCCTAGCTGATTCCCTGCTATCAATTGGCGAGAACATAACTGATCAAGACAAAATTGATGTAGTTCTTGATGGTTTACCCGAAGAGTACAATCCCTTTGTCATGATGATCTATGGAAAGGGGGATACCAGCTCCCTCTCTAATATTGAGGCCCTTCTCTTGGTTCAAGAAGCTCAATTTGAGAAACACAGACAAGAATTATCAAACACTTTAGTGAGTGCCAATGTGGAT
The DNA here is from genome assembly GCA_963573325.1 of Astragalus glycyphyllos. Taxonomy (NCBI): domain Eukaryota; kingdom Viridiplantae; phylum Streptophyta; class Magnoliopsida; order Fabales; family Fabaceae; genus Astragalus; species Astragalus glycyphyllos. The sequence goes on along the minus strand of OY754314.1, from coordinate 44,839,993 downwards.
CACACCTCCTACAACTCTCGTGGCAAATTTCATGGTCGTGGGCGCAGCAACAACAGAGGTCGTGGCCGTGGAAGATCAAGCACCGACTCTTCTGTGTCTCAAGCCAATTCAGGTAACAGACCCACCTGCCAACTCTGTGGGAAACAAGATCATACTGCAGTTCAATGCTGGCACAAGTATGATGAATCATTTGGAGGCAGCACTCCTCAAACTAAACAAGTGATGAATGATTCTGGCAACACCAATGAAAGAACAGGCCAAAGTGCTCCTGCTCAACCTCATGTCAGCTATGCTGCCACTGGTGAGGATCTTACTACCAGCTCATGTCACTCAACACATACACAACCTTGACACTAGCACACCCTACAGAGGCACCACTAAGGTCTCTATGGGCAATGGACACCATGTGCCAATCAAAGCAATTGGCACAAGTAGCTTCACATCACCATTTAACCCTGCTATTGTTTTTAAGCTCAATAAATTGCTTCATGTACCAGCTATATCCAAGAATTTGCTTTGTGTCTAGATTTTTTAAAGACAATAAAGTATATTTTGAATTTCATTCCAACTTTTGCCTTGTAAAATCACAGGTAACTAAGCAAGTTCTTCTCAAAGGGGTAAAAGGTTGTGATGGACTCTACTCCTTCAAGAAGTTCCCTTTTCATGTAGCAATCAAACCTAGACTTAGGATTCATTCTTTACACAAGTCTCATAATAAAGCATCTGTGTTCACAAATACTGTTTCCACTACACACAAAAATGTATCTAGCTCTAGCAAAGATATCAAAAACTACAATTTGTGGCATTCTAGGTTAGGACATGCCAATGCTCATGCTGTTAACTCAATTCTGAAACTGTATGCTATTACTATTCCTCATAAAATTGATCTTTCCTTGTGCAAATTTTGTTGTATTGGTAAATCTCATAGGCTTTTTGCACCTGCATCCACCACTGAATATACACATGGATTTGAATTGATTCATTCTGATCTGTGGGGGCCTTCCCCCTCACCATCTAAATCTGGCTACAACTATTATATTGCCTTTGTTGATTCTTTTACTAAATTTACTTGGTTATATTTTTTGAAACAAAAATCTGATGCTCTGTTGGCTTTCACTAAGTTTCAATCAATGATACACACACAACACAACTCTGTTATTAAAGCAGTTCAAACAGACTTTGGGGGTGAGTTCAGACCCTTCACCAATCTCCTCACCTCACAAGGTATTCTCCATAGGTTGACATGCCCTCATACATCTCACCAAAATGGAACTGTTGAAAGAAAACACAAACAAATAGTGGAGATGGGCCTGACCCTTCTATCTCATGCCTCTATACCTAATTCCTATTGGGATCATGCATTCACCACAGCCACCCATCTCATCAATAGACTACCTACTTCCAGCCACAAAACATACATCTCACCATATGAAGCACTATACCACAAAACACCTGACTATAAATCACTCAAAGTCTTTGGTTGCACATGTTATCCTTACCTCAGACCATATAACACACACAAACTTGAGTTTAGGAGTGCAGAGTGTGTCAACCTAGGCATATCACCACAACACAAAGGCTACAAGTGTCTGAGTTCTGAAGGCAGAATCTATATCACAAAAGATGTCTTGTTTGATGAATCGAAATTTCCTTACCCTAACATTTTCAAATCTACTGATACCACAGTCCCTAATCCCGCAGACTCTTCAGATTCAACTTCTTTCATAGTCCTGCCACCACCAGAACCATCACACACCACAAATCAACCTGAACAAAACCCTGATGGGTCTCTCAACAAGTGCAAGGCACGTCTGGTAGCTAAGGGCTTTCATCAGATTCATTGGAAAGACTATCAAGAAACCTTATCTCCAGTGGTGAAACCTGCCACCATCAGAATCATCCTAACCTTGGCTCTTACTCACAAATGGCAAATGCAACAAATTGATATCAACAATGCATTTATCAACGGTCATCTCACTGAAGAAATTTACATGAAGCAACCACCTGGCTTCACTAGCAATGATAAAAATCAAGTCTGCAAGCTAAACAGGGCACTATATGGTTTAAAACAGGCTCCAAGAGCCTGGTATGAAGGATTAAATCATGCTCTTCTTCAGTTTGGTTTCAAGTCCAGCAAATGTGACCCCTCTTTATTTGTCTATGCACACCAAGGAGTTACACTTTATGCTCTAGTGTATGTGGATGATATAATCATCACTGGTTCCTCCAGCAAACTCATCTCAGACTTAATTCACAAGCTCAACAGCCAGTTTGCACTCAAGGAACTTGGCAAGCCAGATTCCTTCTTAGGTATTGAAGTCAAAACTCTACCTGATGCTTCACTTCTGCTGACACAGACTAAATACATTCTGGACCTCCTACAGAGGGTAAATATGCTTGACTGTAAGGGTACACCTACACCAATGTTGGCCAATCTAAAACTCAGCAAGCATGGCACAGACACACTCAAGGATCCATTCCAATATAGATCTGTGGTTGGTGCACTCCAATACATTACTTTGACCAGACTTGAAATAGCATTCACTGTCAACAAACTGTGCTAATTCTTGGCAACACCATTGGAATCTCACTGGCATGCACTCAAGAGGCTGCTAAGGTACCTCAGTGGAACTCTTCAGCATGGTCTTCATCTCCAACCTGTCTCCCAGACAACAAACTCTCACTAAGAATTTACTGTGATATAGACTGGGGTAGTAACATAGATGATAGGCGCTCAACAACAGGATGTGCATGTGTCTAGGGCCCAATCTGATCTCCTGGGCTGCTAAAAAGCAGAGTCTGGTTGCACGATCTAGTGCAGAAGTAGAGTACAGGGGCATTGCTCAAGCCCCAACTGAGCTTTTATGGATTCAATCATTGTTAATAGAACTAAGGGTCCCTCATCATCTTCCCACTCTCCTCTGTGACAACTTGTCAGCTGTTCTCTTAGCCCACAATCCTATACTACACTCAAGGACAAAGCACATTGAAATGGATCTCCACTTTGTCAGAGAAAAAGTTGCTGCCAAAACTCTGCTCATTCAACATGTACCTGCAGCAGCTCAACTGGCTGATATTTTAACTAAGCCCCTGGGAACCACTGCCTTTCATACTCTCAGAACCAAGCTCAAAGTCAAGTCCTTCCTTGAGCTTGAAGGGGGAGTAATAGATAAATCATCACATTGCAAGCAGCAACCTGCTACAACAGGTCACCATGAGTTATGCAACATACTGCAACCTGATATCACAAGTTCCAAACCTACTATAGCAGGTCAAGATCACACTCACTCACCTGCTGGTTAACCTGAAGCAGCAGGTCATGCAAGTCAAAATAAGTTAAAATTAGTTTAGTAAAGTTAGTTGAGTTTGTGTACTAGTTTGTTAATCAGTTAGGTTGTTATTAATCTTGATTCTGAAAGCTCAAGTATAAGAGCTCTTAGAGTTTCACAAACTGTAATTAGATTGAATTGTTAATTAATGAAGAGATTGTGATTGAATATTATCCTTTAGTGTGAAATTGCCAAGACTTTGTATAAATGAGACATAGGCAGTATATAGAAAATGAATAGTATATTTTTCCTTCAAAGTTTGAGCCAATTGATGCTAGAAAATCATCACCATTATCACCATTCACCACCAGCATAATCATTTTGGTCTGCCACTCCCACTAACACCGCATGGAGCAAATTAGTTGCTGCTGGCTAGCTATTGTTATAAGATACGACTATATAATTCCATATCTTCAAATCACACCCAAACAAGAAGATATGTACATGAATTTATCAACAAAAAAGAATATATGTACATGTACATGTCTCTGTTACAATTTATATTTTCTCCATAGCACCTTTGAAATTGAGGTCAATGAACTCCAAAACGACAAAGGGAAAAAATCTTATAACTAACTGTACCTATAGGTGCAGATTCCTGTCCAGCCACAATATCATCCAATAGTTCCCGTTGAGACTTGAGATTAAGTTATATCTTCTTTGTGGGAGTTGAATATAAAAATTTTCTTGATTTTCATGTGAGTTGTCAAAATATTTGTCATGCTTCAAGCAATTGTAAGAATCGTATGCAGTCCAGTGCGAACTTAGGAGAAACATGTTCAAGAGTCGACTGTTGAAGCCTAAAATTGTTTCTAAGTATATCCTAAAATTGCATACCGAAGTGAAGAGTTGCAAAAAAACAATGAGAACTCACATGTTGTGAATGCTTTTGAAGTAGTTCATCAAGAGAGTGAAGAATCTCCTACAAAAGTTGATGTTATCTCTTCATAAGATGTCTATTCCAAAAACCAAAGAAAGTTGTTTTCGACTCCCTCGAAAAAGATTTGTTTAGTGCAACTTTTTCCGACAAAGTGACAAAGATTACAAGAATATTGGGCGGAAGAAGAAGCTAGAGACTATAACGTAATGATCATTGACACTCCTGGTAAGGTTGATTTTTATTTCATAGTTGTCAAGTATTGTTGAGTTCATGATTTCATTGAGTTCACTGAACATAACGAATCAACAGAGAAGCAATTTGGGAATGAAGGTCTCCATTTTCTGTTATTAGTGAAAACTGAAATTATAACTAAAAAGTTCAAAGGTTTATATACAATGGTTCAGATCTAACTGGCCAGTTCTAATCTAACTAACTAGTCAAAACAGAGTTAACTAGCTTATAATAAAACAGAGTTAACTAATTGTGTAACTATTAACCAATCACAGTGGTTAAACTCTCTAACTGTAGTTAAAGTAAAAATACATAATGTTAACTTTAATACATATATGAACTTCAATAAGTATAAAGCTAAGTTTAGAAATATAAACTTAAGGCAGAATAGAAAACACAACTTTAGATATATTTGATTTTTTGTTTTGTTTTGTTTTGCATGGATTTTAGTTCATTTGTTAAAAAATATAATATATAGTTAATATTCTATGATAATAGATATGCAATATGGCTCAGGGACAAGGGAAGAGTAGAGAAAGAGAGAAACTCTCTAATTTCTCAAGAGAACTTGTTATTGCTTGAATTACTTGGATATTGTTTGAATGACAAAATACATGGTGATGAGCCCTATTTATACTACTCTTATAGGGCTTTACATTACAAACTAGAAGGATCTAGAAGCATTTATTACAAAGAAAACTCTAGAGATATGAATACTCTAGTTCCTATGACTAGAAAGATCTAGAAAACTTAAGAATGAACTAGTTCTTAATTATATCCTAGTAGTATATCTTGAAGGTTCCATAATAACCTTTATTTCTAGAAATTTCTTTACCATTCTCCATCATTCTCCCCGGGTTGGAGAATACTCGTCCTCGAGTCGAAATTCTTCTTCATCGCCAAAGTATGGTGAAAGATCAGCAACATTGAAGATTGCAGAGACTCCATAGTCACCTGGTAGCTCAATTTTGTAGGCATTATCATTGATTTTCTGCGTAATTCTGAAAGGACCATCAGCTCTTGGAGATAACTTGGCGTTTGGTTTATTAGGAAATCGTTCCTTTCGCAAGTGGATCCATACCAAGTCTCCTTCCTTGAATGTGTGCAACCTGCGATGTTTGTCTCGCTGAGTCTTATACTTTGAATTTTGCTTTTCAATTCTTTCACGAACTTTTTCATGCAACTTTTTGATTTCATTGTCCCTTTGTTCCACATCTGCACTGTACTGCTGAGTGTTAGGTGATGGAGTTAAATCTAGCGGACTCAAGGGACGCATGCCATAAACCACCTCAAATGGACACTTCCCGGTAGCTTGATTGGTGGAGTTATTGTAAACAAATTCAACCTGTGCAAGGATAAGATCCCATTGTCTCAAATTCTTTCCCACAAAGCTTCGAAGTAGATTCCCCAAAAGCCTATTAATTGCCTCTGTTTGCCCATCTGTCTGAGGGTGACTGGCACTGCTGAATTGTAGTTTAGTACCCATCTTCTTCCACAATGTTCTCCAAAAGTGGCTTAAGAATTTGACATCTCGATCGGACGTGATGGTTTTGGGGATGCCATGAAGACGGACAATTTCCTTGAAGTACAAGTCTGCAACTTGGACAACGCCATTAGTCTTCAGACATGGTATGAAGTGGGCCATTTTAGAAAACCTGTCTACGACTACCATTATGGAATCCTTCTGTCGCTGAGTTCGAGGTAGTCCAAGGACAAAATCCATACTAACATCTTCCCAAGGCGCCTTAGGAACTGGAAGCGGCATATACAACCCTGTATTCTGACTTTTAGCTTTGGCCAAGTGACAGATTTTGCACCTTTGGATGTGTCTATTGACATCTCTTTCCAGCTTAGGCCAATAGAAATTCTCTTTGACTAAGGCCACTGTTTTATCTCGTCCAAAATGTCCTGCTAGTCCTCCATCGTGGGCCTCCCAAATAATTGCTTCCCTTTGAGAGCATTGGGGAATGCATATAGTTTTTCCTTTAAATAAGAAGCCGTCATGTTTGTAGTATCCTTGAGATGACTGCAGATCAGTGGAACCCCAAAATTTACCAAAGTCGACATCATCTGGAGACAACTCCTTGATAATCTCAAACCCGATAACTTTTGTTTGAAGAGTAGTAAGTAAACTATGGCGTCGATTGAGAGCATCTGCTACAACATTTTGAACTCCGGCCTTGTGCTTGAGTAGAAATGGATAAGACTGTAACAACTCACTCCAAGCGGCATGTTGTCATACTCCAATTTGGTCCGCCTAGTTTCAAAACCCTAATTTTCAGCAAAAATAAATAATTTTGTGAGTGATGCATTATTTGGGAAAGGGTTTAGGGTATTTACCCAAGCATTCTAAGGTTTTCAAAATCATTTTTGAGAAATTAAGGAATTTTGGGGCATTTAAAAGGGGCATTGTTTGGTCAATTTCAATTTAATAAATTTTTGCTAGTTGAAAATCCAATTAATTAATTTTTGGGAATTTATTTAATGAAATTGTATTATTTTTAACAAAAAATAAAAAATAAAGAAAATCATTTTTCAAATTGTGCGCATATTTTATATGTGTAGTAAAAAAATCAAGTTCAAATTAATTCAAGAAAGCATTTCAAAAAAATAGTACAAGGAATATTCCCAAAAATTATATGATAGGATTTTTGTTGGCAATTTTGGTCATCTCTCATTTTCAAAAATGGCATATTCTTCAAGATACCTTGTGTATGGCTCAAAATGGTTAGATTTATGTACAATTATCTTGAAAGGAATAATCAAAATTGAGAGGATAATTGGAAGGTTCATGGATAGTACAATAGTACAATTGCCAACTTGCAAAACTTGGGCACCACTCTCATTGCTTGGCTGAATATCTACCCCTTCATTTCCCTCACATTTTGCATTTTTTTGCCCCTCATCAAGGTGTGTTTCAATCCTCACCCTTGATTCAAAATTAAAATGCAATCCTAGAATGAGATGAGGTACACAATGACCTAAATGCCCCTAAACCTAATTGCACATTATATATACCCTCATATCCTCACCTCTCACAAGTTTTTGCACACAATTCACACTCAAAAACCTAGCCTCTCCTCTTCTCCCTTCTTGGCCGAATACCCCTCTTCATTCCCTCATCTCATTTCTTCACTTTTTCACTTCAAATCAACATTCTAGTCCTAAATCCTTCATCATCCTTGCATTCTCTTCAAAGTTCCATCTTCAAATCTCAAGAATCAAGCTCAAGATTGAAGATTAGAGGGTTGATTCAAGTGGTTTAGTGTTCATTCACCTTATTTCTTTCGCTATTCTAGCTTGGAGTTGAGGTATACTCTCAATCTTAGCATCATCAAAATTTTAGCATCAAAAATGTAGATCATCAATCTATTTTTGCATATCAAGCATTTCTTTGCATTTTAGTGCTCTATTTTATGTTGAAATGTTGATATAATTGTTGTTGTTGAATGAGAGATGTGTTTCAAGCATTTTGACAAACACTTTGGGAGGTTTGGATGCTTGAAATGCATCTCTCTCTTGGAATAAATTGTGTGTTTGTGCTATTTTCATTTTATGCTTGCATTTTCATGAATAAAATTGTGATTTGGGCTTATGTTTCATTTCGCATATTGTAGAAAAATTAGAGTTTGTGTGATTTTAGTGCATTCCTTTGCTTAATCATGTGAATCCTTGCCAAAAAGTTTGATCTATGTCATTTGCTTGCATGATTTTGTTGCTTTCAAAGAATGAAATGAGGTTTTAGCTCTATGTTGGTGTCGCATTTCATGAGATAATTAGGGATTGTGCTTGCTTTTGTTGCTTGCTTTGAAAATCATGTTTGTGTTGATGATTTGGTAAGAGGATTTGACGCTTATGCACTTGTGCATATCCCAAGTGTTAAAGATTACCTAAAGGGATTCAACACCTTAATTGCATATGCTTGCTAAATAAAATGTCAAATTGATTTTTCATGGCTTGCTAATGATCTTACTTGAGGCAAATGCCCTTTCCAACTTATTCCTTTCATGTGGTTGATTGTAGAAATATGCTAAATGTTGATGCCATCAAAATGATACCACATTGTCGCTTATGTCAAATGTTGATGTGAAATCCCTAGGATTTTGCAAGTGATTCATTAAATGTTTGAATTCACTTGTGCTTTGTAACTTCCTTGCCTACTCACATGTTGTGTCATAAATGCCTAGTTAGGTTCATTTCTTGCCATGCATCTTCAATAAGATGTGCAATCTAGGTTCATTCTCTTGCCTATTCATGCATTTTTGCCAAAATGTTCAACTTGGGTTCATTCTTTGCCTATCTATGTATTGTGACATGATATGTGTAGTCTAGGTTCATCTTTGCCTATTCATGCATTGTGTATTCAAATGTTGTAATGAGATGTTTTCAACATGAAAGGGTAAGTTGCAAATTGTGTCTATGTTGTTGCTTGCTTGATAACATGATCTCAATGAATGTGCTATGCTTGCATCTATGAACTTTCTTGCATTCATTGTTTTCTTTTCTAAACAACTTGACATGAAAATGGTTACTAGCTTACATCATTGAATGAATTGTAGTTTAGCAATTTGCATTTTGGTTATTGACTTGGAACTTGATTGAAAATGTTCTACTAGTTTTCCAAAACTCTTTTCCAAAAATCAAATTGCTTTCAAACTTTTTTTCTAAACTATGTCTTTAACAAATTAAGACCAATTTCTTTTCCAAGCTTAAACCCTAAGTTTTTCATAAACAAAATCATTAGTGGCCACTCGAAGCCTTTGCTTGTTTGATCACTAATGAGGAGTTATTAGTGGTAGTCACTCGAAGCCTTTGCTTGTTTGATTATCATGAAAACTCTGAAACCTTAAATACATGCGAACCCAATTCAATTCCAAAAACAACACGAGTCATTAGTGGTAATTGTCCTAAGCCTTTGCTAGATGATTATCACCGATGCTCGCCTCATTTGCAAAAAAGATAAAATAAAAACGTTGTTACTTATAATCACTCGAAGCCTGTTGCACCCCGAAAAATCCGGATTGGACCTTTCATCGTACAACGTGAAAATTTGTGAAGCCGCCATCAACATTTTTTATTTAGGGACCAAAACATTGAAAAAGGGTCCTTTTTAAGGCGGGTGGTCCTTTGAGAACTAGAGATGTAGGTTCGGGGGTCGGTTAGGTGTGGGGAAGGTATTAGCACCCCACACCTCCTTTCTACCGAAAGGGAACCTTTAACTTGATGTGCGGTTTTGACAAAGTTGATTTGAAACAATTCGTTCTACTTCTTTTTTATTTGAGAAAAGGTTTTTGAAAACGGGAGAAAAGAAGAATCTTTTTATTATTTTTTAAAAGTGTGCTTGACGGGATGTGACCCGCTCCTACGTATCTCCCGGTGCGATGGAGAATTCAAAGCTTACGTAGTTCTCCTGAGTTGAGAAACTTTGCGTTGGTGTTTTTTTATTGTAGGGGTTTTCGGTCCTAGACTGTACAGTCCACTAGACCTAGAACAAAGACAACCCCGCCTGTACAGACGACGTGCCCCCCTACTTATTGAAAATGTTTTTTTTGATTAAGGAAGAAAAAGATTTGTTGTGAGGTTGGTTGCTTTTATTTAAGCAAGTATCTTAGGCTCGCACGAACTGTACAGCTCGCTAACCCTAAGACGCTAACCAATACCGGATGTACATCCGACTCGATTCCTTACTCATTTTTGAAATAGGGTTCAAGTTGTTAATTACTTGTTTTGACTCTCATAAGTATCCCAAGATGTTTGAGCTGTACAGCTCCGATCTTAGGACGCTAGACAACACCGGTCGTACGTCCGACTTGCCTCCTTATGAGTTTTCAAAGAGGTTTATTGCTGATCTTAGAAAGAATTTGATTGTCTTATGAAAACGATTTGAGAAAAGATTGAGTTTGGAAAAGCTTTAGAAAATGATTGATTTGAGGAAAGGAGAAGGGAGTTTGAGGGTGACATTGGTCACAAAAGATTTGTTGGGATGGCGTGGCATCCAAAAGGAAAAGAAAGTAGAACATTCAATCAATTTCCAAGTCAAGAACCAAAGCGCAACATTTATCAAATTGCAAGCAAAACAATCAACAATGCAAGCATAAGCATAAACATTACCGATTACAACATTTGAGCGCAAGAATGACACTTAGTCATCAACATCTAATGGCATGCATATGTAAGATCAACATTAACCAAATAGATTGCAAGAATAGGCACACAAATAGATAATGCAAAGGTTTAATTCAATTAAGTGTCAACACAAGATAAAGCACAAGGTTGAATCCCTTTTGGTAATCCTTGACACTTGAGACAATGCACAAGTGCATAAGTGTCTAGTCCTTTTACCAAATTATCAACATTAAAGCATAACATTGACCTAGAAAGAACATCACATTTGCAAGACCAAAAGTGACCAAAAGAGGGCATTAACAAGTCATTTTTATAACCAAAATTGATTAATCAAGTTAGAAACTAGCATTTGCATTTTCAAGCAAGAGTTGCACAAAGAAAATTGAATCATCTTAGGCAATCCTCATCACTTAAAATGAAGTGCCTAAGGCACAAGTGAGAGTCCTCTTGCCAATCATCAACATAGAATAATTTTGCAAACAAGTTACTAACAAGCAAACCAAAGTTTACAATCAAAGCACAAGGTTGTGTTGAATCATCTTAGGCAATCCTCAACACTTAAAGTGAAGTGCACAAGGCACAAGTGTGAGTCCTCTTGCCAATCATCAACATATAACAATTTGCAAGCAAGATACAATTAATTAGCAACAATATTTTGCAATCAAAACATCAAATCAATTGCGTTGAATCATTTTAGTCAATTCTCAACACTTAAAGTTAAGTGCTCAAAGGCACAAGTGTGAGTCCTCTTGCCAATCATCAACATAGAGTAATTTTGCAAGCAAAGTACATAACAACCAAACCAAAACAACTTGAGAAATCATTTTACCCAATATTGCAAACCCATTTCACAAGAAAATTAACAAACCCTAATTCTAATCATGATTTGCGAAGCATCACATCATTTTATTCAACAAAATGCAAAATCATAGTAAAAACAACATAAATCACAATTTATTCAACAAAATGCAAGATCATAGTAAAAACAACATAAATCACAATTTATTCAACAAAAATGCAAGATCATAGTAAAAACAACATAAATCACAATTTATTCAAGGGTGAGAAGCAATCTCAAACACCCAAGCCTCCCTAAGTGCTTGTCAAAATGTTTGAGACACCTCTCACCAACAACAATCAACAAATCAACAATATAACAACACTAAAATGCATGAATATGGTAGGATGCAAAATTAGAAACATGATATCTACATTTTGATGCAAAAAAAATTGAAGATGATGCTAGGTTTTAAGAAGTTTACCTCAAATCCAAGCTAAGGAATGACTAATATGAAGAACAAGACCACAAATCAACTTGAATCTTCACCAAACTTCAATGAAACCCACGAAATGCTTGCTTAAAAATGCCCTTTGATGATGCAAGCTTGAATTAAATTAGGAGAGAAGGAAGATATATGAAGTAGGAATGGAAATGAGGTGAGAAAATGGAAGTGAAATGAAGAAAAATGGAGGAGGGAATGGAGAGGAAATTCGGCCAAGGGAGGAGAGGAGAGGAGAGGTTTGTGTGCTAGGGTTTTGTGAATGAATTGTGAGGCCAAAAGTTCTTTTTGAGGTGAGGTTTCTAAGGTATATATAGAGAGCAACTAGGTTTAAGGGTATTTAGGACATTGTGCTTTTGCAAACCATTGAGATTTGAGCTAGAATTTGAATCAAAGGCCAAGATTGCAATGCACATGGATTAGGGACAAGGAGAAAACACAAATGAGTGAGGAATAGCTGGTCATACACAAAAATTATGAGTTTTTGTTGCACAAAAATTGTTGAGGGCACCTAGGTCATTCTACACAAAGTTGTAGCCTAGGATTTGATCTAGAATTTTAATCAATGGCTAGGAATACAACTCACATGGATCAAGGGCATGAGGAAACACAAAATGAGGTGAAAATGAGCTGGAAAATTCGGAGCAAATGAGGCCTTGGTGCCCAAGTTTTGCAAGCTTTGTCAAGAAAAATAGTACATTTTGTCTTATTGGGGACACTTCCTTATTTTCACCATTTTTGATTATTCTTTTCTAGATAATTCCATAAAAATCATGCCACTATGGGCCATATCCTAGGAATCAATGATTGGGCCCAAAATTCCATGATATCACCCTTCCCAAAATTGATTTGAGACCTCACCTTGATGGAAATTCCCATTTTGCCCTTTTCCTTAAAATTTGAATTTTATGCCAAAAATCATGCATGCATGCGCACAAAAATTCATAACCCAAATCATCTAGATCCAAATAAATTCCTCTGAGATTGAACAATGATTTTTGGTGAGAAATTGCTTAATTTTGGAAATGACCAAAATACCCTTTTGCCCTAAAAACATTGTTTTTTTTACAACAAATGCATTTCCACTCTAACAATGAATTTAAAAGCCCTAGAATGACTTTTAAAAACCCAAAAATGCATGCACAATGCTCTTCACTCTTCAACATAAAACCACACTTCTCAATTTATTTATCTTTTTGTTGAGAATTAGGGTTTTGACCTAGGCGGACAAAATTAGGGTATGACAGCTGCCCCTCTTTATTTGGATTTTAACAAGGAATATGAATTGGCCGAAACATATTCCGCGGCAAAATAGAAATAAAGAATTCAGAAATTATACCAATTTTGTCTACTTAGAGAAACCAGAATTTTCCTTTTTCTTTTTTTCTCTTTTTTTTGTTCCTTTTTGAAATATGATACAAATGCAATGAAAAGATTTTTTTTTCTTTTTGGAATCAATTGGTGCCAACCCTCAATAAGCCAGCGAAAGCAGTAAAGAAAGCAAAAAACAAAAAACAAAAAAAGGGTGCCGGCCCTCATTAAGCCGGCGAAGGAGGCTGCCTAAAGCCTTTTAACGAATCGCGAACGATCCGAGTTTGCACTTGGGCCTGGGGAGCACGTGGGCTCAAAGGGGTGGTCTTTCGAGCGACCGGGGGAGGGTACTTTATCAAGTCTAGATCTCGATATTTCCCTAGGACTGCGCCATGTTTTAGGCCAACACAGCTATCCTTTTCGACTGGACCTATTGAGGTCAGGGGGACTTACTCGCAGCTCGAATACGAAGTGAAGTCAATCTTCTGGGGGACACGTGGGTCCAAAGGGGATTTGAAAATCCAATTGGTTTTCTTCAGTTGGTCAATGCTGCCGCACCGATCCAGGGTACCTGCATACGTTAGTTGATGCAAGGAATGGTGCATGAATGCAAGTTTTTTTTCTTACCTTAGTGGTGATCGAACAAACACGAGTTTCGTAGGATCGACCATTGGCGACTTGAGCTGTTACTAGCAGATAGCAACTTATTTGGATGCAGAAAAATTTAGCAAAGACATGGATATTCATGAAATGCTCCTTATTCTTTTTTCGATGAATGCACAAGAGGTGGATATGCAAATGTAATGCAAATGTATGTTATGCAAAGGCAGGTTATGCGAATGCACGTGATGCAATGAATGTTTTTAATTTTCTTTTAGCATAGGGACTTTAGGATTCTTGAGTGATCAATTCAAGCGTCCTATCGTGACGACTATGACTATTTATTAAGAATGCCTCTTTTTGTTTTGAAAACTGATTTGATGTTTGATGTGATGATGATAAATGCTATGGAATGTCTGTGTTCTTTTGCTTTTATTGTGATGAATGTGGATGATGCGAATGTAATGCTTTGAATAACATGAAATGCCTACATGCATGAGGAGGATGAATGATTGGAGTATTTAAACATTTTTGTAAACATTTTTATGATGATGAGACGCGAGACTTTGAATGCAAGGAATTGAGATGGCTATGGACCATTCTTTGGAAAAACTAGATTTGATTCAAACTCTGGTGTTCTCAAGGTTTTTATTAACAAGCTCACTTATTTTCCTTTCCATTTCCATGATGACTGAACTTTAAACACCACATGATCAATTTGTATTCTCTCTGAAGCATTGACTAGTAAGTATGCATAAGAGTGCAGATGTGGACGAGTGAGTCAGTTAACTTGGGATTGGTTTAGGACAGTGAGTTGAGAGACTGCCCCGACAGGAATTTATGGATGTGAATGACTTTAGGGAGAACTCTGCTCATTTGAGTGGGAGTGAACAGTTATGGAAATGCCCCACTTTAGAATGACAATTTCAAATGGGTTCTTTGAGTGGGTTTGTGAAAGGGGATGAAGTTATGGTACTGGTTATGAACTGAGGGTGGTATATGAATGGGATGGACAATGAACAAACTTTCCCAAGACCAGGGTGGGTGGGTGGTGAAGAGAATGCCCCAACTTTTGGATCTGAGTGGTGTTCTCAGTGCAAATCTTTGGTTCTCTATGAATGTCTTGACTTTTGGCATGAAAGAAGCCTCACTTGGTGATCACTAAACCTTGTTTTAATCTTTGGTGCAAATCTTTTCCTTTGGGCCTGAGACATGAGGACCATCTAGGGTAATAGCAATGCCAGAGCCGCGCATAAGTTTGCTTGCCATTTGAAGTGATTGTGCCCGCGTTTGTTTTTTTGCCAATTCATTTATTTGAGGGATCCCCTCTTTTCTGTGATTTTCAGAAATTTCGCAATGATTGTAATGCTTTTTGACTCATGCACAGGTTTCACCATTCAGTATCATCAATCATAAAAACATTTATTTTAAAACAAAGAGACAGAATAAGTGAAGATAAAAGACACGAAAAGCAAACACATGGAAGAAAAAGTTGAATTCTTATTGTTATGGAAACTGGATGTGCAGAAGGTCACGCCAATTGAAAGTACATTAAAAAAAATTTAAACTGGAAAAATACAAGAAAAAGGGGAAGCAGATCTTGTGTTTTTTCTTTTGAAGTAACGATGCCACTCGTCCATACTCATGACCTTGATCACCCCTTTATCCAAACTTTTGGGAGTGCTGATTGCCTTTTTCATTTCAAGTCCAAGTTTTCTGACCCTAATTTTTGCCTGGATCGCCCTTTGCGGGTTTTCAATCCACCGGGTCGCTCTGGTTTTGCCTAGGCCGCCCTTTGCGGGTTTTCAACCTAGCGAGCTGATTCTTACTTGGCCCATCTTTCTCTTTTTTTCATTTATTTCTTTAGGCATACTCCTTTCTGACTGCATCTGAATTTACTGGAAACTAGGGTTTTCTTTTCTTGCATCCCATTTTGCGAGAATTAAAGGCCCCTCCGGAGAATAAGTTCTTCGTCTTCATGATACTGGGTTCATCTCCATGGGAATCCCTTTGGAGGTTCATGATCTTTTTGAGCATTGAGTCTTCTTTGAAATTGTTGAAGATGAGCTTTCTTCGGTTTGAGCTTTCTCTTATTCTTCTTCTGACATAAGACAAATGTACTTTGGTTTGATAAGGCTCAATGAAAGTATTACTTCCATCATATGGGGTTTGCCCCTGTTAGAGTGTAAAACGAAGCCTGATTTCCATGAAGGTCATCATCGTCCTTGATATCCTTTGTTTATTGTCTCTAACTGCCCCATTTTTAGGGTGGCGTAGGGAGGGATCATGATGCTTGACCTGGAGTCTTCATACTGTCATTTGTGACTACCTTAGCTTGGAAAGCTGCGCAACAGACCAAACTTTGGTAATTACAGACTTTGTTATAATGGCAAGTGTCTTATGTCAGAAGGGTGATTTACACAAACTTGTTGATTCATTGCTCTTTATCATGGCGTCAATCCTCTCCTTTGCTCAAATTGATCATGTCACTTGATTCCTCATGAGGACGGACCACTTTGTTCTCTTATTCTTGCACAACAGCTTGATTGCAAATCTGATGGTGGAGTCTGAGGAATGACTGAGGGTTTGTGGAGGGCGGGATGACGAGGTCGAGGTAGTGTTTGCGGTTTTATGAAAGGAGAGATGTATAGGAATGATGAAGTGTTTGAAGGTTTATGGAAGAAAGGGTGGTCATACACAACAAGGTGTAGGAAGGTTCATTGAGACAAGGATCTCTTACGCTTTATGGCCAAATGTATCAGCTCACAACTTATATTTCTTTCGTCTCTTTTTCCCTTGTTTTTTCATTTTTGGGATTTTCATGTTTTGAATCTGTTCTTTTTTGTTTCATTTTTTCTGATTTTTTTCTTTTTTGCTTTTGAGTTGAGTGAGCTGATAAAAGTGATACACTATTTTTGGATATTTGAAGTGATCCTTGTCTGGGGTGATTGGAGAGATAATGGCAATGAAACTCCTGCAGCGGTTGGAGGATGCTTGATTGGGTTCTGGTATTAACTGGGGTGACAGGAGGTTCAGAGGGAGGAGCAAATGAGATGGGTTGATTTTGTAGAAGGGCCACTGGTAGTGAGGAAGGTGGCGATGACAGGAATTTGGTTATGAAATTTTTTTGTGATGGGGTACTTGTAATGGGAAATGGGAAAGTTGGTTGATCTGAGGTAGGAAAAGGGTTTGGTCGCGAAAGAGGTTCGCTTGTAACATTTGTTTGGTTTCCTCAGCATTGCTCCACTTTGCTTGAACTTGTGCTTTGACTTCATTACCCAACCTAGTTGTGGCATCATGAATTTCTACAGCCTTAGCCAATTCTTCACTTATTAACTCCGAAGAAACATCCCAGTTGTCTTCAGCCTCTCTCTCAGTTTGGTTAATCGGGTAATCAGAGTCACAATATGAACCATTGGCGTCGTTGTTTTCAAAGATTATTTTCATTTATTATTATTTTTGATCCGCGTTGGGAGGAATTGAAAAGCAAATAACAGACACATGACAAAATGAAAGAAAGAAATTTTATTGAGGAATTCAAAATAACATTTTATTGATGATGATACTAAAAGGAAACATGTGTGCCCTTATTGAAATATCCTAAGGCCTTGGTAAGCACAAGAACGAATGACTGAACAAATGCATGCACATTTTTAGACTTGCACCAAAGAAAAGCAATCTTAACAAGGTAATTAAGTGATTACAAAATTGCCCTCTTGTATGGAGGATTTAAACCAAAAGTCAAGTGTGTACTAATGCGGGGAGAGTATGTACTTTATGGGTGGATGGGGCGGGATCAAACTTGGATGGAGAATGATGATAAGGGAAGGAAACTGACAGACTCAAACAAGAGAAACTGCACATGGCATGCACGCCCACTAGAAGAATGCTTCGTAGAGAGTTAACATTGGTTAAAACATGATGGAAAGTTTTTTTGATGAACTGTTTCAGTCTTTTATCATGGAATGGATGAGATGCAATGCCTTTTTTGAAGAAAATGCAAATGAACTGTTGATTTGAAAAACTGAGTGCCTTGGAACATTTTGAGTTTGCAAATAAGTAAGGGTAAACTTTTTCAACAGATTATTTTGCAAAAGCGTCTCGTCTCTCATCACAACTTTTTATTTGGTTTATGCAATGTATGAATGAACAAATCATGATAAGCAAATGCATGAAAAATGACCACTTGAAAAGTGTAATTATTCTAAAGGAGATTTTTTGTTTGTTTTTGATGCAAGATGAAATACGAAACTCCAATGCATTTTTGGATGATGCAAGATGCAAGAATGATATTTTTTCAAAATGATTTTTATTCTTTAGAGGCACGGCAAGATCTGAAATACCAATGCCCCTTTTTGGAAAATGATGACGTGAGGCAACCAATTGTAGTTACTCTGAGTAACTTGCATGAAACATTGAGTGGATCCTGACTCAATACTTCACGCAATATATTGAAATGCTTCGACATTTGGTTGACTCCACTTATTCACTTTATTTGAAAACAAACTGCGCCTGATTGGGTCAAAGTGCCCCGATATCGTAGAGTATCATCTCAAATTTGTAGTGCACAAACAAATTTGAGATATTACCCTTCATCATTCAAAGATGCACTTCTACCCATGGAACGATTGCATAAGGAGTTTCTCTTATTTCATTTCATTTTTTTTTTGGAAAATGATTTAGAAAATGATTTTAAAATTGATTTGAAGATGCAAGTGATTTATTGAAAAAAAACAATTTTAGAAAAAGGTGCTTTATTTGGGGAAAAAGGTTTTTAGAAAAAGGTGCTTTATTTGGGGAAAAAGGTTTTTAGAAAAAGGTGCTTTATTTGGGGAAAAAGGTTTTTAGAAAAAGGTGTTTTATTTGGGGAAAAAGGTTTTTAGAAAAAGGTGCTTTATTTGGGGAAAAAGGTTTTTAGAAAAAGGTGCTTGACGGGTATGACCCGCTCCTACGTATCCCCATTGTGATGAGGAATCAAAGCTACGTAGTTCTTCTTCGTCTTTTTTCTGACATAATGCTTATGAGGTTAATGAAATGAAGCATAAATGCTACATTGGCTCGACGCCCACATTATTTGATGAAGGTTTTTGTACATGATTATGGATGACTGAAATGCTTATGCTATGCAGATGATAATTGTTTTTTTTGTTTTCATTTTTCTTATGCAATGAAATGAAATGCATGATACTCGCAATTATTTTTAAAATGCACGAGAGACGTGATTTTTATTAAATGAAACTATATGCAAAATGAGAGGTTCACATATTTATATGCAAGGGAAAATAACAATGCACGAGAGATGTTTCTAAAAAATGTTTTTTTTTATATGCAAGAAAGTGCATGATACTCGCAATTTTTAATGCATGAGAAATCATGATCTTCACTGGATGAAGATGTATGCAAAAGGAAATGAGTAAAAAATTATTTACAATGCAAAGGCTTTCAAAAGCCGGAAATTCACACATTTTTTTTTGATAATTTTTTTTCGGTTTATTTGCAAAAATATTTTATTTAGCATGGATGCAGGGGTATGAAGCTCCTTTGTGTCCTACCAAGGTTTCTTAGAGACAGGATCTATGGCTATTTCTACGGGTACACACTTCAAGGTTAGCACTAAAAGAAGGACCCTAAATAAGGCTCCTAGAGCCAACGACCTCATCTGAGACCACCGATCACAGGGCCGTACGTCCAAGTGATGGTATCATCAAACAAAGCCAAACTCTAGGTGAAGTCTTCGCAACCACCCAACAAGACGTACGTCCAGTGAGCAGCCACTAATGACTTCGTTCTAGCCTAAGATATGCTCTAGCCCGGGTATAGGGCTGTCTCACCAAGAAATATAAGGGTAAAAAGAGTGCAACGTGTGTGTAGGAGCACAACGACCAACATACCCCCCCACCTGCAAAGAAAATCCAGAAACAGTCCATACAAAGAGTCGTCTACCCTAGGGTTTTGCAAGCATATATCATTTCAATACAAACAAGTAAACTAACCTAGGGTTCCAACAACAATCATATGCACTGCTTACCTCAAGAAAGGGAGCCAAGAAGAGGGGTCATAATAGAATCAGGGGAATGCATGAATGATAAGTCCAAAAATAGAGTGTTTTTAATGTTTAATTTGAATAAATATTGTGGGAATTTAGTTCCATTATTGAACCATTTTACTACAAGTATTAGTTTTATTTTCAGGGATTACAATTGAAGAAAAAATGAACATTGCATGAAGAATAGGCCAAGAATCAGAAGAGAATAAAAGAAGGTTCAAAGCAAGGAAGAATAGTGCAAAACAAGGAGAAAAATAGTGCCAAGATACAAGGAATATAGCATGGACCGTGCCACAACTCGTGCTCAACCGAAAAGCCAAGGAATTTTAGCCAGAAATGTTGCACGCCCCGTGCAGAAGCAGCACGATCCGTGCTGTTCAAGTTGGTTGCTGAAAAGTCAGTTTTAAAGTGCACCTGAAACATTGCACGACCCGTGCTAATGTTGCACGACCCGTGCAGACCTTAAAATCTCCAGTTTCGCTTGTTTTCTCACTTAGCACGACCCGTGCCAATGTTGCACGGACAGTGCAACTCTTCAGGACCCAGAAAACAGTTTCAAAACTGTTTTCTTTCTCTCTTTATGGACTTTATTGTATTTGATGCGAATTGATCAGCTTGTCTACTGATCCTAGCCTATAAATAGGACCTTATTTCAGTTGTAATCTCACCTTTGCTTACTTGAAATTTACACTCAAAGTTTATCTAAGTTTTTATTCTCATTTTAGTTCTTGTTTACTTGCTTTGTTTTACTTTCTTGTTCTTTATTTTTCTGCCATTTATCTTCTAGCACTTTTACATTTCAGTTCTTTTACATTTCAGCACTTTACATTTCAGCTCTCTATTGCTTTCTTTACATTCTTGTCATTTACATTCTGTTATTTATTTTTATGTCATTCTCTTCTACTCCCTTGTCTACTATGATCATGAGTGAGTAGACTTCTTTAGTCTTGGGATTGTGGGACACAATCCAATGATGGGTCCCTAAACAAATCCAAGACTAAACTCTATCTTATTTAAAACTTGATTTTAATCTAATTCCATCAAACTAAATTTCTATTAAACAAATATCAAACGAAGTACCGAGAGGTGAAGTTTGATATTGGAACAAATGGAATTAGACAAGGCAAAGCAAAGCATGAGAATAGCATTGCTAACCTTGGGACAATAAGGTTGTGCTTAATGGGTCTCTGCGATGATCAACCATGAGAATAGGTTTGATCATTGTTTCGAGACACGTTCTTGCATTCCGAGAGGAAGCTTGAATTACACCAAAAGAATACCTTGTCCTTAAAACAATTTCAAAATAAGATAGAGAATAGTTAAAGGGTTGTTTATTTCCATCATTGTGGTCTAACCACGATCCCAAGGCGTCTTTTATACTTTGAATTTTACATAACAAAAATACTCCCTTTTCAAATCATTCCTTTCAGCTAATCAACATCAAAAACTAGATTAGTAATCACATTATACTCCCTGTGGATCGATACTTTCTATTACGCGATAGAACCGTGCACTTGCGGCCTATCAAGTTTTTGGCGCCGTTGCCGGGGAGTAGTGATATTAATCAACCTTTTTGGTACCGGTTAGACTGAAAATTTCTATTTTCTTTTATTTTGTTACTTTTCTTTTGGATTCTCTCATTCTTGAATGCAAAGAGTCCGAAATCTCGAAGATATTGTTCAACCAATTCCTGAGATTGAAAGATTCTTACACCAAAGAAGGAGAGAACTGCGCAATAACGAAGAAATGGCTGCTAATCCAAATCGTACTCTTAAAGAGTATGCTACGCCTTCTACGGCTGAGCCACATGCAGTTATTGTGCATCCTAATATTGATGCAAACAATTTTGAGCTTAAACCTTCTTTGCTCTCTATGGTCCAGCAGAACCAATTCTCTGGTAATGCTACTGATGACCCAAATCTTCATCTCTCTATTTTTCTTGAATATTGTGGCACTCTAAAATTAAATGGAGTGACTCCAGAAGCTATAAGGCTAAAACTTTTCCCTTTCTCATTGAGGGACAGAGCTAGAGCTTGGTTTCACTCATTACCTAATGAATCTGTCACAACTTGGGATCAACTAAGGCAAGCATTCCTTTGTAGATTCTTTCCCCCAAGCAAAACTGCTCAATTGAGGAATCAAATCACACGATTCACTCAAAATGATGGGGAATCTCTTTATGATGCTTGGGAGCGTTTCAAAGAAATGCTAAGGCTATGCCCCCATCATGGACTAGAGAAGTGGTTGATCATACACACTTTCTATAATGGTTTGCTTTACACTACAAAAATGACCGTGGATGCTGCTGCGGGTGGAGCTCTAATGAACAAGAACATTGAAGAGGCTTATGCACTGATTGAAGACATGGCTCAAAATCACTACCAGTGGACAGGTGAGAGAGCCATCACTACTACACCTCCATCAAAGAAAGAGCCGGGTAAGTATGAAGTCTCTACTCTTGATCATTTAGCTTCTAAGGTAGATGCATTGTTTGCTAAATTTGATAAGCTGAGTGTAAATGCTATTTCACCTTCTACTCCTTCTGTACCACCCTGTGAAATTTGTGGTGTTGTTGGCCACACTGGTGTTGAATGCCAACTAGGGATGTCTGTTAATGTTATTGAGCAATCTAATGCTCAAAAGGGGGATCCTTTTTCAAACACTTATAATTCCGGATGGAGGAATCATCCAAATTTTTCCTATAAGAATCCTCCATCCAACCCCTCTTTTCAACCAGCGGCTAGAACACCACCCGGTTTTCAAAATTTTCAAAAAAGTCCTCAAAAATCCAACTTGGAAATTATGTTGGAAAACTTTGTGTTAACTCAAACTAAGCAAAATGAAGAGTTCAAAAATCAAACTTCTTTTTTGAATGATACTCTTATCAAGTTAACATCAAAGGTTGATTCCATAGCCACACACAACAAAATGCTTGAAAATCAAATCACTCAAGTGGCTCAACAAGTCGCTTCATCCTCTAGAACCACCGGCAACTTCCCTGGACAGCCAGAACCAAATCCTAAAGCCCAAATAAATGCTGTCACCCTTAGGAGTGGAAAACAATTAGAGGAACCAAAGGGCACCAATGAGAAAAATGTGAGTGAGAAAGAAAATGAACAAAGTGAGGTGGTAGAAGAAGAGAAAGAAAAACCTTATGTCTCTCCACCACCATACAAACCACCCATACCCTTCCCCCAAAGATTGGCCAAATCCAAAGTTGAGGAGCAATTTAAAAAATTCGTGGATCTTTTGAAAAAGCTCTACATAAACATTCCTTTCACTGAAGCTTTGTCTCAAATGCCATCTTATGCTAAATTTTTGAAAGAGATTTTGTCTAAAAAGAGAAAAATAGATGACAATGAGACAATAGCTTTGACGGAAGAATGTAGTGCTATCATACAAAATAAATTGCCTCCTAAGCTCAAAGATCCTGGAAGTTTTTCCATTCCATGTGTGATTGGGAGTGAGAGTATTGAGAGAGCCATGTGTGATCTAGGAGCTAGTGTGAGTCTAATGCCTCTATCCATTTTTAAAAGACTAGGCGTAGGTGAACTCAAACCCACAAAGATGTCATTGCAATTAGCAGACCGTTCCATCAAATACCCGGTTGGAATTTTAGAGGATGTTCCTATCAAGGTAGGACAATTGTATATACCGGCTGATTTTGTGGTGATGGAAATGGAAGAGGACTCCCAAGTTCCAATTCTCTTGGGGAGACCTTTCCTTGCTACAGCTGGGGCCATCATTGATGTTAAAAATGGTAAACTTTCTCTTAATGTGGGTAAGGAGAAAATTGAGTTTGATTTTGCTAACCTTATGAAAAGCCCTTCTCTTGAGGATTCTTGTTGCAGGGTTGATATAATAGACCATTGTGTGGAAGAATGCATTTTGGAGCCATATTCAAATGATGGGATGAAAACAGGTTTCATAAAAAGCAAGAATGAAAATGTGGCTGAGAAAACTCAAACTGATGACAAATTGTTGGATGAAAACCCTCCCATTAAAAACTTGGGCATTGAAGCCTTAGTTGGAGAAAAATCAGCACCTCTTGCGAAAAAAGATCCAGGTTGAGGTATTGAAAGACAAGCGTCAAGCTAATGACGTTAAAAGAGCGCTGCGTGGGAGGCAACCCACAGGTTTACTTTTGTTTTATTTTGCTGGAATAAGAAGAAAAGCTACAAATGCTAGTCAATGTGAGCTTTCTTTACCCCTCTCATGTGTTTTTAATTTTATATCATTGAGGACAATGTCTGGTCCAAGCATAGGGGGGTACTTTACCCTTGGTTGTTTAATTTCTGTCATTTAAATTTCTGTTATTTTATTTTCTTGTAGTGTTGAGACTGAATTTCTTTTCCATGTTTTGAATCGCTGCTGTGTTTTTTTTTTGATAAATGTTATAGTGCAGCACTTATTAGTAGTAGAAAAAAAAAAGAGAAAAAAAATAAAAATAAAAATAAAAATATAAGGGCTGAGTTCTATGATGAATTTGCGCATGTAAGCACAACTTTTTGCTTGAATTGTTTTCTAAACCCACATCTGTTTTTGCACTTAAAACTCTAGGTCTTGAAAGGAAGCCAAATAGTTCAAAAGCTAGTCAAAGCTGAGCTTGTTTTAGTCAGCCAACAATTGTGCTAAACTTGATACAACAAAGAAAAATAGAAATTAAGCAAGTTGGTCAGAGTAATATACATATACTAGGTTGTTTTTGCTAAGTAGAAATTTCAAAAAAGCGGAACAGCTGAAAAATCAAAAGTATACCCTGAAGTCAGGGTAATATATCTAAACTAGGTTGTTCCGGCTGATTAGAAAATTCAAAAAGTGAAGCAACTGAAAAATCTCAAGTGTGCCCTGACCACCAAATGTGGATCAATTGTCAAATTTGTTTTATCTTTGTAATCAAGTGAAGCACAATCTAGGAAGACTATTTCTAAGTAAGGCAAAAGCGAAATTTTTGTGACTATGTTGGTGACTGGACTGGACCGGACCTATGAGTGTACACACCCACTTGGAGTAGCTGTTGGGTTGAAAAATTCATGAAAAGCATAGAGAAGTATGATAAGTGTACCCTGAGAACAAAGCCTTTCAAAAATAAAATTTGATTGAACTTTAATGAAAAATTTCTTCTACTAATTTGTGCTGCTGATTTTGATTGTTATTGCTTGAGGACAAGCAAAGATTCAAGCATGGGGGAGTTTGATAAGTCCAAAAATAGAGTGTTTTTAATGTTTAATTTGAATAAATATTGTGGGAATTTAGTTCCATTATTGAACCATTTTACTACAAGTATTAGTTTTATTTTCAGGGATTACAATTGAAGAAAGAATGAACATTGCATGAAGAATAGGCCAAGAATCAGAAGAGAATAAAAGAAGGTTCAAAGCAAGGAAGAATAGTGCAAAACAAGGAGAAAAATAGTGCCAAGATACAAGGAATATAGCATGGACCGTGCCACAACTCGTGCTCAACCGAAAAGCCAAGGAATTTTAGCCAGAAATGTTGCACGCCCCGTGCAGAAGCAGCACGATCCGTGCTGTTCAAGTTGGTTGCTGAAAAGTCAGTTTTAAAGTGCACCTGAAACATTGCACGACCCGTGCTAATGTTGCACGACCCGTGCAGACCTTAAAATCTCCAGTTTCGCTTGTTTTCTCACTTAGCACGACCCGTGCCAATGTTGCACGGACAGTGCAACTCTTCAGGACCCAGAAAACAGTTTCAAAACTGTTTTCTTTCTCTCTTTATGGACTTTATTGTATTTGATGCGAATTGATCAGCTTGTCTACTGATCCTAGCCTATAAATAGGACCTTATTTCAGTTGTAATCTCACCTTTGCTTACTTGAAATTTACACTCAAAGTTTATCTAAGTTTTTATTCTCATTTTAGTTCTTGTTTACTTGCTTTGTTTTACTTTCTTGTTCTTTATTTTTCTGCCATTTATCTTCTAGCACTTTTACATTTCAGTTCTTTTACATTTCAGCACTTTACATTTCAGCTCTCTATTGCTTTCTTTACATTCTTGTCATTTACATTCTGTTATTTATTTTTATGTCATTCTCTTCTACTCCCTTGTCTACTATGATCATGAGTGAGTAGACTTCTTTAGTCTTGGGATTGTGGGACACAATCCAATGATGGGTCCCTAAACAAATCCAAGACTAAACTCTATCTTATTTAAAACTTGATTTTAATCTAATTCCATCAAACTAAATTTCTATTAAACAAATATCAAACGAAGTACCGAGAGGTGAAGTTTGATATTGGAACAAATGGAATTAGACAAGGCAAAGCAAAGCATGAGAATAGCATTGCTAACCTTGGGACAATAAGGTTGTGCTTAATGGGTCTCTGCGATGATCAACCATGAGAATAGGTTTGATCATTGTTTCGAGACACGTTCTTGCATTCCGAGAGGAAGCTTGAATTACACCAAAAGAATACCTTGTCCTTAAAACAATTTCAAAATAAGATAGAGAATAGTTAAAGGGTTGTTTATTTCCATCATTGTGGTCTAACCACGATCCCAAGGCGTCTTTTATACTTTGAATTTTACATAACAAAAATACTCCCTTTTCAAATCATTCCTTTCAGCTAATCAACATCAAAAACTAGATTAGTAATCACATTATACTCCCTGTGGATCGATACTTTCTATTACGCGATAGAACCGTGCACTTGCGACCTATCAATGAACTTACCTTGAAGAAAGGGAGCAAAGAAGAAGGGATCATAGTAGAATTGGGGGAATGATGCATGAGCTTACCTTGAAGAAAGGGAGCAAAGAAAGAGGGGACATGGTGATTGGAGAAATGCATGATCATATTAAACATATAAACAAAAGAAGATGAAAGGAGAAGAAGGAACAAGAAGCGAACATAGAAGAAGAAGAGTCAAATGCACATGAATGCAACATAACAACACGAGAATGCAAGAGAACATTCAAACATCAGAAAGAGAGAAGAAAAAGAAGGAGAATAAAAGAGAGAAATAGAACAATCACATTCAAATCAAACAATTAAACCGCACATCAAGTTAATTAGGCCTGACCCTCGTTTTAAAAAGAAAGTCCCCAGTGAAGTCGCCAGCTGTTGCACCCCGAAAAATCCGGATTGGACCTTTCATCGTACAACGTGAAAATTTGTGAAGCCGCCATCAACATTTTTTATTTAGGGACCAAAACATTGAAAAAGGGTCCTTTTTAAGGCGGGTGGTCCTTTGAGAACTAGAGATGTAGGTTCGGGGGTCGGTTAGGTGTGGGGAAGGTATTAGCACCCCACACCTCCTTTCTACCGAAAGGGAACCTTTAACTTGATGTGCGGTTTTGACAAAGTTGATTTGAAACAATTCGTTCTACTTCTTTTTTATTTGAGAAAAGGTTTTTGAAAACGGGAGAAAAGAAGAATCTTTTTATTATTTTTTAAAAGTGTGCTTGACGGGATGTGACCCGCTCCTACGTATCTCCCGGTGCGATGGAGAATTCAAAGCTTACGTAGTTCTCCTGAGTTGAGAAACTTTGCGTTGGTGTTTTTTTATTGTAGGGGTTTTCGGTCCTAGACTGTACAGTCCACTAGACCTAGAACAAAGACAACCCCGCCTGTACAGACGACGTGCCCCCCTACTTATTGAAAATGTTTTTTTTGATTAAGGAAGAAAAAGATTTGTTGTGAGGTTGGTTGCTTTTATTTAAGCAAGTATCTTAGGCTCGCACGAACTGTACAGCTCGCTAACCCTAAGACGCTAACCAATACCGGATGTACATCCGACTCGATTCCTTACTCATTTTTGAAATAGGGTTCAAGTTGTTAATTACTTGTTTTGACTCTCATAAGTATCCCAAGATGTTTGAGCTGTACAGCTCCGATCTTAGGACGCTAGACAACACCGGTCGTACGTCCTACTTGCCTCCTTATGAGTTTTCAAAGAGGTTTATTGCTGATCTTAGAAAGAATTTGATTGTCTTATGAAAACGATTTGAGAAAAGATTGAGTTTGGAAAAGCTTTAGAAAATGATTGATTTGAGGAAAGGAGAAGGGAGTTTGAGGGTGACATTGGTCACAAAAGATTTGTTGGGATGGCGTGGCATCCAAAAGGAAAAGAAAGTAGAACATTCAATCAATTTCCAAGTCAAGAACCAAAGCGCAACATTTATCAAATTGCAAGCAAAACAATCAACAATGCAAGCATAAGCATAAACATTACCGATTACAACATTTGAGCGCAAGAATGACACTTAGTCATCAACATCTAATGGCATGCATATGTAAGATCAACATTAACCAAATAGATTGCAAGAATAGACACAAATAGATAATGCAAAGGTTTAATTCAATTAAGTGTCAACACAAGATAAAGCACAAGGTTGAATCCCTTTTGGTAATCCTTGACACTTGAGACAATGCACAAGTGCATAAGTGTCTAGTCCTTTTACCAAATCATCAACATTAAAGCATAACATTGACCTAGAAAGAACATCACATTTGCAAGACCAAAAGTGACCAAAAGAGGGCATTAACAAGTCATTTTTATAACCAAAATTGATTAATCAAGTTAGAAACTAGCATTTGCATTTTCAAGCAAGAATTGCACAAAGAAAATTGAATCATCTTAGGCAATCCTCATCACTTAAAATGAAGTGCCTAAGGCACAAGTGAGAGTCCTCTTGCCAATCATCAACATAGAATAATTTTGCAAACAAGTTACTAACAAGCAAACCAAAGTTTACAATCAAAGCACAAGGTTGTGTTGAATCATCTTAGGCAATCCTCAACACTTAAAGTGAAGTGCACAAGGCACAAGTGTGAGTCCTCTTGCCAATCATCAACATATAACAATTTGCAAGCAAGATACAATCAATTAGCAACAATGTTTTGCAATCAAAACATCAAATCAATTGCGTTGAATCATTTTAGTCAATCCTCAACACTTAAAGTTAAGTGCTCAAAGGCACAAGTGTGAGTCCTCTTGCCAATCATCAACATAGAGTAATTTTGCAAGCAAAGTACATAACAAC
Organism: Astragalus glycyphyllos; assembly: GCA_963573325.1. NCBI lineage: Eukaryota > Viridiplantae > Streptophyta > Magnoliopsida > Fabales > Fabaceae > Astragalus > Astragalus glycyphyllos. The sequence continues at coordinate 44,811,184 of OY754314.1, read as the reverse complement.
CAAACCAAAACAACTTGAGAAATCATTTTACCCAATATTGCAAACCCATTTCACAAGAAAATTAACAAACCCTAATTCTAATCATGATTTGCGAAGCATCACATCATTTTATTCAACAAAATGCAAAATCATAGTAAAAACAACATAAATCACAATTTATTCAACAACATAAATCACAATTTATTCAACAAAAATGCAAGATCATAGTAAAAACAACATAAATCACAATTTATTCAAGGGTGAGAAGCAATCTCAAACACCCAAGCCTCCCTAAGTGCTTGTCAAAATGTTTGAGACACCTCTCACCAACAACAATCAACAAATCAACAATATAACAACACTAAAATGCATGAATATGGTAGGATGCAAAATTAGAAACATGATATCTACATTTTGATGCAAAAAAAATTGAAGATGATGCTAGGTTTTAAGAAGTTTACCTCAAATCCAAGCTAAGGAATGACTAATATGAAGAACAAGACCACAAATCAACTTGAATCTTCACCAAACTTCAATGAAACCCACGAAATGCTTGCTTAAAAATGCCCTTTGATGATGCAAGCTTGAATTAAATTAGGAGAGAAGGAAGATATATGAAGTAGGAATGGAAATGAGGTGAGAAAATGGAAGTGAAATGAAGAAAAATGGAGGAGGGAATGGAGAGGAAATTCGGCCAAGGGAGGAGAGGAGAGGAGAGGTTTGTGTGCTAGGGTTTTGTGAATGAATTGTGAGGCCAAAAGTTCTTTTTGAGGTGAGGTTTCTAAGGTATATATAGAGAGCAACTAGGTTTAAGGGTATTTAGGACATTGTGCTTTTGCAAACCATTGAGATTTGAGCTAGAATTTGAATCAAAGGCCAAGATTGCAATGCACATGGATTAGGGACAAGGAGAAAACACAAATGAGTGAGGAATAGCTGGTCATACACAAAAATTATGAGTTTTTGTTGCACAAAAATTGTTGAGGGCACCTAGGTCATTCTACACAAAGTTGTAGCCTAGGATTTGATCTAGAATTTTAATCAATGGCTAGGAATACAACTCACATGGATCAAGGGCATGAGGAAACACAAAATGAGGTGAAAATGAGCTGGAAAATTCGGAGCAAATGAGGCCTTGGTGCCCAAGTTTTGCAAGCTTTGTCAAGAAAAATAGTACATTTTGTCTTATTGGGGACACTTCCTTATTTTCACCATTTTTGATTATTCTTTTCTAGATAATTCCATAAAAATCATGCCACTATGGGCCATATCCTAGGAATCAATGATTGGGCCCAAAATTCCATGATATCACCCTTCCCAAAATTGATTTGAGACCTCACCTTGATGGAAATTCCCATTTTGCCCTTTTCCTTAAAATTTGAATTTTATGCCAAAAATCATGCATGCATGCGCACAAAAATTCATAACCCAAATCATCTAGATCCAAATAAATTCCTCTGAGATTGAACAATGATTTTTGGTGAGAAATTGCTTAATTTTGGAAATGACCAAAATACCCTTTTGCCCTAAAAACATTGTTTTTTTACAACAAATGCATTTCCACTCTAACAATGAATTTAAAAGCCCTAGAATGACTTTTAAAAACCCAAAAATGCATGCACAATGCTCTTCACTCTTCAACATAAAACCACACTTCTCAATTTATTTGTCTTTTTGTTGAGAATTAGGGTTTTGACCTAGGCGGACAAAATTAGGGTATGACAAAGCCATTGCTTGTTTGATTATCGGTTTCAACCTATTTTCTTTCGAGTTAGTAATGAAAACCACTCGAAGCCATTGCTTGCTTGGTATTAGTGAACACTCGAGTCTTATTTCAAAAAAACACCTAAAAACTAAAAAGCTAAAAACAAAAGAGCCTTTTCAAAACAAGACTAGAACTACGTAGCTTTGAATTCCTCATCGTACCGGAGGATACGTAGGAGCGGGTTCACCTCCCGTCAAGCACCCTTTTAAAAAATAATAACAAAAAGATTCTTCTTTCCCCAGTTTTCAAAAACATTTTCTTAAATAAAAAAAAAGAAGAAAAGAAGTAGAACAAAGTGTTTCAAATCAACAGTCAAAAACCACACACTAAATTAAATGTTCCCTTTCGGTAGAAAGGATGTGTGGGGTGCTAATACCTTCCCCACACATAACCGACCCCCGAACCTACATCTCTCGTTTTCAAAAGACCAATCGCCTAAAAGGATTTTTCCAATGTTTTTTTCCTAAATTAAAATATTGGTGGCGGCTTCATTGTTTTTCCCGTTGTACGAAGAAGGATCCAAACCGGATTTTTCGGGGTGCAACAGCTGGCGACTTCGCTGGGGAAATTTTTTTTTAAGAGGGTCGAACCTATTTAATTTAGTGTGTGGTTTTAATTGTTTGATTTGAATGCTTTGTTCTATTTCTCCCTTTTGTTCTTCTTCTTTTTCTTTTCCCTTCTTTCTTCATCAATGAAGTTTGAGTGTTAATTGCTCTCTTGCATTCTCATACTATCGTGTTGCATTCATGTGCATTTACTTCTTCCTCTTCTATGATTGCTTCTTGCTTGAAGTGTAGTTTCTTCTCCTCCTCTTCTTTGTTTATATGCTTATGCTCATGCATCATTCTCCCCAATTCCATTATGTTCCCTTCTTCTTTGCTCCCTTTCTTTGAGGTAAGTTCATGCATATTTCCCCAATTCCATTATGTCCCTTCTTCTTGGCTCCCTTTCTTGAAGGTAAGCATTGCACACGATTGTTGATTGGTACCCTAGGTTAGTTTACATGCTTATATTAAAATGATATATGTTTGCAAAACCCTAGGGTAGACGACTCTTTGTCTAGACTGTTCTGGTTTTTCCTTGCAGGCGGGGTAATTTTAGATTGGGTAGGCTTTAGGTGCTATGCCCTCATCACACACTTTCACACCTTATGATTTATGTGCTATGAGTGGGGTCCTATACCCGGATCTGAAAAAACACATAGGAGAGTGGAGACGAGTAGTGACTGGCATTCGAGACCTTTGTCTGTCTGACTCTCATGAAAGTTTCAACCGGAGTACGCTTTCTCATGATACCTCACACTTGGTAGCTTTCTACATTTGTGGGTGCCGTCATGAGAATGTCTCTAGCTCCGGTAACCATTGTGAGGATGTGATTTAGAGCTACATGGGAGGTACCTTTGAGTTGCCTTAGACCCTAGGATTCCCACCTTTGTAGGACACGAGGGCATACAAATTGTGTGCTGCATTGCTAGCTTAGGCATGTTTTCCTCAAAGTGAGCCTTTCAAAAAAAAGAATTTTCAAAAAAAAAATCCAAAATATATCTTTTATTTTTCCATAAACCACTACGTGAGGCGGCACGTAGCGTGTTTCCTAAATTTTTGAACTACCGCTCATGAGCATTGTTCTTATTTTTCCACATGCATCATTAGCATCATAATTGCATTGCATCATGCCGCATTTATAAAACCAAATGTAAAAAAAATATATTGCATACATTTTGCATCTCATTCATATTTGCTTGCCAGGAGTAGCCAAATAATGTACCGTCCTGTCATAGGTGCATAAAGATGGAATCGAATAGCAAAGCTTCACCTACTTCCAGGTTTCCGGTTGTAAAAAGGGTTGATGTTGACAGTCTGAAGCAATGTGCCGCACTGATGGATCAGATTGAGTTGGGGTCCTTTGACGAGACATATGGGAACATTCGTAGGCTGCTGCAGTTAGATGTTCAGGAAAATGCTCTTGTGGCTCTAAGTCAGTTTTATGACTCAGATATCAGATGTTTTCTCTTCAAAAACTTTCCACTATCGCCCACATTGGAAGAATATGAACAACTTTTGGGGTTCTCTGATGAAAAGCTAGCATCATTCCTCAAAATCAGTTTAGAAAAACTGAAGCTTCAAAAATTGGAAAGGAATGGTATAGCCGGGTTTCCGCAAGAGTACTTTGAGGGTTTGATGCAATCTTATGCTCTGGCCAAACAGTGGGGTCTCTTCAAGCTGGTGCTTGCTCTAACCATTTTTGGGGTGGTCCTCTTTCCTCAGATAGAGAGATATGTTGATGAAACTGCAATTGGTGCTTTCTTGGCATTCAAAGACACCAAAAATCCTATCAATCCTGTTCCCGCTGTTCTCGCCAACACTTATCAGGCTTTCACCCGTTACAGTGATTTCCACAAGAAGAAAATGTGTTTCTCCTCTCACGTCCTCTATGCTTGGCTTGTCACTCATGTTGTCAACAACCGAAAAGAAGTTAGGGAGTTGATCTCCTATGCCTTAAGCTGTGATGTAAAGATCATGACTTCTCTTGAATGGGTTGAGGTCTTGAAAAGTCTCAACGATCTCCAGATCCGCTGGTTTACCACTGCTTGTTGGAAGGAAAGGCCTATGGTGGTGTTCAGCTGTGGAAGTTTCCAGAATGTGCCTCTCATGGGAACGCAAGGGTGTATCAACTATAATCCTTCACTGACCTTAAGACAACTCGGTTACCCAATGCGGAATTCACCCTCCGAACGCATGTTGTCTCGCTTTTACCTCTATAAGGGGAGTCCTAAATGCGAAGACTTGCTTCGGCGAGTTCTGCAAGCATGGGAGTCCGTAGTGCATAAGGAAGGCGAAGAGCTGTCCAAGAGAACCAGTAGCATCACCTTTAACCAGTGGCTCAAAGAGAGGATTCAAAATGCAAAATTACCAAATCAAGGGGCACTATCCCTTGAAGAGGAGATATCAGAGCCTTACACTCCTACCTTTGAGGAGTTGAATGAAGTCAAGTCAGCCTTAGCAAAAGTGGAGGAAGAAAAGAAGGCATTGCAAACAGAATTGGAGAAAATGACCATAGAGAAAGAAAGGTTAGAGGAAGAAGATGCTATCAAGATGATCGCTGTTGAGGAGAGCGTCAAGCGATTCAAAAGAGAAGAGAAAAGCAAGCTAGAGGCTCAGAAATACCTGAGGGGAGCTAGAGAGGAACTCCAAAGATGCAAGCAGAAAACAAGAAAAGCACTTGAGGAAGCCGAAGAGTGGAAGAGTATAGCAACTAAGTCAAGACAAGAATCCCGCTTGGTGGTAGAATTGAAAGGTCAGCTAAGGAACCTTGAGCGAGAGAGGAGTTCTATTGAAGATATCCTTAAGGAGTATCAGCAAGCTCTGAGGTTCGAACAAGGAAGATCTGAGGAATTGGGGAGGAATCTCAGGTGTCTAGAAGGGGCTTATAGGCAAGTGCAAGCAGAAAGCCAGTACTGGGAGAAACGCTTCATGGCATTGGTTGGCAAAATAGAGGATCAAGAAATCATCAAGGAGCTAAGAGAGGAGATTCAGCTTTGGAAGAACAAATTTTCAAAGCTGGCAGAGCTAGCTAGCCAAGCCATTGCGGGAGTCCCCAAGAATTTGAAAATAGCCGAGGCCGAGATGCACTTCCTCAATACCCCACCCGAGGTTTACCAGTTTGTGAAATTCTGCAGGGCTTTAATCACGGAGTTCCGAGAGCGATCCCGAGATGCGAACGTCAGCAAGAAAAGGAAGAGGGTCGGAGATTTCAAAGCTCTTTGTATTTGAGCTGTTTATTTGTACCTTTCATTTTGAGTATTTACTTTCCATTTGAGTATTGTATTCCTGAATATTGTACTCTTTTATTTGCTTTCGAGTATTGTACTCCATATGAATATTGTACTATCCTTCCCTTTAAGGAAGTTGTTAAGGCTTTTGTTTGAATTCCCGACGTATGAAGTGTGCTGACTTGCTATTTCGATTCCCCTCTCATTGCATTTCCAAAATTAATTAAAAAAGAGAGAGAGAAAAAAAGATTATGTGCTTATGACAAGACGAACTATGTCGCGATTCCTGGCATCAAGCAACATAAAATCATATGCATCTGCATTGCATTCATTCATTAATTCATTCACGAGCTCATATAAGTGTTCCATCAACAGAAAGTAAGGCAAGCTGGTTCGCCAACATCGTTATTGGACACGTTCTCAAGCAAGAGGCATGGCAACGATTCTGAACGATCTTGATCAGTCCCATCCAAGGGCGGAGAATCCGAATCAGGAAAATCTGAGCTCAGAGATCAGAAATGAGACAGGCCCAGGTCCAGTAGTGCAGAATCAGGGTAACCCAACTCCGGATAGTTCCAGTCAAGGTGACCAAGAAATCAGAAATGAGATGAATGCTATGAAGGCACAGATGTGAGAGATGATGAGGGCCCTGCTGTCCCTGAAGAATGGAAATGACTACCAAGCTACTCAATGGCCTCCTTTTGGACTGCCTCTAGGCTACACTCCTCTTTCAAACCCAGAAGTTAACCAAGGAACTGGTCCTTTGGTGAATGTCGAGAATGGACAACCTGCATCTGCAGGATCAGAGGGAGCAATGGGCGAACCTCGGGTTCAGTCTCCGCATCCCATTGTCATACCTCAGGTGACTCCACAAGGCTTTACTCCCCAGCCAGCTGCAAATCCTCAGGCCCAAAGCCTCATTCTTGGGAACTTTGCTTATCCTCATGCTCCGCATGCAGTCTCAACCATGGCTCCAATGTTCCGTCCCCACCTTGGAATGAACAGTTTCCCCCAAGGCTATTATATTGAGCACCAACAAACTAGAGAAAAGTTTCAGGTGTTAGAAGAGCGCTTAAAAATGATTGAAGGATCAGGCTCTAGGTCGAGAGAGGCTCGCGATTTATGTCTCATTCCCGATGTGGTTTTACCTCCTAAGTTCAAAGTGCCTGATTTCGATAAGTGCCGAGGTGTAACTTGCCCTAAGAGCCATCTGACCATGTACTGTAGAAAAATGTCTACGCATTCTCATGATGACAAGCTGTTAATCCACTGCTTCCAAGAGAGCCTTGCTGGGGCATCTCTCAACTGGTACATGCAGCTAGAACCGTCCCAGATTCGTCGTTGGAAAGACTTGGCTGATGCCTTCCTCAGACAGTACCAGTACAACACAGATATGGCGCCGGATAGAACACAGTTTCAGAGCATGGCAAAGAGGGACAACGAGTCATTTAAAGAGTATGCCCAGCGGTGGAGGGCTCTAGCTGCACAAGTGTCACCACCTCTGTTAGAAAAGGAATTAGTCTTCATGTTTATGGAAACTTTGCCTCCATTATACTATGATCGGTTGATCGGCAGTGTGTCCTCCAACTTTTCAGATATGGTAATCATCGGCGAGAGATTAGAAAATGGGCTGAGGAGCGGCAAGATTGCCCATGGTTCTGCAGGTACAAGCACCCATAAAAAGTCGTTTTCCGGATTTCCAAAGAAGAAGGAAGGAGAGACCAACACCATTACAATAAGCCCACCTTATCAACCACAAGATATCCCTGTCCCCACTCAAACACAACCAACCCGCTCACCACAAAGTAATCACCATAGAAATTATCAAGACAGAAAACGGACCACCTTTGATCCCATTCCTATGTCATACACTGACCTCTTTAACTACCTTGTCACCAACGAGCTCATCAACACCAGACCCATGAAACCAGTCCAACCACCTTATTTCTGAGGATACAATCCCAACGTTACCTGCAGATTTCATGAAGGGGCAGTCGGACATGCTGTGGAAGACTACAAGGCCTTCAAACTTGTAGTGCAAGATTTGATTGACACCAAAGGGATAACCTTCAAACAAGAAAACCCAAGCATTACAACTAACCCGCTGCCTGGTCATGAAGAACCTGCAACCAACGCCATCCTTGACACGGGAGGCCAACCCTTAATCAGAAATGTGGAGTGTATTCAGACACCACTGAAGGTCATTCATGCAGAGCTGTGCAAGTTTGGGGTCATCAAGAAACGCTGTACTCAGAAAGAAGTCTGTGCTGATGATAATTGTGCTGGGGCATGTGAGGCCTTCAAGATAGTTTTGCAAGACCTGTTGGATCGTCATATAATCCAAATAGGTGTGCAAGAAAAAGAGGAAGATGTGTTGACTTTCCAGTCTGATAAGAACAGAAGTGTCCAGAAGCCTATTGAGGTCCCGTATAGTCAAAAGCCGAGCATGGAGAAACCTAAGACAATTGTGATTCCTGTCCCAGCTCCTTATCCAAAGGATAGTGCTGTTCCGTGGAGTTATGGTGTGCCAGTTCAAACTCAGAATCCTCAAGCTGTTCCCGATGTCACAAACATTGCGGGAAGCAGCAGAGTCACTAGAAGCGGACGTGTCTATGTCCCTGAAGCCCTTAAAGTGGGTCCATCAAAAGAGGATGAGGAAAGAATTCGAAAGGGTAAGGGTAAAGAGCAAGAGCCCGTGGAAAGTAGAAGGGTGTCAGAGCAAGAAGCTTCCGAATTTCTGAGAATCATGCGGCAAAGCGATTATAAAGTGGTGGACCAGCTGCACCACACTCCTGCAAAGATCTCTATCATGTCCTTGCTGCTCAGTTCAGAGGCCCACCGTGCTGCCCTAGTGAAAGTGCTGAATGAAGCCCATGTAGCCCAAGACATCACTGTTAACCAGCTTGATGGCATCGTAGGGAACATCGTTGCTTCCAACTATATTACCTTTACTGATGACGAGCTCACCCCCGAAGGAAAGGGACATAATCAAGCATTGCACATTTCAGTCAGATGTGGTGAATATACACTTTCTCGGGTCCTCATAGACAATGGATCCTCTTTGAATGTCATGCCCAAATCTACAATGAACAGGCTAGACGTAGACTGTTCATATATGAAGCCTAGCTCAATGCTAGTCAGAGCATTCGACGGATCCAAGAAAGAGGTTATCGGGGAAATAGACTTTCCAGTGCAGATAGGGCCTGAGGTGTTTTATGTGAACTTTCAAATCATGGACATCGCATCATCCTACAGCTGTCTCCTAGGAAGACCTTGGATTCATGCTGCAGGAGCTGTTCCTTCATCTCTCCATCAGAGGCTTAAGTTTGTAGTCGACGACAAACTGATAGTCGTCTTTGGAGAAGAAGAGTTTATGATTAACAAGCCCCATCCCTCTCAATACATCGAGGCTGCAGAGGAATCCCTTGAAACTGCTTTTCAGTCATTGGAAATTGCAAATGCCGCTTTCGTGGGAGAGGAAGCCCCACTGCCTGCACTAAGAATGTCCAATGTTGATATCATGCTCGCCAAGGTCATGCTGAGAAATGGTTACCAGATCGGAAAGGGTTTAGGAAGGTCCGAGCAAGGAATTCTAGCACCTGTCCAGTTGCAAGAGTACAAGGATAGATGTGGGTTAGGATATTGGCCCACTCAAGCTGATAAGAAGAGAATGGATGAGGAGAAGCGAGAAAGAAGACTAGCTAAGCTTCAGGGGCGAGAACGAAGCTTCAAGAGGGTTCCCATCTGTGATCTCAAGCAGAGCTTCAGGAGCGCGGGCATGCTGGACCCCAATCAGGTGGCTGTCATTGGGGAAGAATCAGCTGTGGAAGACAAGAGTGTGGACCTGGTGCGTCGCAGTGCTGCAAATGAAGAGCTCGGCAATTGGAAGATCATCGATTTCCCTGTTGCTTTCATTTCAAAGTAATGATTTTGTAATGCGAATCCTTTGGCTCTGCCCAAGGCCTCAGGACATTTCATAAGGGCATGCATGTTTTTCCTTCGAATATCATCAATCAATAAAATGTTGTTTTGAATTCTCAAATGAATAAAATCGTTTTTCATACCATTATTGTGTGTCTTCATCTTGTGTTTCTATTTTGCTTGCTCATTCTGTTTCCATTCCCGCAAATGCAGATCTAAAATGAACATCTTTGAAAATAATGATGCCAATGATTCATATGTTAACTTTGATTACCCCGTTAACCAAGCCGAGGAGGATGTTGAGGATGACTGGGAAACTCCTCCAGAATTGATGAGAATGGTTGGGCAAGAGGAAAAGGTTATTCAGCCGCATGGGGAATCTGTTGAGACAATCAATCTGGGCACAGAGGACAGTAAGAAAGAAGTCAAGGTTGGCACTTCGATGAATGAAAGTGAGCGTAAGAGGCTAATTCAACTCCTGCATGATTATGATGATGTCTTCGCATGGACTTACCCGGATATGCCAGGGTTAGATACTGATATAGTGGTGCACAAGCTTCCAGTCAAGCCTGAGTGTCCTCCAGTGAAGCAGAAACTGAGAAGGATGAAACCAGAAATGTCCTTAAAGATCAGAGATGAGGTGAAAAAGCAGTTTGATGCTGGTTTCCTAGCGGTAGCAAAATATCCGCAATGGGTTGCTAATATTGTGCCGGTTCCGAAAAAGGACGGGAAAGTCAGAATGTGTGTTGATTACCGAGATCTGAATCGGGCCAGTCCCAAAGACGATTTTCCCCTGCCTCATATTGATGTCTTAGTGGATAGTACAGCGCAGCATTCACTGTTCTCCTTCATGGATGGGTATTCAGGGTACAATAAGATTAAAATGGCTCCTGAAGATATGGAGAAGACAACTTTTACAACTCTTTGGGGAACGTTCTGTTACAGAGTCATGCCATTCGGGTTGAAGAACGCCGGTGCTACCTATCAAAGGGCTATGGTCACATTGTTTCACGACATGATGCACAAGGAGATCGAAGTCTACGTGGACGATATGATTGCAAAGTCTAAAACCGATGAGGAACACATTGTCAATTTGCAAAAGCTCTTTGAACGGTTGAGAAAGTTCAAGCTCAGATTAAATCCGGCCAAGTGTACCTTCGGTGTGCGATCAGGGAAGTTGCTGGGATTCATTGTCAGCCAAAGGGGGATAGAAGTTGACCCAGACAAGGTGCGGGCAATTCTTGAAATGCCGGTGCCTAAAACAGAGAAGGAGATCCGTGGTTTTCTTGGAAGACTGAACTACATCTCTAGGTTCATATTCCAGTTAACCGCCACATGTGAACCAATCTTCAAGCTGTTATGCAAGAATCAAGAGACTAAATGGAATGACGATTGCCAAGAAGCTTTCGAAAAGGTCAAGAAATATCTTCAAAATCCACCTATCTTGATGCCTCCTGTACCCGGCAGACCTCTCATCCTGTACCTAACTGTGCTAGACAACTCAATGGGCTGTGTGTTGGGACAACATGATGAATCCGGGAAGAAAGAGCATGCCATCTACTATCTGAGCAAGAAGTTTACTGACTGTGAAACAAGGTACTCGTTGCTAGAAAAGATTTGTTGTGCATTAGCTTGGGCTGCTCACCGTTTGAGGCAGTACATGCTAAGTCACACTACTTGGTTGGTATCTAAAATGGATCCTATCAAGTACATCTTCGAGAAGCCCGCACTTACAGGGAGAATTGCTCGCTGGCAAATGCAGTTGTCAGAATATGACCTCCTGTACGTCACTTAGAAAGCCATCAAGGGTAGTGCACTGGCCGAGTACCTAGCACATCAGCCTATCGAAGACTATCAGTCGATGCAGTATGACTTTCCAGACGAGGATATCATGGCCCTATTTGAAGAAGGGAAATCCCCGGGAGATGAAAGATGGAGAGTGATATTTGATGGTGCCTCCAACATATATGGGCACGGAGCTGGGGCAGTACTGATTTCCCCTGATAGTCGCTTCATCCCATTCACTACCAGACTGAGTTTCTATGTCACAAACAATATTGCAGAATATGAGGCATGTATTCTTGGCATTCAGGCAGCCTTAGATTGGAACGTTAAGAGACTAGATGTGTATGGAGATTCAGCTCTAGTCATTCACCAGGTAAACGGCGATTGGGAGACCAGAGATCCCAAGTTGATTCCTTACCGAGACTACATCCGAGAGTTGGTTGAGCCTTTTGAGAAAATCACATTTCAGCATCTTCCTCGCAATGAGAATCAGTTGGCTGATGCACTGGCCACTTTGTCTTCAATGTTCAACATCAACTGCGACAAAAACTTGACTCACATCAGAATTCAGCATCGGGATCTGCCAGCCCATCACTACTGCGCAGCAATTGAAGAAGAATCTGATAGTAAACCCTGGTATCATGACATCAAGCAGTACATCTTGAACAGAGAGTATCCTCCCGGGGCCTCCGAGAATGACAAGAGAACACTCAGAAGGTTGTCGATGAATTTCTTCTTGAGCGGCGAGGTGCTCTATAAAAAGAATCATGATAAGGTACTCCTCAGGTGAGTGACAAAGGAGGAATCAGAAAGAATTATGAGAGATGTCCATGAAGACTCGTTTGGGGTTCATTCCAGCGGACATACCATGGCAAGAAAGATATTGAGGGCCGGCTACTATTGGTTGCAAATGGAATCCGATTGTTACAGCTTTGTGAGAAAGTGCCACAAGTGCCAGATCTATGCCGATCATATCCATGTGCCACCTGCTTCCTTAAATGTTCTGACTGCATCTTGGCCGTTCTCAATGTGGGGAATGGATGTCATTGGTCCTATTGAGCCTAAAGCGTTAAACGGGCATCGCTTCATTCTAGTCGCCATTGACTACTTCACCAAATGGGTTGAAGCCGCCTCGTACTCCAGCATAACCATCTCTGTGGTTGCTAAGTTCGTAAAAAGGGATCTGGTTTGTCGCTATGGCCTTCCAGACAAGATCATCACAGACAATGGTAGCAACCTAAACAGCAAGATGATGAAAGATCTGTGCAAAGACTTCAAAATCCAACATCATAATTCTTCTCCATACCGTCCCAAAATGAATGGGGCAGTCGAAGCAGCCAATAAGAACAACAAGAGGATCGTGTAAAAGATGGTAGTAACCTATAAAGATTGGCATGAGATGCTTCCTTTCGCTCTGCACGGGTATCGTACCTCAGTGCGCACTTCAACCGGGACAACCCCCTTCTCTTTGGTTTATGGGTCGGAAGCAGTCCTCCCTATCGAAGTTGAGATACCCTCCCTGCGGGTGCTGATGGAAACCAAGTTGGAAGAAGCTGAATGGGTTCAAGCTCGTCTGGACCAGCTGAACCTCATTGAGGAGAAAAGAATTGCTGCCCTGTGTCATGGACAACTGTATCAACAAAGGATGAAAACAGCCTTCGACAAGAAAGTGCGTCCTCGAGAATTCAAAGAAGGAGACCTCGTGCTCAAAAAGATCCTGCCTATTCAGAGTGACCCTCGTGGGAAATGGGCCCCTAGCTATGATGGACCCTATGTGGTAAAGAAAGCCTTCTCTGGAGGAGCATTGATACTCACCAGCATGGATGGTGAAGAACTCAGAAACCCAATCAATTCAAATTCAGTCAAGAAATACTACGCCTGAGAAAAATGAAAAGAAAAAGAGAAAGATGAGCCAAGCAAGAATTAGCTCGCTAGGTTGAAAACCCGAAAGGGCGTCCTAGGCAAAAAAAGAGTGACCCGGTGGACTGAAAACTCGCAAAGAGCGGTCCAAGCAAAAATTAGGGTCAGAAAAGTTGGACTTAAAAGAAAAAGAGGCAAGCAGCAGCTCCAAAGGTTTGGATAAAAGGGTGATCAAGGCTGCAAGTATGGGTGATTGGCACACTTCAAAGATGAAAAGCGCTCCTAAGATCTGTTGCGTCCATTTTTCTTGTTTCTTTTTTTTCTTAGTTTCAAAAAATTCCAATGTACTCTTTTCAGTCGGCGTGACCTTCTGCACGTTCGGTTTCCATATGAATAAAAGTCCAAGTTTTTCACTCCATCTATTTGTTGTTTTACCATTTGCTTTCTTTTCATTTCTGCTTTAAAATGATGTTTTATGGTAGATGATAAATGATTATGAAAATGTGCATAAATCAGAGCATTAAAATCATTGTGAAATTTTTGAAAATTACAAAGAAAAGAGATGATCTTTCAGTCAGGTAAAATTCACAAGAACTAAACAAAAAGCACTGATTGCATCAAAACAAATCTCAAAAAGGTTGGAGCGTGGCTCTTGCACTGTCATCATGGACGATCATTGTGCCTCGTAACGCAAGTCCAACGATTTGGTCGAGCCAGCAAAAGAAAAAGCCAAAAAGAGCAATAGAGCAACAACTAGCAAAAGAAAAGAAGAGAAGAAAAGCTAAAAAAAAAAAAGAAAGAGCAAAAGAGCAATAAGAAAAAAGAAAATCATGCATTACATTGCATTCATCAAACATAAACAAAAAGAGAAAGTCATGCATTACATTCATTCCATCAAAACAGCAATCATGGCATTTGCATCGCATGCATTTGTTCATCTCACTTGCAGGTACAAAGATGGATAAACACTTCGGTGTTAATCCCCGCACTCAGTTCCCAGAAAACGCTCCCTCAGTTCGGAGTTCAAATGCTTTTCAATTCGGCGCTCAAGCGTGCATTGCAGTTTGGAGTTCAAATCGCTCTTGTCAGAGTTCATCGCTCCCTTCTGTTCATGGTCTCACGTCGTGTACGAGCAACACGATGGACCGCAGCCCCATGTGAGGTTCAACGGAATAGTTGTATCCGCCTAACATACAGTGGACGTCGTGCATTGATCAGTATATCAGTTCCGGAGCTGATAACGATCCCCCCGGTCGCTCGAAAGGCCATTCTCAGGATGCGTGCTCCTCAAAGCCACGTGCAAACGCGGACTCGCCAAGGGTTCGTTTAAAGGTTTTAGGCAACCTTGCATTTTACCGCTTTCTTTATCGCTTTCTTCATTTAGCGTTTTCCTTGCTTTTCGCAGTTAGCGCGCAAGTCGTTAATCATTTCATTTACTGCTTTCTCATCAGCGCGCCAAGCGTTCATTTTTCAAAAAAAAAAAGAAGAAAAAAAAAGAAGAAAAAGAAAAAGAAAATTCGGGTTTCTCCAAGTAGACAAAATTGGTATAATTTCTGAATTCTTTATTTTTATTTTATCTTCGAAATATGTCTCGGCCAATTCATATTTCTTGGTAAAATCCAAATAAAAAGGGGCAGCTGTCATACCCCAATTTGGTCCGCCTAGTTTCAAAACCCTAATTTTCAGCAAAAATAAATAATTTTGTGAGTGATGCATTATTTGAGAAAGGGTTTAGGGCATTTACCCAAGCATTCTAAGGTTTTCAAAATCATTTTTGAGAAATTAAGGAATTTTGGGGCATTTAAAAGGGGCATTGTTTGGTCAATTTCAATTTAATAAATTTTTGCTAGTTGAAAATCCAATTAATTAATTTTTGGGAATTTATTTAATGAAATTGTATTATTTTGAACAAAAAATAAAAAATAAAGAAAATCATTTTTCAAATTGTGCGCATATTTTATATGTGTAGTAAAAAAATCAAGTTCAAATTAATTTAAGAAAGCATTTCAAAAAAATAGTACAAGGAATATTCCCAAAAATTATATGATAGGATTTTTGTTGGCAATTTTGGTCATCTCTCATTTTCAAAAATGGCATATTCTTCAAGATACCTTGTATATGGCTCAAAATGGTTAGATTTATGTACAATTATCTTGAAAGGAATAATCAAAATTGAGAGGATAATTGGAAGGTTCATGGATAGTACAATAGTACAATTGCCAACTTGCAAAACTTGGGCACCACTCTCATTGCTTGGCTGAATATCTACCCCTTCATTTCCCTCTCATTTTGCATTTTTTTGCCCCTCATCAAGGTGTGTTTCAATCCTCACCCTTGATTCAAAATTAAAATGCAATCCTAGAATGAGATGAGGTACACAATGACCTAAATGCCCCTAAACCTAATTGCACATTATATATACCCTCATATCCTCACCTCTCACAAGTTTTTGCACACAATTCACACTCAAAAACCTAGCCTCTCCTCTTCTCCCTTCTTGGCCCAATACCCCTCTTCATTCCCTCACCTCATTTCTTCACTTTTTCACTTCAAATCAACATTCTAGTCCTAAATCCTTCATCATCCTTGCATTCTCTTCAAAGTTCCATCTTCAAATCTCAAGAATCAAGCTCAAGATTGAAGATTAGAGGGTTGATTCAAGTGGTTTAGTGTTCATTCACCTTATTTCTTTCGCTATTCTAGCTTGGAGTTGAGGTATACTCTCAATCTTAGCATCATCAAAATTTTAGCATCAAAAATGTAGATCATCAATCTATTTTTGCATATCAAGCATTTCTTTGCATTTTAGTGCTCTATTTTATGTTGAAATGTTGATATAATTGTTGTTGTTGAATGAGAGATGTGTTTCAAGCATTTTGACAAACACTTTGGGAGGTTTGGATGCTTGAAATGCATCTCTCTCTTGGAATAAATTGTGTGTTTGTGCTATTTTCATTTTATGCTTGCATTTTCATGAATAAAATTGTGATTTGGGCTTATGTTTCATTTCGCATATTGTAGAAAAATTAGAGTTTGTGTGGTTTTAGTGCATTCCTTTGCTTAATCATGTGAATCCTTGCCAAAAAGTTTGATCTATGTCATTTGCTTGCATGATTTTGTTGCTTTCAAAGAATGAAATGAGGTTTTAGCTCTATGTTGGTGTCGCATTTCATGAGATAATTAGGGATTGTGCTTGTTTTTGTTGCTTGCTTTGAAAATCATGTTTGTGTTGATGATTTGGTAAGAGGATTTGACACTTATGCACTTGTGCATATCCCAAGTGTTAAAGATTACCTAAAGGGATTCAACACCTTAATTGCATATGCTTGCTAAATAAAATGTCAAATTGATTTTTCATGGCTTGCTAATGATCTTACTTGAGGCAAATGCCCTTTCCAACTTATTCCTTTCATGTGGTTGATTGTAGAAATATGCTAAATGTTGATGCCATCAAAATGATACCACATTGTCGCTTATGTCAAATATTGATGTGAAATCCCTAGGATTTTGCAAGTGATTCATTAAATGTTTGAATTCACTTGTGCTTTGTAACTTCCTTGCCTACTCACATGTTGTGTCATAAATGCCTAGTTAGGTTCATTTCTTGCCATGCATCTTCAATAAGATGTGCAATCTAGGTTCATTCTCTTGCCTATTCATGCATTTTTGCCAAAATGTTCAACTTGGGTTCATTCTTTGCCTATCTATGTATTGTGACATGATATGTGTAGTCTAGGTTCATCTTTGCCTATTCATGCATTGTGTATTCAAATGTTGTAATGAGATGTTTTCAACATGAAAGGGTAAGTTGCAAATTGTGTCTATGTTGTTGCTTGCTTGATAACATGATCTCAATGAATGTGCTATGCTTGCATCTATGAACTTTCTTGCATTCATTGTTTTCTTTTCTAAACAACTTGACATGAAAATGGTTACTAGCTTACATCATTGCATGAATTGTAGTTTAGCAATTTGCATTTTGGTTATTGACTTGGAACTTGATTGAAAATGTTCTACTAGTTTTCCAAAACTCTTTTCCAAAAATCAAATTGCTTTCAAACTTTTTTTCTAAACTATGTCTTTAACAAATTAAGACCAATTTCTTTTCCAAGCTTAAACCCTAAGTTTTTCATAAACATAATCATTAGTGGCCACTCGAAGCCTTTGCTTGTTTGATCACTAATGAGGAGTTATTAGTGGTAGTCACTCGAAGCCTTTGCTTGTTTGATTATCATGAAAGCTCTGAAACCTTAAATACATGCGAACCCAATTCAATTCCAAAAACAACACGAGTCATTAGTGGTAATTGTCCTAAGCCTTTGCTAGATGATTATCACCGATGCTCGCCTCATTTGCAAAAAAGATAAAATAAAAACGTTGTTACTTATAATCACTCGAAGCCATTGCTTGTTTGATTATCGGTTTCAACCTATTTTCTTTCGAGTTAGTAATGAAAACCACTCGAAGCCATTGCTTGCTTGGTATTAGTGAACACTCGAGTCTTATTTCAAAAAAACACCTAAAAACTAAAAAGCTAAAAACAAAAGAGCCTTTTCAAAACAAGACTAGAACTATGTAGCTTTGAATTCCTCATCGCACCGGAGGATACGTAGGAGCGGGTTCACCTCCCGTCAAGCACCCTTTTAAAAAATAATAACAAAAAGATTCTTCTTTCCCCAGTTTTCAAAAACATTTTCTTAAATAAAAAAAAAGAAGAAAAGAAGTAGAACAAAGTGTTTCAAATCAACAGTCAAAAACCACACACTAAATTAAAGGTTCCCTTTCGGTAGAAAGGATGTGTGGGGTGCTAATACCTTCCCCACACATAACCGACCCCCGAACCTACATCTCTCGTTTTCAAAAGACCAATCGCCTAAAAGGATTTTTCCAATGTTTTTTTCCTAAATTAAAATATTGGTGGCGGCTTCATTGTTTTTCCCGTTGTACGAAGAATGATTCAAACCGGATTTTTCGGGGTGCAACACATGTCTGCGGTTGATCTTTTGTTGAGAGTTCAAGTGTTTGAGAGCTTCATGGTCAGAATAAAGAACAAACTCCTTATTCAACAAGTAGTGGCTCCAGTGCTGAAGAGAACGAACAACGGCATAAAACTCCTTGTCATAAGTAGAGTACTTGAGCTTACCATTGTTTAGTTTCTCACTGAAGAAGGCTATAGGATGTCCCTCTTGGCTGAGAACGGCTCCAATTCCAACGTTCGAAGCATCACAACTAACTTCAAATACTTGGTCAAAGTTAGGTAGGGCTAGCACAGGTGCCTCAGTCAAGCGCTTCTTTAGCTCCTTAAAGCTTTTATTCGCTTCTTCTGACCACTTGAATTGATCTCCTTTGATGCATTCTGTGAGAGGGGCAGCTATTGAGCTAAAGTTTTTAATGAATCTCCTGTAAAAAGAAGCTAACCCGTGAAAACTCCTTATGTCATGGACGGTCTTTGGAGTTGGCCAACTATTGATAGCCTCTATCTTGCTTGGGTCAACTCTTATCCCTTCAGCAGTGATGATATATCCAAGAAAATTTACTTCATCGGTCAAGAATGAGCCTTTCTTGAGGTTGGCATAAAGTTTTTGCTCACGAAGTGTTTGGAGCACTTGTCGAAGATGCTGTAAATGTTCTTCCTTACTTTTGCTATAGATCAAGATGTCATCGAAGTACACGACAACAAACTTACCAATAAAGGGCATAAGTACCTGATTTATTAGCCGCATAAATGTACTTGGAGCATTTGACAATCCGAAGGGCATGACTGTCCATTCATACAGGCCGTCTCTTGTCTTGAAAGCCGTCTTCCATTCATCTCCTGGACGAATTCTGATTTGATGGTAACCGCTTCGAAGATCAATCTTAGAGAAGATATTGGCACCATGTAATTGATCCAACATATCATCAAGCCTAGGTATCGGAAATCGATACTTAATAGTGATCTTGTTGACTGCTCGACTATCCATGCACATTCTCCAACTACCATCCTTCTTTGGTACAAGAAGTGCAGGTACAGCACATGGGCTGACACTTTCACGAATCAACCCCTTTTGTAGAAGCTCCTCAACTTGGCGTTGCACTTCAACATGCTCTGTTGGACTCATCCTATAAGCTGGTCTGTTAGGAATGGACACTCCAGGGGTAAAGTCAATGGCATGTTGTATGTCTCGCATCGGAGGCAGTCCTGCGGGGATTTCTGATGGAACAACATCTGAGAATTCAACAAGTAATTGTTCAACTTCCTTTGGGATAATGGATTCTTCATTTGATTCGACCAGTAGAACAAAACTCATGGTATGTGCTTCCTCTGCTGTCACCTTGAATGGTTCCTTTGCGACCAAAGATACTAGTGGTTTGGAATCCTTTTTCCCTTCATCAAATTCATTGGGTGGTAAAGGCACCAACTTGATTTTAACTCCATCCTTCACAAATGTGTAAGTGTTGGCATGACTGTCGTATAAGGCATGGCGGTCGTACAGCCAAGGTCTTCCAAGTAGAAGGTGGCAAGCATCCATAGGAATAACATCACACCATACATTGTCCTTGTACTTTTGACGAATGGAGAAAGATACAAGGCAACGCTTAGATACTCTTACCTCATTACCCTTGTTGAGCCATTGTAGCTTGTATGGCTGTGGATGCTCTTTTGTCGGCAACTTCAATTTTTCCACCATATAGTTTGACACAACATTCTCGCAGCTTCCACTATCAATGATGACATCACAAACCTTCCACTACCAGTGATTCACCATGATCGGCAGGAACGGGCTCTTCATCATATATTGGCTCGCCTATCTCCTCTTCTTCCAACGCTTCATGAATATCTTCTTCTTCAAAAGCTTCGTGTATCTCCCCTTTAATGATGGTGATGGTTTTGCGATTTGGTCAATCGGAAGCAATATGTCCAAACCCTTGGCATTTGAAGCATTTGGGTGTCTTCGAATTGTTCTCTTTGGTTGTCTTTTGTTGGGGTTTGATTGAGGAACTAGGTTCTTGGGTTGGTAGTTTGTTATGGTGGACATAATTTCTGGTGGAGGAAAGAGGTTGGTATGAAGATTTTTTAGGTAATTGTTTCTCAACTCGAATGGCTAGACGAATGACCTCATCCAAGCACCAATATTGTTGGAGTTGGACTGGGTGTGCAATTTCAGTGTTTAGCCCCCCAAGGTATCGAGCAATCGTTTGCTCTTCCTTTTCTTGGATGTCACACTTCATCATTAACTTCTCAAATTCTCTAGTGTATTCTTCTACCGACAAAGACTTTTGACGAAGGTTTTGTAATTGAATAAAATTGTCTTGATAGTAATGAGGAGGTAAAAACTTACGAGTTAGTTCTCGACGCATCTTCTCCCATGTCTTGACCTTGCTTTTCCCTTCACGCTCTCGTTTCCTTTTGAGATTTTCCCACCAAATTGAAGCGTGTTTCTTCAGCTTGACAGCGATGATCTTTACTTTTTGCTCCTCGGGAACCTCCTTATACTCAAATACGCGTTCAACGGTTTGTAGCCAATCCACAAACTCATCGGGTTGTAGCTTCCCTTCGAAATCTGGAATGTCTACTTTGATATCATTCATCCGAAGTTGACGTCGGTGTGAGCGACTGCTTCTAGATGATGAAGAGTCA
Organism: Astragalus glycyphyllos; assembly: GCA_963573325.1. Taxonomy (NCBI): domain Eukaryota; kingdom Viridiplantae; phylum Streptophyta; class Magnoliopsida; order Fabales; family Fabaceae; genus Astragalus; species Astragalus glycyphyllos. The sequence goes on along the minus strand of OY754314.1, from coordinate 44,790,481 downwards.
CTACCAGAGCCACCATCTTCAAATCTTCCTCTTTGCGCTTCCAACAAGGCTTGTTGAGCGTTGACAGTCTCTTGTAGTTGTTGAATTTGTCGCCTCATTTCTTCCATCTCGATTTCATGTAAAGACCTTTCGTTTTGTCTTCTAGGTGGCATTTTGAGAATAGTGGTTGATAATCTTTTTGATGAAGATCGTGGCGGTGCGTGGATGTTTTCTTGGCGGTGTTAGTTTTGCAAACAAATGGCCGCAAAGTGAAGTTTTGTGAAAGCAACTCCTTGCTCACTTGAAAACTCACTTTCCGTTGATTTCTTCGCTCAAACTCAACTCCGAGATATCGTAACCTGCTCTGATGCCAAATCTGGCTCATGGACAAGGGAAGAGTAGAGAAAGAAAGAAACTCTCTAATTTCTCAAGAGAACTTGTTATTGCTTGAATTACTTGGATATTGTTTGAATGACAAAATGCATGGTGATGAGCCCTATTTATACTACTCTTATAGGGCTTTACATTACAAACTAGAAGGATCTAGAAGCATTTATTACAAAGAAAACTCTAGAGATATGAATACTCTAGTTCCTATGACTAGAAAGATCTAGAAAACTTAAGAATGAACTAGTTCTTAATTATATCCTAGTAGTATATCTTGAAGGTTCCATAATAACCTTTATTGCTAGAAATTTCTTTACCATTCTCCATCACAATAATAACATGTTAGAAAGTTTGGTTACTTTGTCCCCGTACAATTAGAGACATAGTGTACCCTAAAGTTGATTCAATCTCCTAAATCTTCGAAAGAAGTCCCTGAAGTGAATGTACATTGCATCCCAACCACATATATAATGGCCAACCAGATAATATCATTCCATGTACAACAGTAAAATAGATAAGTAACATGGAAAGCCAAAAGAAAAAGGGGAATCAAACTTGAAAGATTCCCTAACTTAGAAGGCTTATTAATATTAATATTAATTTGAGGATAAAACTGAGAAAAAGCGATTAATATTACAATGAAAATTTAATATGATATATATTTTGGAAGTATTTTTTGCTGTTGCAAATATGATAATTATAATGAGACCGATAAAATAAAAAGTTGAACATTCTACAAGTTTATTGCACAAATTAGAAAAACTGTTTTTTTCTTAATCCTATAGATAAACTGGTTTTATAGCCAACATTGTTGGTCAGTAACATAAGCTATTCTGATATCGTGTTTCCAATCTCAATTCCTGTAGTAGACAAATACAATATTGGTTAGTGCAAAATTTGTTCCTAAACACAAACATCAATTAGTCTTTTTTTTTTTGAAACAACAAAGTATAGTATTATATATATGAATTAGTCTTTCGTTAAATATGTTGAGACACTACGTGAATAGCCAACAATTGTCCGAACCAAAAACAAAAACCTGTTTTTATATTTAATAACTAGCATATTACTTTAGTTTTGACCAACAATTAGCATATTACTATTGCCTATTGGGTTAATATATATATATATATATATATATATATATATATATATATATATATATATATATATATACACAAGTAGTGCTAAAAGAAAATAAGATTACAAGTAAAAGGTGCAATGTAAAAAGAGTGGATGCAAAGATTCGGGGAAGAGGGACAGGGGGTCAGTGTAACTGTTTGTCTTAATAATATTAATTCTTCATTTAATGGGACTTTAATGATGAAGATTATGAAGATGTTACTTTGATTTGAATCAAATTGGAAAGGAGTCAACCCTGGTTAGTGCGTATGGAAAAACATTTATTGGGAGAGATTAACCCCTTAAATGGATCTCCGATATCTCGAAGTATTAGTTTTCATAGTCGCCGTGAAGGATACATTGATTTAAAAAAATTTTGGAAAGGAGTCAATATCTATCTTCTTCAGCAGTCTACACAACATTAAGGGCCTGCAAAAGTTGCAGTCAAATATATTGAATTCTTAGCTGGCTGTTCAACCCTCCAAAACTCACATAGCATGATGGGGTACTAGTACTGGACCTTTCTAGCTCCAAGACTGCAAGTGAAATTAAGTTTCACTTTTTGACTCCCCATTAAAATTTGAACTAACCCATCAATGACTTTTCAGAATTACTAACAAATTAACACGTCAAAAAAAAAGAATTACTAACAAATTAAAAAGCTTACCCTAGCAATAAATTGGATTTCATCTCTTTCATCAAGGTCACGTGTATTGGGGAGTTTTTGTTAGCCCTTGTGGTTCTCTTTTTTCAAGAAAGTTTTTGTCATATCTAAGACTCAAACTTGAGATCTTGGAGTGGGGTCCAGGCCCAATTACTGACGAATCCTTATTAGATGGTACACTTTGCATGAAATAACTATAAGATGGATTATGATCCTCTTTATTTCTAAATAAAAATGGAGGGTTCATTTCAAAAAATAGACATAAAACTCATGGTAGGCTATTTTAAAATACCCCATTGAAGCAATAATAGCATTGTATTGGGGAGAACCGCACACTACAATCGGATTAACCCACACGCCCAAGGATCTTTGAGGGAATATACACCAACACACCACAAGAGTAAAGGAAAGAATAACACACAAAAATTTATGTGGTTCGACACCTTTTGCCTACGTCCACGGGAACACCTCAATATAATTCATTCATTATCTCAAATATGATTACAATAACTTGTAACTCATCACCAATATGTATATCACCCTACAATACTCTTCTCACTCTAAGAGTTACGAGGAATGATAACACTCGCATATCACACAACAAATGATCACCAGCACTCTCCTCTACTAAAACCTGGCTGGAGATTCTTCAACTCTCTACATTGTCACCTAAGAATGGGTATGTCTCACATCTTCATTTGGGCATGTTTCATCTCTTCACAAGTCTCTCTATTTATAGGAGAGAACGTGACCTCCATGCATGCATAAGATTTAGTGGACATTAATTGTCTCATATTTCCAAGAAGCTCCACTTCTTGACTTTTTTTCAACATTCTAGATACACCTCTTCAAATGTGTCTCTTGAATTTTCCACCACTACTAATATTAAATATTATTTGGAAATTATAATTAGATTATTGGGAGTATAATTTTAGTTGTCGTGAAGTATATAATGATATTTTCCTCCTCATATATTTGCAGAAAAGTAGTTCAACACAATTTAAATCAAGAGAGAAAATTGAAATCATTAGAACATAAATATGAAGAAAAAGAAACAGGGAAGAAAACTAATGTCTTTATTTTATAAATTTCAAGAAAAGAAGATAAAGAAAAAATTCCTTGGTGAACCAGCCAAATATTGAAATATATAAACATACCAATCAACTAATAACCTATAATTATAATCCCTAATTAATATATCATGAACTAGAATATATATTGAACTCTTCAAAATTTATTTAGGACTTTTTTTTTGTGAGTGTGCCTGAATCTGTTTTTTTAAAGAGCTAACGAAAAATGTTAGCATATCACTAAGAAAAATGCATAATCAACTATATTAAGAACCAAAAAACATTAATCATAATTAATATGTACGTTTAGCAAGCCGTGGATGTTGAATTGAGAAATACTCCTGCTTGATTTGTGTTTCAGAAGGAATCAATATATACTACTAGTAATTAATCTGTGAGCAAAAGAGAAAACAAAGGAGGTATTACCAATATTGCTGCTACTAGTAGTGTATGTACAGTACGAAGAATCCATGAAACTCAGGATGGACAGCGCCACAAAAACATATATCTATATGTATGATGGCGCTATCCCTCCTGAGCTTTACAGATTATTCCATACTGTCTCTTCAAACCTCAATTTGTTATCATCAACCAATCTGCAGAAGAAGAACAAATAAATATATATATATATAGTGAAGAAAGAAAGAAATCCCAAAAAGAGAGTGAGTGTGAGAGAATAGAAGACGAAGGAGAAGGGATGGGTTACAAGGTTATTTATAGGAGAAAAGGTACGTGAATTTGTGGTAACAATAAAAGAAAAAAGCACTTTTGAACCATGGAAGTAGCAGGTGCTTATTAGCTAGAGTGCTTCGTAAATAAAGCTACCACTGCTCCTTGAAAGTTAGTGTAGTGTGTAGGTACGACTTTTTTCTTTTGTATTTTATTTTGTTTCCCAAAAAAGAACCTTTTTTTAAATGAGTGAAAATGTTTATTATAATATATGAGTCTAATTTAGTGGCGGATCTAAAATCCTTGGTTAGCGGTGCAAAAGTTTTTCATTATTAAAATTCTTGGTTTACAAAGCTGTTTGAAATTTCCTTTACAAGCATTATGTAACCAAATAAAAAGAAAATTCTCAATTTGGTTTCCAAGCTCAAATAGTCCCTAAAACTTGTGACATCAATCAAATTAATTCATAAAATTTTATAAATAGAAAATTACGAAGACTGATGAGAATTATTTATTTTAAAATTTTTGAGGCTAGTTTAACATATTTCACAAACTTTAAAGATCAATTTTTATTTTATAATTTAAAATGAGAGTTCAGTTTTTATTTAATCGTCAAAGTTTGAAGAACGGAAGGGTCTAGGTGCAAAATATCAAACTCAGAGTAGTTAAAATAAAAATTATATAAGATGTCAAGTGCTAATATTTATTTTCTGCATGTGCACACCCTCAACTATATGTTTGTGGGTCTGCAACCTGTTTAACTCACCTCCATATGGCACCAAAGATTTCAATTTCAACTATCTAGCCTGGAAGAATTTCTAAAAGAGGGTTGAGAGGTGGATTTCTTCACTTTTCATGATGAGTTATAACGAAAATAACCTCTCATTTTCTTCATCTACGCACAAAGATGATGCTTTGGAAGACAAGGGACACAAAAAGCAAAGGAAGATAGGAAAAACTATCTGCCCCAATTTTTTAAAAAAATTAAAGAGTATTTTTTTTATAAGCAATAGATTATATTAAGGGGAGTACCCCAACACGTACATTAGCTTCGGACCTCGTTAAAATCTCTTTCGGCCAAAATCTCATGGGAAAAAGACCTAAGAAGGAAAAAGAGTACCCAAAGGAAAAACGAGGCGAAAAAGCCAATATTACTATGAAACAAAGAATAAATACAGCAAGAAGACCAAACAACAATCTGCAAAAATAGCAGGGCAAGAATTCTGCTGTGGTCCAAGAACATCAAAATTGCGCACCAGCAAACAATCAGATCAACACGACTGGTAAGGAACCCACAACACCGAGACAACAAGCTGACAACACAAGAACAAATACTCCCGCAAAGACTAATGCGCCAAACAACAACTTAACTTAGTTTCCCAAATTTTAATTTAATTGCCAACATTTATATGACAGGTGGTCGGCTGATGTGGATGTCAGCTCTGTCATCATTGTTAAATTACACCACATAAGTAGTTAACATGACACGTGAGGTGCGTCAAGATTTTAATTGACAGTGGTAGATAAAAAAAAGTAACTTAAATATGACGCACTAATGATTAAATAAGGGTATAAAAGAGTATCAACAAAAAAACTTACATAATGTTTGTAAATGTGACGTACTAATAATATTGACAAAAGTAAAGGATTAAATAGAAATATCGGAGTAGTGTTGAAATTCCAAGTATCAAATAATCAAAATAATCAAGCACTATACATCTATACCTAACTTTTTTTGGCACATAGTACGATTTCTTACCTTGTACGCTGCCGACTACGATATTTCTTCTCAAGACATGGAATAGGGTGACTGAGATTATGGAATAGATTAGATTGGACTTGAAAGTTGAAAACCATAAAGGAAGAAGAAGGCACAGAAAACCTTAAATTTCTCGTCTCTGCTAACTTTGCCGGGAAGTTACCTAATAGCTGGCCAGCCTCACGATGTGGCCAAAGTTTCAACGACGTTGGCAAATCCACTGATCTTGTAATGGCAACTTGGGATTCTCTACACCAAAAGCCACTTCTAAACAATACTACTTCTATGGCTATTTGACATTGAGGCCAAGTTCCATTTAACAATTCCTTTTTAGGATATTTTATTTGTATCTATACATCAAAAACGTAAATAAATTAACTTTACAATTCATAGGTGATTTTATCTTACTTTTAAAATAAAAATAATTAATTTAACTTCGAAGATATTAATTTCAATTAAAAATCAAATTTGCTGCAGGGGGTAATGAAAGATTCTAGGATGGATGGTTTGAGGCGAATATCAGAAGGGGTTTTGGGTGATGGTCAGGGCGTGGATTTTTGGCACAACCATTGGATTGGGCAACGCCCTTTGAAGGTCGAGTTTGCTGATTTTTTTTCCAGGTTGCTCTAATCAGAATTTGCGCATATCGAAACTAGGAACGCGGCTTCAAAACAACTGGTGTTGGAACTTTAATGCTCTCTCGCTCACAAACCACTAGCTTTAATCCGAAGCTAGCTAACACGCTGAAGGTCGTGTTACGATAGGTGAAATTAAGTCATGGTGTCGCTGACTTTTGGAGATGGATTTCGGACCCTTCGAAATTATTTTCGGTTCGGTTATAAAATTCTGGCTTCATTCGCTGCAGCAATTTCAGCGCCTAATGACAATGGTTTTTCTAATTATAAATCCATTTGGAAGTCCGCCATTGCATCGAAAGTTTTGATTTTTAGGTGGAGATTAATTAATAACTCTTTGTCGGTGCGTAACTTGTTGCTAAGGCGTGATATCCTTCATACGGAGGGGGGACTATGTGTGCATTCTATCATACTTATAGGGAGGAAGCTCATCACTTATTGTTGATGTGCAAGATATGTCAGAGGGTTTGGAGTGAGGTAGGCCGATGGCTAGATAGCCAGATACCTGTCTCTGATGATATCTCTCAACATTTTATGTTGTTTAGCGAATTCTACATTGGCAGGAAGGCAAATAAGGTAAAATATTTGCTCTAGTTGAAGACCTGTTGGTGCCTCTGGTTAGCTCGGAATGACGTTTGTTTTAGACAGGAAGATGCCAAGATTGAATCAATTGTAGCTCATATAAAGTACTTATCTTGGTGCTGGTTTGTTTTCGGGGTAGGTAGAAACTCTAGTTTGTCACCGCCTCTGTGGTGGAATAATGCACTTAACTGTATTAACAACTTTTGATTCCACCCTATATTAGTGGTTTTGAGCAACCGTAATACTCTAATCAATGAAACATTGCTTATCGAAAAGAAAGGAAAAAAAATCAAATTTTAACCTAGTTCTCCATAAAATAGTTCTTTCAAAATCTATTGGGCCCTTTCACGCATTAAGCATATAGTAATAGTACTAAAAAATAATTATTATGGTTAATTGGGCACGGAAATCTTAAATCTTAAAAGAGTAAATAAATTTTTTTATACTTTTTCATTTAATTTTTATACTTTTTCTGTTAACCATTTTGTTTAGAGGGAAAAAGTTTTCTGGTATTAATCAAGGTTTTAAAGTAATCTAAAAAAGTTTCGTGGAAGTGGTATTCAGTTAAAGGACTGGACTGGACAACTCCATTTCTATAGGGTTTGATTTGAAAACTGTTTCTGGTACTAGACAAAAGTCGGGATAAGGGATTGGACAAAAACCCAAGTTTTCATATGTCACACATACATCTTTCTGATTACTCAAGAAAAATACCATTTTTTTAATTCCTACTTAGTAATTTTTTTCTCTCCTATATTCTTTCTCTCTCTAACTCTCTCCTTTTTCTCTCCCTCTCTCCTCTTATCTCTCTTATATCTTATCATCACATTACCTCTCCCCATCATCTCTCTCTTTCTCTCTCTCCCTCTCTCTACCTCTCTTCTCTCATTTCTCTTATATATTCTCATCTCATGATCTCTCTCCCTCATATCTCTCTCTCTCTCTCTCTCCCTCCCTCTCTCCCTCATCTCTCTTATAGCTTCTTGTTTCATGACCTCTCTCCCTAATCTTTCTCTTTCTCTCTCCCCCTCTCTCCCTCTCTCTCTCTTCTATCTTCTCCATCGTACATTTTTCTTTTTAGTTTTTTAATTATATTATAAGGTAGCTTCTAGGATTTGAGATCAATTAAGTCTTTCACTCACTAAAATCGACCATATGATAATATTATAAGTGGTTAAGATTGAATCAACCAGTATTAAATCTAAACCATTGATGATGTCTTATACTATACCCTACAATCAATTTTAATGGTTCACCAGCGAGGGACTTAGTTGATCCTTGACCTTAGAAGCACCCATATTATAAGATATGTGATATAAAATCATTATAAACATTAGAAAGGAAATTATAGTAAAGTTGACTTTTTTTGCTTGTGCTATCCATTGTTTACCAAACAGTATATAGGACAAAGAATTGTCCAATATTATCCTGCCATGTCTAATACTGTACTGTCCAGTTCAGTACTTGCCGGTTTGCCAATCAAACAGACCCTTAGGAGTTAGAACAATTAGGATTTTAAAAAGTTGAGTAGTAAGAACGAATATGATTCATGTTATTCATAGGTGACGTTAAAGTGTCTCTGATGCAAAAATCATTACGAGTGGGTCTAACACTTACAAGAATATTGATGAAAATTCTGCTACTGATAGCTCTTGGATCAATACATGAGATGCAAATTGTCATAGGATCCAATCTCATGCTGAGTAGAGGGAAGATTTTCCTTGTAGGTGTAAAGTTCGGTCTCGAGAGTTCGAAAGCTTTGTTTCATGTTTCTAAGACTTTGCTCGGTAAAAAGTAACGGATAACGTATAAGCGAATAGCGGATATCAGATAAGCTAGTTGATAGTAAATTATATGTTTGGTAAAATTAGCAGTTAAAATAGTTGAAACTAACGGTTGTCACGTCATCAACCCATGTCATGTGCCACGTCAACATTATTGTTAATAAAAAAACTAGCATTTTGGCAAGTGTGGGAATCAAACTCAGAACCCTTTGGCTACCGAGCACCCTCTTTAATCACTTCACAAGTTATTCTTGTTGAAAATAATCTTACAACTGTGATATATATTATATAACTACTAAAACTCATCTGCTACTATTCATCATCTTCTTCATGTCATCATCATCATCATCATCATCATCATCATCTTCATATCTTCAAAAACTAAATTCGTAAACCCAGATTCGTAACCCAGTAAAATCAATAACAATAACAACAGATTCGTAACCCAGTAAAATCAATAACAATAACAACAGATTCGTAAACCCAATAAAATAAACAACAATAACCCATGCTTCATTGTTTCGTTTAATTTCAAAAACCCATAATCTGTCATATTTTAGATCTGCTCATTGTTTGGTTGTTTCCATCTGTATTTTTCGTTTACGATTTGGTTTGCATAAACCCATAAAACCAACTCATGCTTGCATTACGATTTCGTGTGCATTTTCTTAGATTCGATTTTCTAGAGATATTAAGAAGATTGGATTTCGAAGGTTGGGATTGAAGGTTGCAGGTTTTGTTGTTTGAAGGTTGAAGGTGGAATGATGAAGCTATTTCAGATCTGGAGATGATGAACCAATTTCGTTTTTTTCAAGATTATTTAGCAGTTATGTAATATATATCATTCTTGCAAGATTATAACTGAATTGCATCAGTGGTCCAGTGGTTAAGCATTATCCATTTTAGCCTAAGGGTTTTGAGTTTAATTCTTAGACCAGCCTTTTTATAAAATTTTCAACTAGTATGCCATGTGGCGGCCATGTCACCTTACACTAACGCTGTTAGCCAAAAACTAACAGGACGAAACTAGAAGCATTTGGTAATTGCAATGGTTGTTTTAAAACTTTTTTGTTTTGCAAGGACGAAACTGGATTATTTATATATTTGCAAGGACGAAACATACCATTTACCCTAAATTATTTAGTGATGACAAAATGTTTAATGAGGAAAGAGAAGTAATTTAAGAAAAATAATTAGGGTAAAAATGTCAAAAAAGTGAGACGCTATACGCTATTCGCTAAAATGCTAATGCTACCTGAAAAACGCTAAACGCTAGTGCTTACCAAACACTTGTACTTGTCACCCGCTAGTCAAATACGCTAGTCTATTCGCTACCCGATAACGGATGAGGCATGCCAAACAGGGCCTAAGAAGTTTAATTGGCTTTTCATGGTATATGTTTAGATTTGTCTTTCATTCCATATTGCTTGGGTTTTCAAGCCAATAGTAGTTTATAAACACCCAGGAACTTAACTCCAAGAAACATTTTAACAAAGGGCAAAACTGTGACGATTCTAATGTGAGCCAAAATAGACAACGCCTCAAAATTAGGTCATTTAATAAAAAAAAATAGAGAGGTGGGCCGGTTGTAGTTACATCAATGGTCAAGGAAATACCCTCACTATCCCAACATTTCCTGTGGCTTAACTTTTGAGACCTAGAGATTTGGTTCAAAAGTAATCATCATTAGTTAATAATCTCGGTTAAGCAAAATTATTTCTTTTATTCATCTTCTCATTAGAGTACTGCTCTGCTAATTGCATTTGTATTTTTGCATAAGGAATTGAATGGCATCATTGTGGGAATATGTACATTTTCAAGATTCTTCTAGCAATCATCTCAAACCATAGTGCTATTTAATTATTTTCTTTCTATATGTTGGCAAAATTGAAAGAATGTTATTGTGGTGGCAGTTGCCCTGTCATTAGGAGAATATATAATTATGTATGACTTAATTTAGGTAATAATTTTCTTTTTTTGATGGACAGATATTCTTCTTCGAGCACATCATTGCCCTTTCAAAATCCAGCGGGGCCAGCAATCTTTTCTTTATTATTAGCTGATTCCAAGAACTTAAATTCATATAATATTGTTATTTTAAAAATAATATGGAGCTGTTAACTGAGATTTTCTCCAAATGTTCATTATTGTAAATCATAATAAAGAATATTTTGGGGATAGAAAAGCACCATGGTTTTACAGTTGCATTAATCCTAAGGCCATGAACTTTTCTGATCATTTTATGGACTAAAGTTTTGGTTACTACAGCTGCCATGCCACTCGACATTACTCCGTCAGCACAATTTTGCACATACGATTAGATTCAAATCTTAAAGAAGTCTTCCCTAATCATTATCTTAGAGAATAATAGCAATACAAAAGTATTCGTAAAGCCTAGCTTAATTGGCCAATACTGAAATTGTTAGATTGCATATCATGTCTCAGATTCGAATTCAATCCAGAACCTCATAGTTGTGTGCGTGAATTTTAAGTGACACTTGTCACTCTGTCTACGTACCAAAAAAAGTGAAAAAAGTGTTAAAGTGTTTTCCTCTCATTATTCTTTATCTTTATACTACACATACTTATGTAAAAAAATAATTTTTTTTATAAGAATGTAAAAAAAAAATTAGACACTCCAATGCTAATAAACATCTTAAAAGAAATAGAGATAGAAAAGAGATAAGTGATATATGTAACAAGTGAATAATGTGATAAGAAGAGATAGAGGGGATTTGTAACAAATTGAAATACAGAGCAAGTAACAATATAGTAGATAACACATTTATCTTGGCGATCAATAGGGGTGTCAAAGCGGGTCAACCTTCTCCGGCCTACCCCAGTCTCAACCTGTATGAAATAGGGTATATTACTAAAAATCTCTAAATAGTGACCAATCTATAGATCCAAAAACGTTCTCCAAATTAGTTGCTAAATCAATCCTTCCCCAAATCGGTCACTAAAATTTTCAGCGACTGATTTTGGTCTCTAAATCGGTCGCTAAAATTGGTTTCTAAATAGAGATTTTTTAGTAGTAGGTTGACCACAAAAGAAATAATGTTGAGCTTAACAGTAAACTACATTTAAAAATATATACTTAAAAATGACAGAATGGTGGGTTTACCGCCTAACCTGCGGACAAATTATGCATTTGTATATACATATATACCCAATGACAAATTATTGAGTATACATTTGTGTATACATGCATATTGACAGATATACCCAAGGACTTTAGGTTTTTCGTGGAGATGTGAAACATGAGTATAGGTCTCTTGGTAGTCTTGTTCATTTGCTCGTTGTAACTTCCAATGCTCCCCTGGATGCTCTAATATGTGTTATCAGAGCATGGTTCAACTTGGTGAGGGAACAAAGAGTGGATCCTCGTGTGAATTAAGTCAAGTGATGTTGCTTAAGTCAAGTGATGTTGCTGACTCAAACTTGCAGGTGACATTGTTGGAATTTAGGTGTTAATGTTAGTCCAACATCACATGGAATGAACTAAATGAAGGAGATATAACAAAGGTGACTCATATACCTCATATCTTAAGATTTTAGGTGGAGATATGATGTATAAGGGTTTGCTTGGTTACAATTTTAAAACCAAATTATGTTTTCAAAAAGTTAAGCAAGAACAAATATGATCTTTCTTAATTTTCTAAAAAAAGAAAATTGACTTTAAAAATCTAATCAAACACACCCTAAATATCTTGGTAATTCTCGTCATCACCTCGTTGCTAATCCCGCGCAGTGCTCCCCACACTACCTAATATTAGTATTAGAGTCACGACCGACTTGATGGGGGAGTAAGAGTGGATTCACGTATAATGGATCCTTGTATCAAAAGTCTTCCGATCCTATTGGGGAGTCAAGCAGTGAGTCTCGCTGGTTGGTAACTATGATACAAGTATAGTGATATGGGTGGCTCACACTCGTGAGGGAGATTGTCGGAATTCAAGTGTGCGTGATTTATCACATCAACCAGAACAAGCTAAATAAATGATATATAAGATATGTGACCCATATACCCAACGTCTTAAGTTTTTGGTAGAAATGTGATGTCTAGCTCTCTTGGTAGTCCTACATATCACAGGGTGGATCAAAATTTTTCTAAATAAATAATCAAGTCATTCATAACCATGAAACTTTACATTATAGCACACACTCTTCCCATTCGTTCAAAAATGAAAAAAGGCGAGGGAAAAAGAACAAACAAAGAAGAAATTGAATAATCTAACCTCGGATAAGAAGATATTGAAAGTCGGAAGAGAAATTTGGAAAGGCGCTCCCCGAAGGTTCAACGTCGATTGATCGGAGCTCTCAGTCAAGGGAGAAATTCTCAAAGTCAGGGAAATTACTCGCAAGGTCGAAAGAAAATAGGGTTCAGGGATTTCAAAGGTATCAGAGCATAGGGCCCAAACCCTATTTATAGGGATATTGGACTCAGGAGACGAAGTGACACACACACCTCTTCCCGAAGCAATAAATGCTCATGAACTGAAAACTAGGCAATCATTATGACAAGGCGTTTTGATTCAATCAAACGGTGCATCAATGTGACAGATTGACACGTGTCACATCATACAGGTCTGAGTCAAACAACGCAATTCCGCCAACCTGGGGGCAGCATCAGATAAATATCTGACCCCGTCACGACACATCGTTTAGCTACATGGACATCTTCTGCTAATCAAGCCGAGGCCGAACATCCGTGACCGACCTCGACTTGGGGGGAAATTGTTTCAGAGTGGGCCAAGCGGCCCTATCCGCTCCAAGGACGTCCCAATTCAGCACAGGATTTGGCCCAGTATCAGCTAGCAAAGGCAGAATCAAGATCAACAGACAAGGTCGACGGGCCCCGATCAAACGGCCTATAGGCTCGGCCAAAGCTCCGGAAGATCCCTCCTCCGCGCCTATAAATACAACATCGACCCCTGAAATTAGGTACGCTTCATTCATTTGTACCTCTCACTGATTTCTGATAGCTGACTTTGGCATCAGAGTGTCTGCAGGTACCAACCCTATCGACTCTAACCTCAGGGGAAGACGACGAATCCAAGACAACTCATCCGACCTTGGCATGGGAAAGAGCGACTTCCAGACTCAATCTACCAACTGCTGAGCCCAGACTCAGATCCCCAAGCAAGGTATTGTACACACCCTATACAATTTAAATAATAGAAATTGATTTCGAAATTGAGAAATGAAAAGTGGAATGATAATCTCCATTTTACCCCTTATGTTGAGGTAATGCCATGCAGTCTCCTTCATGATAGCCTCCACTTCTGATAAACCCCAATTTATTGCATTTTTAGAGATAGTTTCAAGTCATTTCTTAGAGCTGTTATTATTAATAATATAAATTAGTGACTTAATTTGCTCTTTTTTTGCAGAAAAAAAGGAAATATGAAAAAGAATAAAAAATCAATTAAGAGCCACTTAAATGTAATATATATATATATATATATATATATATATATATATATGGCTAACAAATAAAAGAAAGCAAGTCCAAGCCCAAGCCCATTAATGCAAGAAGGCCCACGGTAATAAAAAGAAGAAGATCCTCTTGGTGATTTCAATTGAGTGGATAGCAAACAACACACTACCCTAGCTTGGAGAGAAAGAAAAGGAACTAATATAAAAGGAGGGCTTCACATGTGAATGAGGGAGTCGCACATACACAAACGACAGTTACACGGACGTTGCGGAGAAGGAGAAAAAGGATATCGGGTACCGTTCTTGACAGCGTGAGAGAGCTCTGGAGCAAAAAAGGGAGATTGAAGACTTAGACCAGGAATTTCTCTATTTACCGGGTTATTCTAATCTCTATAATTCATGAACGTTATTTCTATTTTATTGTTCTTGATAGTTATGGATACCTAAATCCTTTTCTAGGGTCATAGGTGAATCTTGCATGATTAGAGACCTCTTTATGTTCTAATTTCTTGTTTGAATTCCTGTTTTTATTTCAATTAATATTGTCCTATTGTTTTTATCACATAATTAGGATTAGCTATCCTTTTCATGTTCATAATCAATTAGTTGATCAGCGACCGTACTGCAATTAGTTGGTGGACCTATAGGATAATTGGGGCTATAATTAATGCATGACCAAACTTTAATTTAGTCTTCCAATCATTCAACCTTTTTGTACTTTATGCTTTTCTTAAATTTAAATTCTAGCATGACCAAACTAGGGTTAATTTAGGAAAAATAATATTAATCGCGAATGACCAAACGGATTAATAGCTTTAGTAAAGGGATTGGTAACTAAATAAAATAAGGGAATTCAGGTAGTATTAGACATAGGGGAATCGAAGCTTGCAAGTGAAACCGCGACCCTAGACATCTCTCCAACTTGTTAAATTTAGTATTTTAATTCTTGCTATTTAATTCTTTTTATTTTTGTTCCCATCACCATCAATTATTCGTTCATCTAAATAATAATAAATCTTAAGTAGTTTAGTACTTGTTAATTAATCCCTGTGGAGACGATAATCTTTTATACTACTTCTGCGAAAGAGTACACTTGCTCTAAGTGTGTTATTAACGCAACAAGTTTCTGGGGTCGTTGCCGGGGATTAATTTAGCAATATTAAACGAAAAAGATTTTTATTGCTTTAGACATTTTTTTTATGTTTTTATTTTAACTCTGTTTTTTTTATCTTATTAAAAAAATATTAAAAAAAATTGATAACACTTTCCCAAGAGCTCGTTGCATTTCACTTTTTTTTGCAGAGAATAATCTAAATCATTGTTAAAACTCTTGGAGATTATATTAGAGAGGCAGAGTCGAAAAGGAATTTAGAGAAGTTATCTTGGTATATGACTCAATGTCAACGCCCATTTTCTCCTCCTCCTTATGAGCCTTATTCAAACTGTTGGGATGACTATGAGCCACCTCCTTATTCCTCCAACTAGGATAATTATAAGTCACTACAAGTGCAGAGGAAAGAGGAGGAATCTGATATCGATGAGGTCTTGGTCAAATTTATGGAGCAGACAAATGAAAAATTTGAAACATTGGAGAAGAAATTGGAGGGACAAATTGGAGCCATGAACAACAAATTTGGAAGCTTGGAAGGCCAAATTGGATCCATGAACAACAGATTTGATAGCTTGGAGAATCAATTGTTAAAGATTATTGATATGGTAGCAACTCAGTTGGCTCAAAAAACTCTTTATTTACAAACTAAGTCTACCCCAAATGAAGAATCTGAGCAATACAAAGATAATATTCTTAGTAATGGTGAAGAGTTCTCCGTAGAAGCTAATTTAGAGGAAGAAGCTCTCAAAAAAGATGAAGAGACTCCTATTGAGGGGAGTCAAATTGAGACAACAGATTCCACTGGTGAGAGCGGTTGTGAGGAGAAAACCCAAATTTTTGGGCAAATTGTTTTAACTATTGGTGATGCTGTGATTGAGGTTTATAAGGGAAATGTAACTTTAAGGAGTGGTAAAGAAGTTTATGTTATTAAAGCTTTAAATTCCAATGAATTTTTCCCTTCTTTAACTTCTCCTTATTGTGATGATGTGGTTGAAACTAATATTTTTAGTGATTTAAAGATGCAGGATCTTTTGGAAAATATTCTTATCTTGCAGGATCCTAGCATAGTGGTGGATGGAGATAAAATAAAAATTTCACAATCCTTTAAAGCTCATCCACTACTTGGAAAAAGAAAGAACAATGTGAACCACATGGTTAGAAAGTTAAGAAGGTGCACTGCGTTAGATGTTAAATTTGCTCTTGGAGAGCCCCCTGATTGAGCACCAACTATCGTCAGGCTCACGACGTTAAACAAGTGCTTCGCAGGAGGCAACCTGTCTTTTATTTCCAGTTATTTTTATTTTGCTTTTGTTTTGTTTTGTTTTTAGGAATAAACTCCAACTACAAGCTCTCTCAGGGAAGTCACTCTTACTTTCTCTCTCTTTTATTACTTTTTCTCCTATTTGAATATTTTGCATTAAGGACCATGCTCCATGCTAGTGTGGGGGAGGATAGTTTATATTGTCACTTAGTCTCTATTAATGCACATACCCACTACATATGTTGAAAGCATTTTTTCTGGCTTGTTTCGCATGAACTGTGCTTCAAATTGAAAAAAAAATATAGAGATTTTGCCTTTAGGGGATCCCATAATTAATTTACTTGATAGACTTGTGCTTAATTGTAACTGTGAGGATGTCCTTAGGAAGCTGATAATTAGCATTTGTCCCTCTTAAGTACTTTTTGTGAACTAGCTTCTAAAGGTGAGATCTGAGCCTTCATAAGGGGATTGATACTAAATCATAAATTTTTACCCCTTTTCTTTCTATGAGTGTGTTTCCCAATTTGCTACATTCTAGAATTTGTCTTTTGACCATTTTAAAGCGAAAATTGATTTGCATCATGTAAAAAGATTTGGGGAATTCAGGTACTTTTCTGGCCTCAGAGTTGTTTGTTGAATTTATCCATTAGTTGCCCTCTTTGAGCCTATTTGTTATATTTTTTCTTTGGTACTCAGATATAATTTTTTCTTTTTTGTTTGTGGTAACCATTTGAAATTGAATGTGGAGCAACTATTGAAAATTACAATTTCATCCTATATTTTAGTTGTCTATCTTGTCAGGATGAAGAGAAAAAATAGAGTGAATCATGTGCTTACAAAAATATTTTCATACAAAGGAAACAAAATAGGAGTTTTCATGTACTTACCTTTTCCTCCTATGAAAAAAAATGAAAAAAAAATAATAGAAAGAAAATTTGAAAAAAAAAAGGAAAGCAAGAAGGAGGAAAAGGCACATCAAAAGAATGAAAGAGCCAAAGGGCAAATCCAAAAAAAAAAAACAAAAGAGTCCACTCAATAGAAAAAAAAGCAAATCAAAAAGAGTCGACTCAATAGGAAAAAAGAATGAAGAAATGGAAGTGAAATTAGTCTGGAGTTTGGACAAAAATTGTAAAATATATAGGAGCTCCATATTTGGTTTCAAAGGTTACTATTTGTTCTTGTCTTTTTTAGCCCTTTGATTATCCCTTTCTTCTTATTTCATACCTTGCATTAATTCACCATGGCCCCATTACAACCCATAAAACCCCAACTTTTGCATGCATGTGAACTTTTTAGTGGAGATTTGGTCAAATTACAAACATATGGTAATGTGCATTTTGTTGAAACTTGAGTGTATATTTCCCTAGTTCCTAAACACTTAGAGAGATTGTGAGCGAGTGCCCTTGTTCAACAGAAATGTATTCTTCAGGGACATGAGCCTCTAATTGGGCAACCTCTTGACACCTCATATGTGTTGTATTGTCCATTGTCTGTCTTTGTGCTTCTAATTTTGGGTCTCTTATTTGGTTGTCTCTATTACTTTGAAAAATTTTATTGAGCCAGAAAATTTGCTTGAGGTCAAGCAAAAGTTAAGTGTGGGGAGTTGATAAACCCCAATTTGGTGCATTTTTAGAGATAGTTTCAAGTCATTTCTTAGAGCTATTATTATTAATAATATAAATTAGTGACTTAATTTGCTCTTATTTTGCAGAAAAGAAGGAAATATGAAAAAGAATAAAAAATCAATTAAGAGCCACTTAAAAGAAAGCAAGTCCAAGTCCATTAATGCAAGAAGGCCCACGGTAATAAAAAGAAGAAGATCCTCTTGGTGATTTCAATTGAAAGTGATGCACATGTGACACCGTGAGAGAGCTCTGGAGCAGAAAAGGGAGATTGAAGACTTAGACCAGGAATTTCTCTATTTACCGGGTTATTCTAATCTCTATAATTCATGAACCTTATTTCTATTTTGTTGTTCTTGATAGCTATGGATACCTAAATCCTTTTCTAGGGTCATAGGTGAATCTTGCATGATTAGAGACCTCTTTATGTTCTAATTTCTTGTTTGAATTCCTGTTTTTATTTCAATTAATATTGTCCTATTGTTTTTATCACATAATTAGGATTAGCTACCCTTTTCATGTTCATAATCAATTAGTTGATCAGCGACCGTACTGCAATTAGTTGGTGGACCTATAGGATAATTGAGGCTATAATTAATGCATGACCAAACTTTAATTTAGTCTTCCAATCATTCAACCTTTTGCACTTTATACTTTTCTTAAATTTAAATTCTAGCATGACCAAACTAGGGTTAATTTAGGAAAAATAATATTAATCGCGAATGACCAAACGGATTAATAGCTTTAGTAAAGGGATTGGTAATTAAATAAAATAAGGGAATTCAGGTAGAATTAGACATAGGGGAATCGAACCTTGCAAGTGAAACCGCGACCCTAGACATCTCTCCAACTTGTTAAATTTAGTATTTTAATTCTTGCTATTTAATTCTTTTTATTTTAGTTCCCATCACCATCAATTATTAGTTCGTCTAAATAATAATAAATCTTAACTAGTTTGGTACTTGTTAATTAATCCCTGTGGAGACGATAATCTTTTATACTACTCGGCTGCGAAAGAGTACAACTTCTCATTTCAATGATGCTTCTTGCCAAACTTAACACGTAAAAATGATGTAACGCAAACAATAATATAAGGGTGAGGGTTTCCTACAAGTTCCACTAATCCAAGTTCATATATTTCCCATCACAGCCTACTGGGCTAGGAACGCCATAAAGTGTACTAACTCAAATCTCACTGACTATTTGTAGCTAGGCGACACATCATAAGGTATTCATACATCACAAATTTGCCGCCACTTTCAAATGGACATGACTCAAGGTCAAACAACCAAGGTCGTCTCCTGAAGCCCTCATTTATATCTCACTTAGTTTGTTAGTTACATACTTTAGCTCACTATAAATTGTCATTATTCCTTATCTTTTAAGATCACTTAGGCTCCAACAACACAGAAGACTCCCGATCCAACTTCAATCTCAAGGTCATTTACTCAATCTTTAACATGGTTTTTCTCTTGTTCAACACTTAGAGATTTAGGGGTCAAGTCTTAGGCAACACTATTCCCATCACTCAACTTGGCTCACCCTAAGTTTCTAAGGTTCTCTATGCAAAACTTCCACTAAGGACAGAACATCACGAATTCTCCAAGTTTCAATAAAATATGAAATAACTTAAACAAATTCCTAGAAATCAATCTTGTGGAGGAAAAAACATCACAAATTCTTTAATTGTGGAATAAAACAATACAAATAACTTGTGAAATTGAACAAACAACAAGAGTTGAGTACTCGGTTATCAACGTTAAATTGATTTGATAAAAAGTGAAGTTTCGAATACAAAGAAGATTAGCTCAAACATACATTGTTCACCACACTTGCATGAGATCTTGTGTGACCGGATGTGTGAGGCGTTATGGGTTACTGAATGTTATGACATGCGCCCCTAGAACTACTTACTAACCACTATGGAATTTACAACCAGAAACTAACTTAATTTCATGAAGTACACATGTCCATTCAGAAACGACTTAATCTAGAAAACTATCTAATGATTCTTGATGATTGATGCCACATGTCTTTTGGCCTTTAAATGTTTTACACGTTGCCTCCTGCGAAGTGCTTGTTTAACGTCATGAGCCTGACGACAACTGGTGCTTAATCAGGAGGCTCTCCAAGAGCAAATTTGACATTTAACGTTGTGCACCTTCTCAGCTTTCTAACCATGTGGTTCACATTTTTCTTTCTTTTCCACATGGTGGATGAACTTCAAAGGATGGTGAAATTTTTATTTTATCTTCATCCATCACTATGCTAGGATCCTGCAAAATAATATTTTTTTCCAAAAGGTCCTGCATCTTTAAATCACTAAAAATGTTAGTTTCAACCACATAATCAAAATAAGGAAAAGTTAAAGAAGAGAAAATTTCATTGGAATTTAAAGCTTTAATAACATCATCTTCTTTACCATTCCTTTAAGTTATCTTTCCCCTATGAACATCAATTGCAGCATCACCAATGGAGACTTTCTTGAGACTTTCTCCTCTTTCTCCAACTCATGAACCAATGGATCTTTCTCATTCTCCTCACAACCGTTCTCATCATTGGAATCTGTTGTCTCAATTTGACTCCCTTCAGTAGGAGTCACTATTTTGATTTGTGACTCCTAGGAGTCTTTTCATCTTTCTTGAGAACTTCTTCCTCTAGATTATATTCCATATAGAACTCTTCATCACTCCTAAGAATATTTTCTCTGTATTGCTCAGATTCTTCCTTTGAGGTAGACTTAGTTTATAAATAAAGAGTTTCTTAAGCCAACTGAGTTGTTACCATATCAATGATCTTTGACAATTGATTCTCCAAGTTATCAAATTTGTCATCCATGACTCCAATTTGATTCTCCATGCGGTCAAACTTTTCATCCATATTTTTCTCAATTCCTTCAAATCTTTCATTTGTTTGCTCCATAAGTTTGACCAAGACCTCATCGATAACATATTCCTCCTCTTTCCTCTGCACTTGTAGTGGCTCACAATTATCCTAATTTGAGGAATATATACGGAGGTGGCTCATAGTCATCCCAATAGTCTGAATAAGGTTCATAATGAGGAGGAGAAAATGGGATTTGGCATTGAGGCATATACCAAGATAATTTCTCTAAATTTCTTTGTGTCTCTGTCTCTCTAATGTAGTCCCAAGAGTTTTAACCATGATTTGGACTTTTCTGAATTTGTTTCAAAAGTACTACTTGTTTTTCTTTTATACAACGACTTTTTATACCAGTTCAAAACTGTCGGTAGACGTAGAAGTATTGAAGCAGTATTTCGAGGAAAAGAGAAGGGAAAACACTTAAGGAAGATACAGCTTGTAGCCCGGACAACTTGATCATCTTTATTATGTTATTTTCTCAAGTCCCTGAACCAAGATAAATTGGAGCAGCATAAAATATTTGAATCACACGTTCAAGACTTCAAGCGCCTACACTCTTAACTAGTAACATACCCGTGCATCCACACGGGTAGATCTTACGTGGTACGATTAGTACTCAAATTAAAATTCTAATTTTGAAAGTTCAGCGTTAGAAAATTAGAGTTAAAAGGATAGGAGATAGTGATGATAAAAGTGTGATGATGTGTTTGAAAAGATAATATACCTGTGCGGTTAATATCTTTTACCCAAAGCGGTTAATATACCTGTGCATCCGCACGGACCAATCACTTTACTTAACACGAATAGCTCTCAATTCATAATTGTTAATACTTGGCAAACCAAAATATAGTAGAGATTAGTTTTGTTTCTCAAACTGCATATGTACCTTCAAAATTGTTACTCTATTTAGTGTAGTTACTAATAATATTAAAATGAAAATGATGAAATGAAGTTCAAAAATTAATAATGTTAACTTGAAAAACAAAGTTAATACAACTTCTAATATAACCATTGAATATAGGTGAAAACATATACCAACCATTTTAATTCAAAATTTTACGCAGTTGTTTAAACCTAGCTAGAAAGAAGTAGTTTCAATTGGAGGACTTACGTAAATCAAAACTTAAACAGCCTAGTATATATATTTGGACTTTATGTAGCTGGAGTATTAGATGAATGTAGTTGCTCTATTTCATTCAATATGTTGAGCATCACAGAATTCTCCCAAGTGTTATTACTATCAATCAATATAAGAATCTTTGGGGCTGAAATTAACAGTTGACAAAATTTTCTCTTTATAATTTGATAGTAACACATACTTCTACATAACTTGGTAAATACGTAATGTTAAACAATTAGATAATTGATTTAACTGGAAATGAAATAATTTGTATAAATTCAAAAATACTCT
Source organism: Astragalus glycyphyllos (assembly GCA_963573325.1). NCBI lineage: Eukaryota > Viridiplantae > Streptophyta > Magnoliopsida > Fabales > Fabaceae > Astragalus > Astragalus glycyphyllos. The sequence goes on along the minus strand of OY754314.1, from coordinate 44,768,103 downwards.
AAAAATGAGAAAAATTAACATCTATATTTAAGAGAATAGTTTGATGATTGACATTGGAAGACAAATAGAGAATGCCTCTTTAAAATTATACCCTTCAACAAAGTTATGCAATTTAAAATGCTAACAAACCTTTGATAAAAAGCTGTGAAAAATATATCAGAAGAAATGTGATGTATTCGTCCAACTTGTTATCAGGTTATAAAAATGAATATGAACTTATGAAGTCATTAAATAAAGGTCACTGCAGTGAGAATAATCAACAAAATAATAGCTAAGTTGCAGACTTTTCCTCTAGTAAAATATTCCAACCAATGAATAAGTTTATAAGCAATTTTTATACATTACCAACCATAAAAACAATAGCAAAAGATAAATTAAATACTTCCATAAATAACTTCTTTTGACAAAAATATATATCAATTATCCAATCCGAGAATGTTGATCCGTACATCATATAAATGAAAAAATTATATATGTTGAGGATAACTCCCCATTATGTACTCAAAACTTGCACACCCACTTTGTCCCTTCTACCTACTCAAATCCAAATGCGCTTCCTTCTTGGTCGTGGACATCAAAGAAGAAGTCTCCAACTCAGGCTATCCAGGAACACATGGATTTACTGTAGCTTTAAAAAAATTGAATCATTTTTCTATGATTAAAACAACAATGAGTAAGCATAAAAACAAAATAACTAAATCCAATAATACAATCTAACGATTAAATTCTTATCTTGTCTAATTCACTCTGAGAACTTCTACTTGCTATGTTACAAAATCACTAATATTAAAGGCTAGGAACATGAGGGATATATCTGTAACTATCAAGAACATAAATAAAAGGAAAATCAAGGAATTGAAAATGCCAACCTCACATAAAAGTGAACAATAAGATGCTTGGTTTCTATCTTGTGCAGGGAAACCATTAGGTAACAACTCATTTTCCATGGAGCCAAGTAGAAATGCTTCAAGCTTTTCTGTGGAGATATTAGAAAAATGTGATATCAGACATAAAGTTCTAGCCTACTTGAGAAAACATATGAATTGCATCAAGCAAATGCGACCAAACTTCAATACGGTTTCCATAGATTTTTTAATAGGAGGCTATTGAAAGACTAAAACTCTTTCATTTATCGCACTATTTAGTGTAGCTATATTTCAGGTAAGTATATCTTATCGAGATATAAGAATTCATGCAACAAAAGAAAATCAATCTTTTATTCAACCATTTTCGCTTAACAATGATAAGTCATGATTTAGTAGAGTCTTTTTATCTTTGAAGGGAGTAGAAACAGAAGTAAAGAAACTTGCAGGAAGGTTGGAGAAGAAATCTGCAGAATCAATGAATAAGAAAATGCAGAATCAATAAATGAAATATGCATTTACATCTCTCTCATAATAAACTATGAATGAAAAATATGCATATACATAATAAACATTTACATCTTGTAGAATCAATGGATGTAAAATATGCATTGATTGTGTTGAGTCAAAAAAAATCGAGACAATAAAACTTATTAAATTGAGCTCGAGTAGAAGAATGCATCAGCAACTTTCCAGAATATCATCACCTTATTTAACAGCGCAATCATCAAAAGTGTTAAGCGATTGTTGAGATGTACATAAAGCCAACCATTGAGTTTAATGATCAATACATAAAAAAGATCCTCGAGGCCAGGCTTTTGCGCCTCAATATGTGTCCCCTTAATCTGACATCATAAACATGACCTGCATCAGGAAAAAAAATTCACCTTTCCTTTCTTCTGAGTAAATACTACACCTATCACTTAGGTCCAATTATCTAAGATTCATTCTTTGATTGCACAATTTGTATAACAAATAAATGCAAAGACGTCATAGAAGAATTTTTGTTTGGTTTCTCTTAAACAAAAATAGCAGCCTAGCTTATACAGAGCCACAACCCAAACCATTCATAAAAGTGGGTATTTTGAAGCAACTATATCCCTTTAATAGTGCTAAACAACATAACATAAACGTGACTGATAAGGGAGTAAATTTGATAAAAGTTTAGGTTAAAGAGAAGCAGCAAAATTGACTAAAGCGGGTATTTTGAAGCAAATTTCTCACTTAAATTTTACAACTTCTATTTAACTAACAACTACCAAAAAAGGAGGGATGTAGATAGTTCAAATGGGGCTAAAATAACAGGACTGATAAGGGAGTAACCTTATGTTATTCATACAACTTGACTTGTAAAAAGTATAGGAATAGAAATCCAGAATCCACACATAAACATGAGGAATAGGAGAGCAGATACGCAGATAAACGAAAATCATATAAAGGCCTTCTGGTAGTAGAAGTAAAAGGTGGAGCTCATTACAAATACTTACGTGATCATTGAAGAGTGGTTAAACAAAACAAAAAATAGTGCTATGTAAATCACTTGAAATGTGTCCAAAACATTGAGAGAATCAATTGCACATACAGAAGGATCTAACAGCAGGGTGTTATCACAAAATATATGTTGTAGATGAGGGTCACTTTTCATCCACATGAAACCATCTAAGATTTGATCTAAAATCTAGAAGGAAAAAAAAAAAAGTAAACCATGTTACACAAAACACACATTATGAATTAAAATGTGTTTGATGGGGAAAATAACAGGGAATGACAAACACAATCATCAGACATCATATTTCTTGAAAATCAAAATGGCAAAACCAAAGAGAGTTGCCAATAATTACATGTGAAAGACAATACTACTTCTGTGCATTCTGCAGTGTTAAAAAACTACTCTAGTCAATGTTAAAAATGAAACCTAATAATTAATATACAAACAATCCCAGCAGCTTCAAAGAAAAGTGTAAAGAAATGGAAAGTGTGCTACCTTCAAAAACTTCTTCCTCTAAATCTAAATAACAACACCACCAACTCCAAAATCTGTGTTAATATCCAAGAGAGAGGGAAACTCATCATGTCAGAATAGTAGTAAGGGAAGAAGAGAGGGATAGCTCGGAAAAAATGCTTGAAAAGTTAAATCCACCCGTTAAAATTCCAGACTCCAACCATTATTTGTAGTGATAGTGCAACAATAACATATCATTTTTAGGTCACAAATTTCACTATAATGCCTTCTCTTTACATGAAATGAAAAATCAACGGAGGCAGCCATTATCAGACTTGAAAGTATGTAATGTAATAAGGTTGAATCTCATCTCATAAGCTCATTACATTGGAATATTGTAAATAGAATCGCTGCTGAAATTCTAAGCAACCAATCAAAGGATAGTTATCACATTTTATCATGAACAAAACAAAAGAGAGCAGCATGCGCTGCTGTTTGTTGTTGCTGGCCTTGCTCCATTTTGAGAGTGAAGCTCAAATTCATTTACCCTTGTCCATTGGCTTTTCATATTTAGGGCAAAAACATCTCAGCACATCCATAGTTGCTCTTGCTGCTCCACTATGCCTTAGCTGCAACCACAACAAACTGGTCTCTTAGAGCAATAATCCACAGCTTTGCACCCACACCTACACCACAGTTTTTGCCTATAAATACTGAGTATAGTAACCGTGAAACGGGGGGGCAACAGAACTACAATCACAGAAAAAAAATTAAAACTCAACATCTGAGTTTTAATTCACTAGAATAGGCACAGTCTTGAAAAACGGTTCTAGGGGAGTAGAAAACACTGGTTCAGAATTCAGAAATTAAGGTGATTCTTTATACTCTCTGATTATCTTGTTAAATTCTATAAAATGCAAAAACTACATGTGTGTTTAATCTTTCCGTAGTGTATATATGTTTAGTTCTTTTTTAACTTGACTTTTATTTTACAAATATATTGCTACTGTAATATGTAATACTAGTCTATTTATAATATTATGTTTGAAAATATATTGTCTTAGAGAGTAGAAGAGAGTACTCTGTTTTTTTTCCAAAAAATATATCATTTCCAGTAACAAATTTTAAGATGTGAGAAGAGAAGAGAGGAGATAGAACGACAAAGAGAAGAAAAAAGGAAACCAAACCTCATTCTCCGGCCACCGTTTGCGGTAGTCACCGCCGTAGACCACCGTGAACCACCGTCATCAACAACACAGCCACCACCAAACGCCCTCTCTCTCTCACTCCAAACAACCACCGTCACGTCACCGTTCACCAACACCATATAACCACCGCTAAAATCATCAATAACCACCGCCGGAAAAGCACCCAAAACCACTCACGAATCACCACCATCTAACCACCATCGAAGCTACCAAACAACCACCGTCGCTAGCCTTCCTCTTCCCTTCTCGTTTCTCTCTCTCTCTCTCTCTCTCTCTCTGTATGCGCTATGTATTGGGGATTTAGGGATTTCAAGTCCTTTTATTCTTTTTTTTAAATACCCTTTTATTTGTTTACCATTTATTTATTTATTAATTTTCAAAAACAGAACCACTAACGTAATGTAACTCCCCACCCATGTTCTATTATATTTACTAGCTGCCTGACCCGTGCTACGCACGGGGTTGACTAAATTTTAGTTAGTAAAACTAAAGTAAAATCGGAAGGGGAAACCCTCTTTAATAAACCAATTATTAAAGACAACAGTTTTCTGTCCACTGCAGGAATTAAACTCGGGAGCACTAAGTCGACCCTGTGTCCCAGGGTAGCTTATGCTAGTGGACCAATGATGTTGGTTTGTAAAATATATAGTCAAATAATTGTGGATTGAAATTAAATTATAGCTATAAATTAAATAAGAAGATTATAAAATTTAAAAAGAATATTGACAAAAAACGTTGAAATTAAACATCCATAGATAATGGGAAGAAAATGTATAAAGCTTTTAATAACATAATCCATATTTATCAAATGTAAATATAAAAATTTAGCCCATGATAAGAAAGAAAAGAAGACAACACAATTAAAAACTAAAACACGTGGGTATCATGCATAGTTGTATGAAAACTCATGATAAAATAGGAGCAGTTATACAAAGTTGAAAGAAGATGGTGGAGGTTGTATTATAAATGTGGCTGAAGTTCCCGTTGAAAGAAGATAAAAATTTAAACACCAGTTAAAGTATGTTTTTAATACCGTTTGATGCGAAATGACAAAAATAAAGAAGACAACACAAATAGAAAGTGAAACACGTGGGTATCATGCAGGGTTAGATGAAAACCACCAATAAAATAGAATCACCTATAGAAAGTTGAAAGTAATGTTAGCTAGTAGCTTATACATAGTTGGTTGAAATATATGTGTATCACTCCCGTGCGATGCACGGGGTGAGCTAGTATCGATGGATGTAAATGTATTAAATCAACTCCTTTTTTTACCAAAAAAACATTAATATTGTGAGAAGATGACTATTAATTAGAAATAGTTTAGTAAATGTATTTATTTTTTCCATGAATCCAAGAAAATTAAATGCATAAAACTACTATTCTTAGTATGTGTAAAGGTAATTGTTTTTGCTTATAATCAAGTCCGGAGGAAGTACATCAATACATCATGCAAGGTTAAATAAAAATCACCATTAAAATAAAAACACCTATACAAAATTGTAAGAAAATGTTGGGGAGTTCTATTGTAAATGAGACCGAAGTTCCCATGGAAAAAAGTTAACTTTTAAATATAAATTAAATAACAATATTATAAAATTAAAAATAAACTTTAACAAAGACAGTGGAATTGAAAATTCACAAATAATAAGAAGAAGAAAAAATATAAAAAGTTTTAATAATGTTATCTATATTTATCAGAAATATAAAAACTTAACCCATAATGAAAAAGAAAATAAGACAACACAAATAGAAAATGAAACATGTATGTAGGTATCATAAAGAGTCTGATTTAAAACTAAACACCAATTAAAGTATGCTTCTAATACTCGCTGGTGCGAAATTATCAAAATAAAGAAGAAAACACCAATTTGAACATGTAAACATTTTTCCGGAACCTATTTTGTCACGAATGTTTTTTTGCTTTTTCATCAAACATGTTATTGAGGAACGAACTTCGCGTATTTGAACATCTAAAAAAAATTTGGGACCCTATAGTATCCCAAAATACATCGTCAGCATCACACTTTACGTATTTTATCACAAACTTATTATTATTTTTTACCAAACCGGTTATTTACAAAGATACTTCTGGTATTTGAAGACTTAAAAAGTTTTTATGAATCCTAAAGTACCCCAAAACATACTATTTAACATTTCACTTTAAGCATTTTGGTACAAAATGATTTTTTTCACAATCAAGTACACTAAAGCACACTGTTTAGCATCTCACTTTACGTATTTTGTCACAAACTTATTATTATTTTTAACCAAACAGTTTACTTACGAAGAAACTTCTGGTATTTGAAGAATTTTTTTTTATGAATTCTAAAGTACCGCAAAACATACTGCTTAACTTTTCACACGTATTTTGGTACAAAATATTTTTTTTCACCATAAGTACACCAAAGCATGCTGTTTAGCATCTCACTTTACGTATTTTGTCACAAACTTATTATTATTTTTTACCAATCCGTTTACTTTCGAAGAAATTTTTGGTATTTGAAGAGTTAAATTTTTTTATGAGTCCTAAAGTACCGTAAAACATACTGCTTAACATTTCACTTTACGCATTTTTGTACAAAATAATTTTTTTGCCCAAGTACACCAAAACACACTGTTTAGCATCTCGTTACATATTTTGTAATGAAATTAAATCTTTTTTTCACAAAATGGATTATTGAAGAATTTTTTTTGCATATTTAAACATCTAAAATTTTTCGAGACTGTAAAATACCCCTTAAAATATAAAAAAGAAAAAATACAAAATTTTAAAATATAAAAGTAGAAAAAACAAAACAAAAAAAAAATGAAACCAAAATGGAAGAAGGGAAAATAATGAAGAAAAAAAGTAAAACTTTAAAATATAAAAGAATAAAAAGGAAAAAGAGAAAAAATGGAAAAAAGGAAAAGAAGGAAAGAAAATAAAAAGGCTTGGCGCCAATTTGAAGTGGCATGACAAGCCACATATATATAAGAGATTTATTATTGATTTTATTTAACAAATGTTATTATTACTTCTTTTTTTTTAAACACAAAAATGTTATTATTACTGATACCCTCTGTTTCAAGGTTTCACACCTCCCTCCTTTGACTGATTCTTTTGTTTTGATATCATTCATTTTATTCATTAGTTTGATTAGTTGCTTTTATTTCATTGTTAATAACTATAACTACTGTTACCATTTACACCATGATTCTATTTTTTTGTGTTTCTAACCAATACAAATCTTGGGTTTTATCTCACCCTTTTTTATGCTATTAACCAATGAGTCCAACTCATCTTCACACAATCTTAACTCGTTTTGTTTTTAAAATTATGTTTCCAAGAAAACATTTTTTACAAGAACTACGTAGCCTTTGATTTTCTACCGAGAGATACGTAGGAGCGGGGGCACACTCCAGTCAAGCGCAAAAATAAACAACTTTCATTAAGTCGTTTTTAATCCATTTCATGCAAACTCAACAAAAACTCGAATAGGGGGTTAAGTCGACTGTACAGTCGGGTTAGTCAACTTTTTAGGGCCACAAATGAACTGTTACGGATCAGGCCCCTGAAATCTCTATTTGAAACAAACAATTTCCAAAAATAAAAAATACAAACACACCTCTTTCTTTCAAACAAAGAAAACCAATTTTTAAAATAGGGGATTAAGTCGATCGCACGATCGGACTAGTCAGTGTTCTAGGACGAATGAACTGTTACGGATCAAAAGTCCCAGGACCCCTAAATAAAAAACACGAACCAACCAAACCTTTTTTACCAAGAACTACGTAGCTTTGATTTCTCCATCGCACCTGGAGATACGTAGGAGCGGGGGCCCATTCCTGTCAAGCACAAAAAACTAAAATTTTTATTAAGTCTTTTTAGTTCACAATAAAAGGGTAAAATAAGCATTTTCAAAATTAACTTTCTCTTCTACAACTAATTAGCAGGTAACCTTCCTTAGGAAGGATGTCGTGGGGTGCTAGTACCTTCCCCACGCATAACCGACTCCGGAACCCTAATCTGGTCTCAAGGACCCTTATCGAAATCAAAGGGATTTTCCAATGTTTGCCCTTAAACTAAACTTTGGTGGCGGCTTCATTTTTGAACCTTTGAGGAATCCTCACCCGGATTTTTCGGTCGCTACAGCTGGCGACTTCACTGGGGACATTTCAGAGAGTCAAGCCTAGTCTAATTAGTTGTAGGATTAGTTGTTAATTTAATGTTTATTTTTACCCTTCCCTTTTTGTCTTTTATTTCCTATTACATGTGATATTTTTATATGATATGTAAACCTTAGGATAGAAGACAATATTTTTGTATATGTGTTTGTTTGTTTTGCAGCTTGGGGGGTATTCTTGATATTTTGTTCCTCCACACACTCCACTTTTGCACACACGTGAGAATAGTCCTATACCTGGACTGGAGCATAACCTAAGTTAGAACGAGACTGCGTAGTAATGGCCTTCTGGATGTACATCCAGCTCGGTGGTTATGAAAGTCTCACCTAGAGTTTGGTCCCTTTTGAGGGTGCTATCACTTCTAATAGCTTGCCTATTGTCGTGATTAGCATTCTTAACTGGGGTCGTTGGCTCTAGGAACCTTATTTAGGACTCTATAGAGCTACCCTTGAAAGGTTCACGCAATAGAAAAACCGTAGACCTACTCCTAAAGGAACCCTTCTAGGACATAAAGGAGCTTAATTCTCTTGCACTCAAACAAACACTAATACATTTCTTCCCATTCTCTTAAAGAAAAAAATCCAAAAAAACCATGTTTTATCTCATGCATTTTTATTTTCCATTTTCGTTGCATATCATAAAACAAAAAACATCTCATTTTGCATGCATTTCAATGACCGTGGGGGAATTATAAAACCTTTTTTTATAAGCGAGGTGGATACCAGTATGAAAAAAAACATGCACTTGAAAGTCAATCACCAGAATCATACTTTACTCTTCGGATAAAAAGTTTACAATTCCCCGACGCGATGAATTAAACCATATATTCGTATTTCATGCACATTCATTCATTCATTCATTCATGTACTCATGCATCCGGTTTTCTCTCTTCCAAAAATTCAGAATCATGTCAAACATCATGCATTCTTTTCTTTCCATGCATTAAAAAAAAATCACTGCAAGTACCACGCATTTCATTTCATCGCATAAAAAAGACAAGAAGCAATTATTATCCATATAACATAAGTATCTCATTCATTCATAATCATTCCCAAAATATCATCATCAAATAGTGTAAGCATCGCATCATTTACTACATCATTATTATTCGTTCACTCATTCACAACGTTTACAATATCACATCACATAGTGACATTCATGCATCCTTTCACTCATATTGTGATCATAGCTCAAATCCAACATTACTCCATGCACGCATCATTTCCAAATAAATAAATGAATATACAAAAATAGTGTCACCATTCTTGTATCATTCATCATCCAAAATATATATTTCAGTTAGCATTTTGCATATTGCATGGCCTCTAAAAAACAAAAAAAAACATTTAGAATAGTTAGTCTTTCCAAGTGATAATTTCTCCATGCATTTGCATTTTCTTCATGCCTATATATTATAATTTGTTCATTCATGCATTACATTTTTCTTAAAAAAAAAGGGGCATAAAAAATGAGCATAATTTTAGAAAAAAGTTGTGATGAGAGATGAGACATTTTTGCGAAATAATTATTCTTTTTTGGAAAAGTTTAGCCTTACTTAGTTGCAAACTCAAGGTGTGTCAAGGCACTCAATTTTCCAAAAGAAGAAGTTATTCACTATTTGCAGCTCGTCCATAATTTTGGTCAGTAAAGCGATGCATCCCATCCATCCCATGATAAATGGCCAAAATGGTCCATCAAAAATTTCTATCATGTTTTAACTGATGTTAATTCTCTGTGAAGCATTCTTATAGTGAACTTGCATGGCATGTGTAATTACTCTTGTTTGAGTCAGTTACTGTCCCTACCTTATCATCATCCCTCATCCAAGTCTAATCCCACCCCGACCTCCCATAAAGTATATACTCCCCACATCAGTACCTAGTTGACTAAATACCTCGTCAACATTGTATTCCCTTGGTGTAAGTCCTTTACAAAAAAAAATCAAAAAGAAATTCAAAAAGCCTGTTAGGTTGAAAACTCGCAAGAGCAACCTAAGCAAAAATTAGGGCATGAAAATAAATATAGAAAAATAAGCAAATATATAAAAGTAAATAAATTATTGTCCTTGAGTTAATCTTTGAGAAAACAAGCAATCATGAATTGAAATGAAGTTTGGCCATCTTTCCATATCCCCAAAAAAATCCAAAAAAATCCAAAATCCAAAAAAGAAATACCCTTTGCCACCCACCTTGAGCCAAAAAATCAAAAATTCAATCACCTTAGACAAGGATCAATTCCACATCTAAAGATGGTGTATCACTTTTATCAGCTCACTCAGCTCAAAAAAAAAAGAAGAATCACAAAAAAGGAAAGTGAAATTCAAAAAAAGAGGATTCAAAAAAATCCTGAAAAAAAGATAAAAGCAAAAGAAGTCAAAATTGTGAGCTGATACATTTTACCATGAAACGCATAAGAGATCCTTGTCTCAATAAACCCTCAAACACTTCAGTGGGTATGATTATCCCTTCTTTCGTAAACCCTCAAACACTTCATTGGGACTAATTATCCCTTCTTTCATAAGCCCTAACCCCTAACCATTGGCCACATTACAACCTCTTTCCTTCACAAACCCCTAACCATTGGCCACATTACAAAACCATTTCTTCCATAAACCCCTAACCATTGGCCGCATTACAACCCTAAAAAGTCCATTCCGATCAATGACCGATTGCTTTCATTTTCTCAAAGTTTTAATTTTAGGACAAATAAGTTTATCTATTTACAATATGTTGGCTCAAAAAAAAAAGAAATAAAAAAAAAAGAAGAAAGCTCAAAAAAAATCAAAAGGACTTGCACTCCAAGATTCATTCAAGTCGCATTGATATTAAGACAATGTTTAGTGATCACCAAGTGAAGTTTTCATCATATCAAAAAGTCAAGACTGTCATATTCTTTGGGATTTCTCTTAAAGAGAGCCAAAAGTTCGTACTAGGACCATCACCCAGATCCAAAGTGGGGGCATTCCCTTCACCGCTCCTTCCGCTTAAGCTTTGGAAAATTTGTCCATTGTCATCCCCATTCATATACCACACCCAATCTATATAGCCATTACCCTAACCCGGTCACCTTTAAACAACCTCATTCAGAGCAACCATTTGGAATACTATCCAAAATGGGGAAATCCAGTCACTCTCCACTCCACCTAAAGTGAGGAAATTCACCCTACACCCATATCATCCCCTTGTTATATTCACACCCATAAAATCATACAAGGGCAATTTCTCAACTCATTATCCTAAATGCACCCTTCCACAATGCTACTCTAGTCGGGGAAACCTTGTCCTTATCATATTTGGGGCAACACCAAACTCGGTCGGTTGAGACAAAATCTTCTGCTTTCACCTTTTATTCCAAAGTCAAGCCATTCCCAATTCACCATTTTCTCTACACCTCTAGCTGTTGTCACCACTACACGGGGGCAAGTTAGCCATTCACTGGCCTCGGAAGTCTAAATTGGGGCAGTACCTACAATTCTTGAGTTGGGAAAAAGCCCACCTTTCATGACTTTGGCAAAAATCTGTCATTCATCCCTTCATATGCCACATATGTCCATACCGTAGACCTAGAACCAAGTTAACTGACTCATCCATCTATATTTGGACTACTATACATCTTTACTAAACAATGCTTCAAAGAGAGAGAACACAGGCTAATAATGTGATACTGAAAATCCACGTAGTTAACTTTGTGGACCTAAACTTCAGTCATCATGGGGCATCATAAGGGAAGAGCAAAATAAGCGAGCTTCCAAATACAGTCAAGTACTTTTTCACATCAGTATCTGTTAATAACCACCTTGAGATTGCCATGTTTGAGTTCAAACCAATTTTTCCAAGGAATGACTAATTCAAAATATTCACTTCTCTGCTTCTCGCATCAAAAGACTCGCATATCATCATTACCAAAAATGTTTCTATATCTCAACCATATCATTTCATCGCACCATGCACTTCCTTTTATTCACCACAACATTTGCATCAAAGCATTACATTTGCATCATGTTCACATTCTTGTTTCATGCATCCATCATATACCAAGAAAAAAAGTAAAATAACAAAAGAGAGAAAGAAGTCAGTCATTTCATACACTACCCCTCCAAAATAAATCGTTGCACGTGCATCCATTACATACATGCATACACATACCATTCATTGCTCCAATAGACATCCCGAACGTCTGTCATTTTGCTCTTCCTTCGATCAAAATGCCAAGCGATGATCCAATTACACATTTCACTCAGATCACCCAGTTGATCCTTCAGACCGATCGAGGTCCATAACATCAGATCAGTACAGACATATGTTGATCTGTAAACCAGACCATTGTGGTCCATAAGTCAGACAAATATGCAGACACATATTGCTCCATAAATCAGACATGTCGGTCCATAGCCAGACCAATTGTGGTCCTTAAATCAGATTAATGTCGGTCCATAAACTTGATCATTCCTGTTGATCCTTCAGACCCCAAGTGGTCCTTCAGAGCCCCAGTGCTCCTTATTTATTGCTTTCCCAATCGGCTTCAACTGTTGATTCCTATCTACTTCCTTTTCTTAAGTCAACGCGACGAGCGCTGAATCTTATATCACACATCAGATCGCAGTGTTAGCACAGAGTCTAGCATAGATCCTTCAGACCAAATCGGTCCTTCAGTTCAGTTCGATTTAACACATCAAAAGGACGGCTTCGAACTCTACCTTCAGATCATAACGTCGCCACTGAGCGCGACGGATCCTTCAGACCCCCAGTGGTCCTTCAGATCAGCTGTGTTCGCCTATGACATAGCGTAAATCCTTCGTGGTCAACATATCAGTTCTAGATCTGATCTTGACCCTCACAACCACTTGCCGCGTAGGTCACCCTCAGACTGTTTTACTAGTACCATAGCTAGTTGTAGTCCATCAGACCATTTTTTGGTCCATCAGGCCCAGGCAGCCCTCTAGACCTATCGGTCCTTCAGTTTAATTTGAATCAATGCTACAGGCATCGACTACGGATTAGACCTTCAGACTAATCAGTCCTTCAGATCCCAAGTGCTCCTTCAGAGCCCTAGTGCTCATTCAGAACCCCAGTGGTCCTTCAGAGCCTCAGTGCTCCTTCTTTATTGCTTTCTCGTTGACACGCCAAGTGTTAACCATTACCTGTAAATTCTCAAAACCCCCAACTTTCCTACTAATCGGACAAAATTAGCGTCTATTTTATCTTTATTTCTATTCCTACGATGAAATCTTGAAAACCATTCATTTTTCTACGGAATATAAATAAAGAGGGGCAGCTGTTATACCCTAATTTTGTCCGGCTAATTTTAAATTCTCTTAGAAAAAATCAAAAATATTACTTATTGTGCATTTTGAGGTTTTAATCGTTAACACGTGTCAATTTGCGTTCGTTAACGAACTTGCGACTTTTATTCTCGTTGCACGCACATGTCGTTTCTAATCATGTACCCGTTTTTATTTTCGTTGCGCACGCGTGTCTATTTTGGTACTCATTACTTTATTGTTATCATTATATTTATTAGTTTAAGTTATCATCATTATTTTTGTTATAAATGAAAGGAGATATGCAATTTAAGTTGATTAGTCAAACTGCCCTTTTATTACAAAAAAACATATCAAAGTTACAATTTTTGCTACAGATGTAGACAAAAAAACAAAAGCAAGAAAAGTACAAAATTTTAAAACAAAAATATAAAAAAAAAAGAGAGCAGCATGCGCTGCTGTTTGTTGTTGCTGGCCTTGCTCCATTTTGAGAGTGAAGCTCAAATTCATTTACCCTTGTCCATTGGCTTTTCATATTTAGGGCAAAAACATCTCAGCACATCCATAGCTGCTCTTGCTGCTCCACTATGCCTTAGCTGCAACCACAACAAACTGGTCTCTTAGAGCAATAATCCACAGCTTTGCACCCACACCTACACCACAGTTTTTGCCTATAAATATTGAGTATAGTGGGGGGGGGGGGGCGGGACGGGGGACGGGGGACAGAACTACAATCACAGAAAAAAAATTAAAACTCAACATCTGAGTTTTAATTCACTAGAATAGGCACAGTCTTGAAAAACGGTTCTAGGGGAGTAGAAAACACTGGTTCAGAATTCAGAAATTAAGGTGATTCTTTATACTCTCTGATTATCTTGTTAAATTCTATAAAATGCAAAAACTACATGTGTGTTTAATCTTTCCGTAGTGTATATATGTTTAGTTCTTTTTTAACTTGACTTTTATTTTACAAATATATTGCTACTGTAATATGTAATACTAGTCTATTTATAATATTATGTTTGAAAATATATTGTCTTAGAGAGTAGAAGAGAGTACTCTGTTTTTTTTCCAAAAAATATATCATTTCCAGTAACAAATTTTAAGATGTGAGAAGAGAAGAGAGGAGATAGAACGACAAAGAGAAGAAAAAAAGAAACCAAACCTCATTCTCCGGTCACCGCCGTAGACCACTGTGAACCACCGTCATCAACAACACAGCCACCACCAAACGCCCTCTCTCTCTCTCTCTCTCACTCCAAACAACCACCGTCACGTCACCGTTCACCAACACCATATAACCACCCCCAAAATCATCAATAACCTGGAGATACGTAGGAGCGGGGGGGCCCACTCCTGCCAAGCACAAAAAACTAAAATTTTTATTAAGTCTTTTTAGTTCACAAAAAAAGGGTAAAATAAGCATTTTCAAAATCACTTTCTCTTCTACAACTATTTTGCAGGTAACCTTCCTTAGGAAGGATGTCGTGGGGTGCTAGTACCTTCCCCACGCATAACCGACTCCTGAACCCTAATCTGGTCTCAAGGACCCTTATCGAAATCAAAGAGATTTTCCAATGTTTGCCTTTAAACTAAACTTTGGTGGCGGCTTCATTTTTGAACCTTTGAGGAATCCTCACCCGGATTTTTCGGTCGCTACACTTAAGAACAAACAGAACCTGTTCATTGCACCGATTTATAGAGATTCAACAATGTCAATAAGGAAATGAGCCTTAAACAGATAAACACATTGTATTACACTCTAGTAAAATTCATAAAATGCAAATTTTAACTCTAGGTTCCTGCACAAATTTATAAAATGTAACTCCATAATAGTAATAATAATAAGATGTATATGTAAGTATACATTTCATCAAGCACCATGTGTGCATACTAAAACTAAAACAACAGATTAAATAAATATTAAAGAGAAGAAGTAAAAGAAAGGAAATAAACAATCAAATGAATGAAGTTGAGAAGAAGTAGATATAATAAGAACCCTATTACAGCATGACTTTGGAATTAAAAAATTTAAAACTAAAAAGATAGAAAATACCTGAGTATGTAGATCCAAAGCCTTCAAATCCAAAGTTTTCACATAATCTCCCAATTCCTCCTCTCTACCAAAAGAAAAATCAAAAACAAAAAAAAAATCAAGAATCAGAAAAAATGAGAGATTTAGAGAGAGGGAGGGAGAGATACAGTGGTTAACCTCTTGTAGCCCTAAGTTTCATCTCTCTCCCTCAGCATTTTTCGTTTTATCTCTCTCTCTCTCTCCTTCGTTGCCCTTCCCTTTCTTCTTCGTCTCTTCTTCTCAGCTTTTCATTTGGTGTCGATTTAAAAAAAATTGCTGCCCAAATGGTTTTCTCCTTTTGCTGAGTAGGAAAAGATGAAAGTTTGAGATATAGGGTCTTTGAATCAGATATGGTTTTGAATCAGATGGTCAAAAATTTCAGATTTAGGGTTTTCAAAATTATTCAACAGCCTCTTTGAATCAGATATGGTTTTGTAGAGGATGTTGAGAGCATCTTGATGATTAGTAGGGTATGATTAATGGCTGCTTGTGGTGGCTGAAAAATGGATCAGAAATGGGAAGAGAGGGAGAGAAGAAGACGAAGAGAGGGGAGAGAAAGGAGAAGGTTGGTCAGAAATTTTTGCCCGTGGATTTTGATGTTTAGCTGCCAGTGAAAAGCGGGTCGACACTAAATTCAAAATTCAAAGTGCCCTTGAAATGACAAATGTATCCTTTTCCATTATTAAGTAAAGTAGAGGTGGCAATTAGAGGTGGAGGTTAGTATTGGTAATTTAAGTGTTGTTTATTTGATTAAATAGATATTAGATAGATAGATAGATTAGATTAGATAGATAGATTAGATTAGATTTATCCTTTTATGTCTATGTAAGTGTTTTTGTGTGTTTGTTTTTTTTTTACCGTGTTTTGTTGCGCAATATTTATTTGCTCTGTCAGTGACTAATCTATTGGTTCGAGACTAATCTATTGGTTCGAGCCCAATTACCAACCTTTGTTAGTGTGTGTGTATCTATATATATATTTTTGTGTGTATTCCAGGTATTTTTTAATTTTTTTGATACAGAATGATTTTAATATAAAATGTTTGTTCTCTCCAGAAAAATGCAAGATCATGGTCAATATTTGTTTGTTTGTTGCAATTTATTTAACCCCAATTTTGGATAGAATAAAATATTTTAATTTATTTATTTATGTTTATCCCGCCTAAGCTCTTTATTTATTTGTACTCAACTTAAACTATTCATTCAATAGACTATCCAAATAGTATTTTTAATGAGATTTTTTTGGTCGGAATAGTTTTGTTGCTATAACGTATGCTTATATTTTAATTTATAATGTTTTTAATATTTATATTTTAATTTATATCTTTTATATTTTATTAGATTAAAATATACCTTCAATATGAAATGTCATGATACGTTCTCCGGACTGAGATACCTCCTAAAGAATGATTAAAGAGAGGAAATAGCTAGATTTTGAATATATTTCATTTGATACAAATTATGAGGTCAATACAATGCTTATATATGCTAGTGGATACACACCATAAGGAGGATACATCACCCACACAATAACATTGCTACCTAACAAACTAATAAGAGAATATCCCTAAAAAGCCTCTTCTAGAATAAATTAAAAGAGTCATTATTTCATTGACCTCCATCATCAGATCATTACCTACACCATCAAAATCAATCTTGTCCTCAAGGTTATAAATTTTTTCTCTATGAATAGATTTTCCTGGATCCCATTGCTTGAATTGGAGTGACCAAAGAACTTTAGACATTTGAGCTTTCCTTGATGTATTACTACGAGAGAGTTGGAGTCCTCGACAATAGTAACATGCACCTCAAACATCTTGTTGCACAAGTGGTAATTGATTGCATCAGTTTGTGAAAATATGGTTGCTCCTGACCATGAAGAACTGAAACAGCAATATCTTCTTAAGTTACGCATCTCATAGCTGGAGTCTGATAAACTTGACGCTTTCCGTTACTAACATAATTTTCCATCTCGTACTCAAACATGTTGGAAGTGTTACTAGTAGAGCTGTCAATTTTGGCCCAGCCCAGCGGGCTGGCCTAGTGGGCCAATTATTTGGTTGTGCCGGGCTCAAAAAAGAGAGGCCCAAAAACAACGCTAAGTTTTTTGGCCCAGCCCAATGGGCTCGATCATATTTATGGGTTGGGCCGGGCTGGCCCTTGGGCTGGTGGGCTGGTCCGTGGGCCGGTGGACAAAGCGGTAATATATTATTCATGGTGATTTGTAAAGCCAAAACAGATTTAAATTGACTTTGTTTGAGCCAAAACAGATTTATTTATCTTATGTATAAAGTATGTTACTCTCAAAATATTGTCTTTATGTATGTTGCTCATTTGTAGAAAAAACTATGGTTAAAATTCTAAAAATTCAATGATTTGTGGCCCATTGGGCCATGGGCTGATGTCGGGCCGGGCTGGACCATAAAATACGCAGCCCATTAGAATATTGGGCAGCCAACCCAGCCCACAAATGCTGTTTGGCCCTATGGGCCGGGCCGGGCCGGGCCAGACCCAGCCCATTGACAGCTCTAGTTACTAGGAAGTTAAAGTTTTCTAATCTTGATTGCAGCAATAAGGACACGAATTAAATCCTTAGCACGATGGAAGGAGAGGGAGAAGAGAGTACACAGTAGTGTTGTAGTAGCGAAAAGAAAAGACGAAGGAATTTATTACACAATGTTTAAGAAAAAGTAACTATGGAAATAATCCACGCTGGTTGTTTTGCAACAGTTGGCTTTAAATGTGTAGCGCCGTAAGGTTAAAGATTCTTTTTTAAAGAAACCAAGTAGGGTCATTTTTGCACAATCGGCGTAAAATCATAAGTGTTCTAAAGTGCATATGCAGCTAAATATTCCATGCTAGTTGTTAAAAAAATACTCGACGTGGATTTTCTAGCGTTGTAATGTTTGGTATTCATTCTTAAAAAAGCCACTCCAGACGTTTGTAAAGACCCAACGTTGTACATTAAGCTTTTTAAAATCTATATGATGCAACTAAACCACGCCAGTTGTGTTGAAATACCCGATGTGGAAAGTTTGACACAAATTGCGCTACTAAAAAACTTCATGTTTTAATTTCAGAAATGCCACCACGTGTGTATTTAACACCAACTTTAGCTACATCCGGCGTTAAATCCCAAATTATTATGTCATTCGTGTACTAGTGATTATTGTTGTGCTCAACTACTTTAAATTATGCATATTTTTTATTTTTATAGTTTTATTTAACATTAGGTTCCGGATTTATCATTTTTGACGTATTTCCAAAAAAAAATTAAATCAGAGGCAATATTGTCCGTTTTGTCAAATTGGGGGTATGAGGCCGGGAAGATATACGGAGCTTGTAGCCCCAACAAACCGATCCTCTTTAATTCTTTATTATGTTATTTTCTCATGTGAACAAAGACTAAATATGGTGAAGGAAAGTCGTGTTGATCGAAAACATGACACGACAATATAGTATTATAAATTAAAAGAAAGAGAAAAGAAAGTACACCGATTAAATATTTCATCCCTGACTTTGTCAAATTATTACGAATATTAATTTACAATAGCCTACAAGCCTTTAAACTAATGAAAGTAAGATCTATATATTGTGTTATTTGTGCCATGTTAGTTTCTCATCATCACAAATAAAAAAGGCTTGAAATATCGACATGTCTTACTTATCGAAACTAGTTGTGTTCCTAATTGGAGTTATTATCATCTTCATCAATGTGGGAAATTCCGAGTCTCGAACACCACCATCCAGAGGACCACCCAATATCTCCATCCCAGAAAAACCAACCATACCGCATCCCACGCCGGGAAAGCCAGTTCGCCCGCAGCGTATGTACCGCCATTCTACAAGCCCCTGAACCAAGAAGGCTCTTTAAAGATAAATTGTAGCAACATAACATATTTGAATAATACGTTCAAGACTTCAAGCGCATACAATGAAAATGAGAACTTTTTAGATATCTTACACTCTTAATTTATCCATTTGTCTATGTAAGTGATATATTCAAATGTATTTTTGGGTGTTTGCTTTTTTTTACCGTGTTGATGTATACAAAGCCGGTGGCCGGCTTTGCCGATCCGTGTGTTTCTTCCTTCCAAATTTAAGAGCTTTTGCTATAGTCAATATTCGAATTTGAGACCTTAGGGAGGGACCTAGCACAGTTACCACTCGAACCAACCATTGTTAGAATATATATATATATATATATATATATATATATATATATAT
Organism: Astragalus glycyphyllos; assembly: GCA_963573325.1. Classification (NCBI taxonomy): domain Eukaryota; kingdom Viridiplantae; phylum Streptophyta; class Magnoliopsida; order Fabales; family Fabaceae; genus Astragalus; species Astragalus glycyphyllos. The sequence goes on along the minus strand of OY754314.1, from coordinate 44,748,363 downwards.
ATATATATATATATATTGTGTGTGTATTCCATTTATATTTTTAATATAATGTGGAACTTTAAATGGTGTTCCAATGAGAAAATTGGACTCATATTATCTAGGTTTAAATATTCGTTCGGTCCCTGCAAATACACGCATAATCCAAATAGGCCCCTGTAAAAAAAAACTTCAAAATAACCCTTACAAAATATAAATTGTTTACGGTTAGGCCCCTCGGTCAGTTTTCCATCAAAAAATATTTTAAAACAATAATAAATGCCACGTGTCATCACTCATTGGACCATTATGCCACGTGTCACTGAATGCTACGTCATCATCACATGTCACCATGGACACATGGCACTGACAGGTGCCACGTCAGCAACCAATGGATGGTTGCCACGTGGCACCTCACATGGCAATGAAGAGAATAGTGTGTTACTAGAAAATTAAATATTTTGGCAGAAGTGGGGATTGAACCCATGACCTGGGTGTGGAGTACAACATTAAATACCACCCTGCTACCTAATATTTTGTGAATCAATAGCCAACTACATTTATTTAATATGAACCAAACATTGGGTATTAAAAAAAGACACTATTTATCTTCTTCACCCAACAACTCAAAAACGGGTCACAATTGACCCGATTTTGACCCGACTTTATCTATCATTTTAAGCAAATATAATGCATGATTTTAAGCAACTAGAATTCGTATTACGTAATCGAACAAAAGCCCCTAAAGAATTAAACGAAATCAACATTTGAGATTTTCGATTTGAATTAAATGAAACTGGAATTAAACGAAATCAACATTTGAGATTTTCGTTTTTTGGTTTGATTTCGTTCTTCTTGTTCATGAAAACGCAATAATTTTGATTTTCGTTTTTCGGCTTGATTTCATTTTGTTAATATGAAGAAGAAGATTAAAGTGTTGCCATTGAAACTGAAAGAGAGAGGTTGCAGTAAGTAATTGTTGAAGATGAAGAGTTGAAGAAGTGGTTTTAATTGTTTTGTAACAATATAAATATAGTTGAATTGGTTTAATATCACAATTGAAGTATTGGTTGAGTGGTAATTTTCCTTGTGTGCCATTAAGAGGTAGTGGGTTCAAGTCCCTCTATTGACATTTTCAAAATTTATTTTGAGTGTAACAACACTGCCACGTGGCAACCATCCTATTATCTTTGGTTTTGTCAAAAAAAAAAATACTCTCTTAAATTTGATTTAGACTTAACTGCGGTTTTTGTATCCTTATTTTATCAGTTCTGCAAGTTCAGTCCTTTCATTTTTTGTTAGTTTGGGTCCCCCGTTTTTATGACATTCAGAATTTTACTCCTTCATTTTTTCCCGCATTTTGATCCCTTAATTTTATTAAACCCACATTTTAGTCCTCCAGTTCAATTCTCATCCAATTTTTGACAGAAATGCTGATGTGGCACCAATGTGGTGACGTGGCAGACACGTATCGTGCTGACATAATCATTGTGTGTTGACAATGAGACAAGTTTTCACATATTTTATTAGTGAAACAAGTTTTTATCTATTTATATTTTCAATTATATATTATATATATTATTAGACTAAACAAAGATTACTATAATTTATGCTTATATTTTAATTTATATATTTTCTCATATTTATATGTTAATTTATATTTTTTATATTTTATTAGACTAAACAAAGATCACTCTATACATTTTTGTTACGAAAACATTTAAATAGACAAATTAGGAAAAATAATTGTGTTATAATTAGAAAGATTATGTTTCCAATTATTGAAAAAGTTAGTTTGGCAGCAAGTTTGATACAATTGGCTTAATATTGATATAATTCGAATCAATAACTTTATTTTTAAAACCAACCATATTTAATTAATGTTGTAAAAATTTTATAAAACAACCCTAAAAATATAACTAATTCATTTAATACCAACATTTCTAAGAATGCCTATTAGTAATGTAAAACATTTATTAATGTTTTACATTACTATAACTAATTCATATAACTAATTCATATAACTAATTCATTTATTAATGTAAAACATTAATATAAATAATAATAATAATAATATATGAAACATTTAAATTCGGTTGAAAGAAATTTTTGTAAATAATATTAAAAATTAATATGAATCATTAACATTTAAAATAATATATTAAAAATTGAACAACACACGAGTGCCACGCCACCAACTTAATGCCACATTTGTATTTTCACCAAAAATTGGATGGAAATTCAATGGGGGACTAAAATTGTTGATTTGAAATCAACGCTCCTGATCACCCCGATCCGATCCAACGGTCTGGATCCGGTCAAGAGCCGCATTACCTTTACCTACGTCTATAAATACGGCACTGACCCCAAGATTCCGGTACGCTTCTCTCATTTATACCTCTTACTGACTTCTGAGCGCTGATTCTGACCCGCGCGCGAGGCATTCTTCCGACCTCGAGCCAAGGAAAAGACCACACAGAGACTAGCTATTGATCCAGGATCCCGGATCCGAGGTCACAGACTGAACAGTTTCGAAGGACAGTTTCGATTTGCCAATTTTAACAGTTTCGAAGGCTAGTTTTGAATTTCCAATACCAACGGTTTCGAAGGCCAATTTCAAATTTCCAATTTCGACAGTCTTGAATGCCAGTTTGGAAGGCTAGTTTCGAATTATCAATTTCAACAGTTTCGAATGCCAGTTTCGAAGTGCCAATTTCAATAGTTTCGAATGCAGGTATGGAGAAAGCCAATATATTTGAAACCAAATGTATATTTCACACTGACTGGTAGATACTTAGTATTTATCACCAATTCGGTCAAATGATAAATATTGGAGGGCTTTTATTAGTGTCGAAAATTACTCTTTATACCATGTCAAAGATATAGTCGAAAAAGAGAGTTTCGAAGATTACTAGAAGTTTGAGAGGCCGGATGTTATCAAGAAATATGGAAGACTCAAAGTGTGTGATAGATTGTTGATAATTGAAGCAAGTTATGAAAAAGAAGTTAATGGGATTTTTTCTGGTACAAAAAGAAGTTACTAGGAAGTTATTAGTGGTTTCTTTTTCAATTATACAATGACTTTGGGTAATAATCAAACTTGTTTTATACCAGTTCAAAACTGTCTGTAGACGTAGAAGTGTTGAAGCAGTCTTTGGAGGAAAAACTAATCATCTTTATTATGTTATTTTCTCATGCAAACAAAGACTCACTGATGCTCAAAAAAAGAAAAAAATTCCGGAAAGCCGTGTTGATCATAAACATGATATGACCGTACAATATTATAAATGAAATGAAACAGAAAAGAAAATACACCGGTTAAATTTTTCATCCTTGACTTTGTCAAATGACTATGAATCTTAATTTACAATAACCTAGCTATCATGGTGCAAAAACTACCTCTCCAATCACTCTCAAGCTTGTATAAATTAAAGAAAGTAAGATCTATATATTGTGTTATTTGTGCCATGTTAGTTTCTTATCATCACAAATAAAAAAGACTTGAAAGATCGATATGTCTTACTTATCGCAGCTAGTTGTGTTCCTTGTAGTTATTATCATCTTCACCTTTGTGGGGAATTCTGAGTCTCTACCCTCTCATCGACCCAGAATCCCCGTCCCAGGAAAAAGAAGCATACCGCATCGAAAGCCGGGAAAGCCAATTCGCCCGCCGCGTACGCACCACCACCACTCTACTAGCCCCTGAACCAAGATGGTTCTTTAAAGATAAACTGAAATCAGCATAAAATATCAGAATAAATACGTTCAATGTGTATTCCATGCATCTTTTTAAATTATGTATGTGTATGTGTATTCCATGTTTCATTTATATACTTTGTATATTGTGACACTAAATAAGGAGTACTATAATTTATAAAATCTCTCATAGTTATATCTTAATTTATATCTTTCATACTTTATTAGATTAAACTAAAAGTAACTCAAGATCACTTGCATGAGATGGTAGAGATCTCTTTCAACTTAACCAAAGTACGGGTTCGAATCAAGCCTTAAGCATGCAGTGATGTTAAATCTCTTGAGGGAGAGCTTTGCCGCTCATTGTGCTCATACCCGATTCGAGGGATTAGTTTCTGCAGTTGTGCGCAAAAGATACCCGATTTATACCAAAAAACTAAACTAAAAGTAGGTTATGTTACAAAACTGATGTCATGATTTGAGTGTTTGATGAAAAGTAGATTATATTTCCAATTATTAAAATAAGTTAGTTTGGCAGTACCTTTGATAAAATTGGCTTAATTATTATAATTTGATTCAGTAATTTTATTTTAAAACTGATTATATTTATTGAATTAACGTTGTAAAAAGTTTATAAAATAACTTTAAAAAACTAATTAATTCATTTAACACCAACATTTCTAAGAATGCCTATTAATATTATATATAGTTTATTAATATAAAATATTAATGATAATAATCTCTTATGAAACATTTAAAGTCGATTAAAAGTAATTTTAGCAACTAATATTGAAAATACCAATCATTAATATTTAAACTAATATATTAAAAATTGAACGGCACATGAGTGCAACGTCACCACCTTCATGCCACATCAACATTTTCGTTGAAAATTGGATGGAAATTCAACAGAAGGACTAAAGTTGTTGATTTGACAAAACTGAAGGTCCAAAATTAAAGTAAAAAAAGTTGGGGAATAAAATTGGGGACCGAAATTGTGAAAAAAATAGGGAGACTAAAGTTGCGGTTCCTATACAAAAGGGGGACTAAAACTACAGTTAAGCCATTAACATAAACACCTCTATTTTAACATAATAGAGGGGATGTGTGTTTAATTCAAGAGAGGTTAACAAAATAGATGATGTGTAACGTGTTATTTTATTTTATTTTATTGAGAGGATGTTGTTGTGTCAGCTGAGTTTGTAGATTAGTGTTTTTCGGGCATCAGTTGGACAGGGCGAGAGAGGAGAGAGTGTATTGTGTATTGTGTATGATGGATGACGAAGATGCGACAACAATAGCATGGTGAAGGGCGAGAGAGAAGAGAGTATGTAATAGTGTTGTGTTTTAGTAGAGAATTGAAAAGCTAAGGGAAATGACCCGATGTTTAAGAAAAAGTAACAATGGAAATAATCCACGTCGGTTGTTTTGCAACCCTTGGCATTAAATGTATAGCATTGTAATGTTAAGGTTTTTTTTTTTTGACTCAATGTTTGGTATTCATTCTTAAATAAGCCACTCCAGACGTTTGTAAAGCCGATGTAGTATATTAAGCATTTTAAAATCTACATGATGCAACTAAACCACGTCGGTTGTGTAAAAACACTTTGTGTGGAAAGTTTGACAAAAATCGCGCTAGTAGAAAAGTTCATGTTTTAATTTCAAAAATGTCGTCACGTGTATATTTAACACCAAATTTTTATGTCATTCGTGTACTAGTGACTAATATTGTGCTAAACTACTATATATTAGGCATATTTGTTATTTATAGGTTTATTTAACCTTATGTAAACTCTCATGAGTTTACAAGTTGAGTTTACAGAAGCTAGACAAGTCTGCGTAAACTCTTGATTTTAAAAATCTTGATTAGTAGATTAGTATTGTCAGAAAAAAAACCTTGATTAGTAGACTAGCCCTGATTGCTCTGCATTATATGTATAGTTTGACTAGTTTTTAATTAGTTTGTCTTAAGTTTTTCTCAATTATAGTGAGTTTTAGATTCATAATAGCTTGATTTTTGTTTACTAGTTTAACTGAGTTCGTTTGTGTTTTTGATATACTTGGTACGTTTAATTTGTTTGTTTTTGTTGTCCTTTGCCTAGGTATGACAGGAGCTCGCCTAGCGGTTTAACAGATGGAAAAATAATGGAAATTCACTTCAGGTCGCCAGGCGATGAGAAAGCAGTTTTCAGTGCTGATTGTTTCCTGCAGCTCGCCAGGCGATGACAGTCATTGATGTCAGATAGCCAGGAGACCGTTGAGCTCGCCAGGCGACCGTTGAGCTCGTTAGGCGATGGTGAAGCAGTTTCAGCGATTTGCCTACATCTCGCCAGGCGATGAGACACTTACTCAACTCATATTTAAGTCCATAACTCAAATTTTAGGGCATTCTATTAATTGAGAACAGTCTCGTTTTGTGCTCTGAAGTCCCTGACAGAAAGGATTCGCACTCCACTAACCTCCGTTGATGATTCAAGTTTGGGAACAAGTCATTGCAGCATCAATGTTTTCATCTTCTCCCTCTAGTTTGATCTTTTCTCTTGTTATTTCTATTTCCATGTCTAGCTAACCTTCTTGTTGTTGGGGATGAGTAACGATTTATGAATCTCTTACGTTTTTGAATCGAACCTCTATTATTAATGTTATGATTTATGAATCTCTTACGTTTTTGAATCGAATCTCTTACGTTTTTGAATCAAACTCATGAATGTTATGATTTATGATAGGTGATTATGAATGGAAGTTTGAATTACATATGCTTGAGAATTGAAATCTACTTATCACCTAAAGAATTAGGGATTTTCATTAGAAGTAAAGGTTCTCGTACCTAAGGAATTAGGATTAGAATAATTATAACAATTTGATCATATATAGCTCATAAACTAAGTTCAATAACAAGTTTGATTCAATGTAAGAGTGAAGTAATTTGAGCCTCGTCCCCAACGCTTTTTAATTCATACAAATTCACACTTGTGGTCTTGTTATCCTTAAATTAAAATCACAAAAATAGATTTATTGCTTTTCACTTTAATTTCTTGTCAAACAAATCCAAATTAGTCCATTTTCAATTTACAAGTTAAATTATTAAACTGATAATTAACCGCAGTCCTTGAGTTCGACACTCGGTCTTTCCGTACTATTACTTGCAATGATCTGGTACACTTGCCGTGATCCCATCAAGCCCACCTCACATTTTTTCGTTAGGCTCGCGGAATATTTCCACTTTAGATATTCGAATATGTTCAGAACTCTTGCTCTAGGGTGAAAAGTGGTCCAAATACTCCTTCTACATAAGAATATCATGGAAAAAGCCTTTTTACTCAAACACTTACCTTGAAGCATTGTGTTTTCTTTTATTCTGAATACTGTGTTGTTGGTGCGCAGTATCTATTAGCTTTTCCGGTGACCGATCAAGGATTTTGACCACTTATTTCACCTCGGAAGCATTGTGTATTATATTTACTAATAGATGACAAAATTGAGAGGTAAATGTTAATTTTATCATATAAATAAATTAATAACACGCTATACTATTTTGCTGCCACTTTCAAGTGGACATGGCTCAAGGTCACACAACAAAGGTCGTTTCCTAAAGGCCATTCATATCTCACTTAGTTTGTTAATCACATTCTTTAGCACACCGTAAATTGTCCTTATTCTTTATCTTTTAAAGTCACGTAGGCTTTAACAGCACAAACGATTCCTAATCCAACTTTAATCTCAACGTCGTTTACTCAATCTTTACCATGGTTTTTCTCTTTTGTCAATATTTAGAGGTTTAGGGGTCAAGTCTTAGACAACACTATTCGCATCACTCAACTTGCCTCAACCTATGTTTCTAAGGTTCTCTATGCAAAGCTTCCACTAAGGACAGAACATCACGAATTCTTGAAGTTTCAGTAAAATATGAAATAACTTAAACAAATAATGGAAATCAATTCTGTGGAGGAAAGAACATCACGGATTCTTTCACTACAAGAAAAACTGGATTTTCTGGCGACCAAAATCCGCCGGAAATGACCAAAATCCGCCGAAAATGTGGACTTTCCGGCGGATTTTTGGCGCCGGAAAAACCCTCGTCGCAAACAGTTTCCGGCGGATTTTCCGCCGGTAATTTCCGGCGGATTTTTGGTAGTTTCCGGCGGATTTTCCGCCGGTAATTTCCGGCGGATTTTTGGTAGTTTCCGGCGGATTTTTGGTAATTTCCGGCGGATTTTAATTTTTTTTTTTTTTTTTTTTTGGAAAATCCGCCGGAAACTACCAAAAATCCGCCGGAAATTTTTTTTTTTTTTAAAAAAAATTTCCGGCGGATTTTTGGTAATTTCCGGCGGATTTTCCAATTTTTTTTTTTTTTTAAAAATCCGAAATTTTTTAAATTTTTTTTGAATTTTATAACTTAATATATGTTTTAGATAAAAGTCAAAAAACAAAAGTAAAATCAAATGTTGAATGGTATTGTTGAAAAAGGAAAGAATAAAAGAGAATATGAGAAGAAATGATATATGAGAGAATAAGAATGAGGAATTATGAAGAAATAAGAATAAAATAGTGAGATGAAGAAGGAATAAGAATAAAGAAGTGAGAATGAAGAAGAAACGAGAATTATAGAAGAGAGATATGTAGAGAAATTTTTGAAGATTAGAGAGTATGAGAAAGAAGAAAAAAGATAAGATAGAAAAAATGTAGAAGAGAATAAGAAGGAAAGAAAGAGATAAATGAGAGAATGAGATGAGTGTAGGAGAAAGTTGTATTTATAGACGAATTTTTTTCCCTCTGAATTTTTCCGGCGGATTTTTAAAATTTCCGGCGGATTTTTTTCCCTCCAAAATTTTCCAGCGGATTTTTTGAAATTTCCGGCGGATTTTTGAAAAAAAAAAAATTTGGAAAATCCGCCGGAAAGTCCAAAAAATCCGCCGGAAATTACCAAAAATCCGCCGGAAATTTCCGGCGGATTTTTGGTAATTTCCGGCGGATTTTTGAAAAAAAAAAAAAAAAAAATTCGAAAATCCGCCGGAAAGTCCAAAAATCCGCCGGAAATTTCCGGCGGATTTTTGCAAAAAAAAAAAAAAAAAAAAAAAAATCCGCCGGAAATTTCCGGCGGATTTTTGGTAATTTCCGGCGGATTTTTGCCAAAAAAAAAAAAAAAATTATAAATCCGCCGGAAAGTTTCTGTGGGATAAAAATCCGCCGGAAAGTCCAAAAAATCCGCCGGAAACTACCGTGGGATCAAATCCGCCGGAAATCTATCAAATCCGCCGGAAACTTTCCGACGGATTTATATCCGCCGGAAAGTTTTCGACAGTAAATCCACTATTTCTTGTAGTGTTTAGGTGTGGAATAAAACAAGACAAAATAAATATCTAAAGTGAATAAACAACAAGAGTAGAGTACTCGATTGTCAAAATAAAATTGATTTGATAAAAAGTAAAGTTTTAAATACAAAGAAGATAGGCTCAAATATACATTGTTCACCATAACTGCTAGAGATCATGTGTTACCGAATGTTATGAAATGCGCCCTGGAACTACTTACAACCCACTATTTATAGAATTTACAAGCAGAAACTAACTTACTTGCATGAAAGACACATACCCATTAGAAAACGACCTAATCTACAAAAATATCTGATGATTTTTGATGATTGATGCCACATGTCCTTTGGCCTTTAGATGTTTACACTTGTCTCTTTGCATTTGAAAACCTTATGAAGAAACTACCAAAACCGCTCTTAACTTTTGCGCGCCTTGCATAGACCTTTGAACCTTGCCTTGGAAACTTCCTTCAGAGTCGCGTGTGTTATAGGAAGTCTTTATCTCTTGAAGTTGCATCCACTTCACTGTCTATAGAGCTATAATTTCGAAATCGAAATTCAACTGTAACAGTTGCACACTTAGCTCTGCCTTTTCGCCAAGTTACCATACTATTGCTGAATTTGTTTAAAAAGTACTTCTTGTTTTTCTATTATACAACGATTTTCGACAATAACCTAACTTGGTTTATACCAGTTCAAAACTATTGGTAGACATAGAATTCAAATTTTGATTTTGAGTTGTATGTAATCTTAGAAATGAATATGATCATAAGGGTGACGAAATGTGACTGCAAAATCAAAATCAAAGATTACATATTCATTTCTAAAGTGTACAACAATTTATAGTGTGCTAAAGTATGTTAATTACATACTTTAGCACACTATAAATTGTTGTTATTCCTTATCTTTGAAGGTCACTTAGGCTCTAACAGCACAGACGATTCCCAATCCAACTTTCAATCTCAAGGTCATTTACTCAATCTTTAACATGGTTTTTCTCTTGTTCAACACTTAGAGATTTAAGGGGTCAAGTCTTAGACAACACTATTCTCATCACTCAATTATCCCAAATTTGCCGCCGCTTTCAAGTGAACGGGACTCAAGGTCACACGACAAAGGTCGTTTCCTGATGCTCATTTATATTTCACTTAGTTTGTTAATTACATAGTTTAGCACACTATAAATTGTTGTTACTCCTTATCTTTTAAGGTCACTTAGGCTCTAACAGCACAGACAATTCCCAATCCAACTTCAATCTCAAGGTCATTTACTTAATCTTTAACATGATTTTTCTCTTTTTCAACACTTAGAGATTTAGGGGGTCAAGTCTTAGACCACACTATTCTCATCACTCAATTATCCCAAATTTGCCGCCACTTTCAAGTGAACATGACTCAAGATCACACAACAAAGGTCGTTTCCTGATGCTCATTTATATTTCACTTAGTTTGTTAATTACATACTTTAGCACACTATACATTGTTGTTATTCCTTATCTTTTAAGGTCACTTAGGCTCTAACAGCATAGACAATTCCCAATCCAACTTCAATCTCAAGGTCATTAATTTACTCAATCTTTAACATGGTTTTTCTTTTGTTCAACACTTAGAGATTTAGGGGGTCAAGTCTTAGACAACACTATTCTCATCACTCAATTTGGCTCACCCTAAGTTTCTAAGGTTCTCTCTATGCAAAACTTCCACTAAGGACAGAAAATCACGAATTCTGTAAGTTTCAATACACTATGAAATAACTTAAACCAATGTTTTTAAAACCGGACCGGAAATTGAACCGAAGAGACCTCCGGGTCATGGTTCAGTTGGTTCACTCGGTTCAACCATGGTTGAACCGGATGAATAATAATTAAATAAAAAATAAGAAAAGTATTAAATCTTGGAGAAAAGGTAAATAAAAAAGTCAAAAAATGCATTTCAGGCGGTTCAACCCGGGCCAATTCACAGTTCAAAGTGGTTGAACCACGGTTCAATCTGGTCCAACTCAGTCCTGAACTGTTCAATCGTCCTACGATTCGAATGGGGTTGAACCAACCGCCTGAGTAGTGTCCAGTTCCCGGTCCGGTTCTTAAAACACTGACTTAAACAAATCATTGAAATCAATCATGTGGAGGAAAAAAACATCACGAATTCTTTAATTGTGGAATAAAACAAGACGAATAACTTGTGAAATAGAACAAACAACAAGAGTAGAGTACTCGATTATCAAAGTTAAATTGATTTGATATAAAATAAAGTTTCGGATACAAAGAAGATTAGCTCAAATATACATTGTTCACCAAACTTGCTTGAAATCCTGTGTGACCGGATGTGTTATAGGCGTTATGGGTTACTGAATGTTATGACATGCGCCCTTAGAACTACTTACTAACCACTATAGAATTTACAACCAGAAACTAACTTAATTGCATGAATGACCCATGTCCATTCGAAAGCAATCTAATCTAGAAAAGTATCTGATGATTGTTGATGATTTATGCCACATATCTTCTGGCCTTTAGATGTTTTACATTTGTCCTTGCTTTTGAAAACCTTCTAAAGAAACTACCAAAACGGATCTTAACTTTTGCGCGCTTTGCATAGACAGACCTTCGAACCTTGCCTTGGAAACTTCCTTGAAAGCCGCGTGTATTATCAGAAGTCTTTATCTCTCGAAGTTGCATCCACTTGCTGATGTGTCTATATAGCTAATTTTGAATTCGTAGTTGCACACTTAGCTCTGCCCTTTCGCCAAGTTACTTGTTGAATTTGTTTAATCTTAACTTGGATCATACCAGTTCAAACTGTCGGTAGCTTGTAGCCCGGACAAACTGATAATCTTTATTATGTTATTTTCTCATGTAAACAAAGACTCAATGATAGTAAAACAAAGAAAAAAATTCCGGTATTGAATTACTTGAAAATCTGTGAAGGAAAGTCGTGATGATCGAAAACATTACACGACATGCAGTACATTATTATAAATTAAAGGAAACAGAAAAGAAAGTACACCGATTATATTTTTGATCCTTGACTTTGTCAAATAATTATGAATCTTAATTTACAATAGCCTAGCTATCATGGTGCAAAAACTACCACTCCAGTCACTCTCAAGCTTCAATAGATTAATGAAAGTAAGATCTATATATTGTGTTATTTGTGCCATGCTAGTTTCTCATCATCACAAATAAAAAAGGCTTGAAAGATCGACATGTCTTACTTATCGCAGCTAGCTGTGTTCTTAATTGGAGTTATTATCATCTTCACCAATGTGGGAAATTCTTCCGAGTCTCGACTACTGGTAGAGACTTCGAAACTTATTAATGGGGCACCATCCAGAAAACCTTATTACCCTCCCCAAATCCCAAAACCAGAAAAACCAACCATACCGCATCGCAAGCGGGGAAAGCCAATTCGGCCGCCGCGTACGTTCCACCACCACTCTACAAGTCCCTGAACCAAGAAGGCTCTTTAGAGATAATTTGGAGCAGCATAAAATATTTGAATAATACGTTCAATTGATATTCAAGCGCCGTACAAGGAGAATTGGAACTTTTTAGAATATCTTACACTCTTAATTTGTCCTTTTATGTCTAGGTAAGTGATATTCAAATGTATTTTGGGGTGCTTTTTCGTTAGGGTGTTGTTGGTGTGTAGTGTTCACTAGCTTTGTCGGTGACAAGTCAATATCGAGGAACCTAGCTGGCGAGATGTATATCCGGTTTTGTTGGTCGGTCCGGTTCTTCACTCTTAATTTATCCTTTATGTCTATGTAAGTTATATTCAAATGTATTTTTGGTTGTTTTCTGCGTTATGGTGTTGTTGGTGTGTTGTATTCACTAGCTTTGTCGGTGACTAATCTATGCCGGGGGACCAGGCTGGTTAGGTGTATACCCGACTTTTTTGGTTCGTCTGTTTCTTTCCTCCCAATAGAGATTTTACCACATCCAAGATTCGAATTTGAGACTTTAGGGTGGATCCGAGTTACCATTCGTACCAACTCTTGTTGGTGTCTCTCTCTATATATATAGTGTGTATCTCATGTATACAGAATGATTTATACAAAATGATTTTAATATAAAGTGGAACCTTAAATGCTTTTGCAAAGGGAAAATATATTAGACTCATATTATCAATTTTTTGGTAAAATGACACATAATTTTCGTTAAAATAAATAAATTACACACATATTTCCTTTATTTTTAATACAAACATTCATCACTCTTATTTATAGGAAAAGTTGCACTCAAGTCTCTTAAAGTTCTTTGTCAAAAAAATATTTAGATTTAATTACAGCTTTTGTATCTTTATTTTATCAGATCTGCAAGTTTAGTCCTTTCATTTTTTGTTAGTTTTGGTCCCCCAATTTTATCACATTCAGAATTTTACGCTCTCATTTTTCCCGCATTTTGATCCCTTAATTTTATTAAACCCACATTTTAGTCCTCCTGTTCAATTCTTATCCAGTTTTTGACGGAAATGCTGATGTGTCACCAAGGTGGTGACGTGGCAGACGCGTGTCGTGCTGACATGATTATTGGGTGTTGACAATGAAACAAGTTTTCACATATTTTATAAATGAAACAAGTTTTTATCTATTTATATTTTCATTTAAGTATTTTGTATATTATTAGACTAAACAAAGATTACTATATAATTTATGCTTATATTTTAATTTATGTATTTTCTCATATTTATATCTTAATTTATATTTTTTATATTTTATTATATTAAAATTAAATTAAATTCTAAACTCATTCTTTTCATTTTGTTACAAAAACATTTAAATAGACAAATTAGGAAAAAGAATTAGAAAGATTATGTTTCCAATTATTAAAAAAGTTAGATAAAATTGGCTTAATATTACAAATAAGGTAGTTATACATCACAAATTTGTCGCCACTTTCAAGTGGACATGAGTCAAGCTCACACAACAAAGGTCGTGTCCTAAAGGTAAGTCATATATCACTTAGTTTGTTAATCACAAACTTTAGCACATTGTATATTGTTGTTATTCTTTGGCTTTTATGGCCACTTAGGCTCTAACGGCACACACGATTCTTAATCCAACCTTAATCTCAAGATCTTTTACTCAATCTTAAACATGAAATTGAGCCTATACTCTAGTCGTCTCCATATAGCGAATTTCGAATTTGAAATTGAGCTGTAAGATCAGTTGCACACTTAGCTCTGCCCTTTCCGCAAGTTATCATACTTTTGCTGAATTTGTTTAAAAAAATACTTCTTGTTTTATTATTATAGAACGAGTTTGGGCAATAATCTAACTTGGCTTATACCAGTTCAAATTATAGAAGTGTTGAAGCAGTCTTTGGAGGAAAAGTTGAGGAAGATACAGCTCGTAGCCTAGACAAACTGATAATCTTTAGTATGTTATTTTCTCATGTAAACAAAGACTTAATGGCAATGTTAGTCCAACAAAGAAAAAAAAATTCCTGTATTAATTTACTTGAAAATCAGTGAAGAAAAGTCGTATTGATCGAAAACTTGACACGACAGTACAATATTATAAATTAAAAGAAAGAGAAAAGAAAGTACACCAATTAAATTTTTCATCCTTAACTTTGTCAAATGGTTACCAATCTTAATTTACAATAAATAGCTTAGGTATCATGGTGCAAAAACTAATTAATCCCGTCACTCTCAAGCTTGTATATAAATTAATGAAAGTAAGATCTATATATTGTGTTAATTTGTGCCATGTTAGTTTCTCATCATCACAAATAAAAAAGGCTTGAAACATCGATATGTCTTATTTATCGAAGCTAACTGTGTTCCTTGGAGTTATTATCATCTTCACCAATGTGGGGAATTCCGAGTCTCGACTACTACTAGAGCCTCCAAAACTTAATAGGTCAGAAGAACAAAAGACCAGAAATTACAAGTCCAGAAGACCCAACCATACCACATCCCACGCCGGGAAAGCGAGTTCGCCCGCCATGTACGGACCACCATTCTACAAGCCCCTGAACCGAGAAGGCTCTTTAAAGATAAATTGGAGCAGCATAAAATATTTGAATAATACGTTCAAGACTTCAAGCGCGGTACAAGGAAAATTGGAACTTTTATCTTACACTCTTAATTTATCCTTTATGTCTATGTAAGTGATATTCAAATGTATTTTTAAGCTTTTTTGTTACTGTGTTGTTGGTATGCAGCATACATTTGGTTTATCAGTGCGTGTGGCTTTTCTCTCCCAATAGAGTTTTTGCCACACCAATAAGATTTGAATTTGAGACCTTAAGGTGAGAACTGAACCCAGATACCACTCGGACCAACTTTTGTTGGTAGGTGTTTGTTTAAATTATATATCTGTGTGTATTCCATGCATCTTTTTAAATTATGTATGTGTGTGTATTTCATGTTTCATTTATATATTTTGTATATTGTTACACTGAATAAGGAGTATTATAATTTATACATATATTTTAATTTGTAAAATTTCTCATATTTATATCTTAATTTATATCTTTCATACTTTATTAGATTAAACTAAAAGTAACTCAATATCACCAATTATATCTCTTCCAACTTAATCAAGGTATTCGATTCGAATCCTGCCTTAAGCATGCAGTGGTGTTAAATCTCTTGAGCGAGAGCTTTGCCGCTCATTGTGGTCATACCCGACTCGAGGGATAGTCTCTACAGTTGCGCGCAGAGGGTACCCGATTTATACTAAAAGACTAAACTAATAGTAGATTATGTTACAAAACTATTTACATAGACAAAGGTTAAACTAAAAGTAGATTACATTTCCAATTATTAAAATAAGTTAGTTTGGCAGTAACTTTGATAAAATTGGCTTAATGTTATTATAATTTGAATCAATAATTTTATTTTAAAACTGACTATGTTTTATTGAATTAATGTTGTAAAAAGTTTATAAAATAACTTTAAAAAATTAATTAATTCATTTAACACCAACATTTCTAAGAATGCCTATTAAATATTATATCTAGTTTATTAATATGAAATATTAATGATAATAATCTATTATGAAACATTTAAAGTCGGTTAAAAGTAATTTTAGAAACTAATATTGAAAATACCAATCATTAATATTTAAACTAATATATTAAAAATTGATCGACACATGAGTGCAACGTCACCACCTTAATGCCAAATCAGCATTTTCGTTGAAAATTGGATGGAAATTCAACAGAGGGACTAAAGTTGTTGATTTAATAAAATTGAAGGTCCAAAATTAAAGTAAAAAAAGTTGGGGAATAAAATTGGGGACCAAATTGCGAAAAAAATAGGGAGACTAAAGTTGTAGTTCCTATAAAAAGCCTCTGCTACATATTAACATGCCACCATCCACAAAACCCTCTTACCCTCCCGAAATCACAAAACCAGAAAAACCAACCATATCGCATCCTATGCCGGGAAAACCAGTTCGCCCGCCGCGTACGGACCACCACTCTACAAGCCCCTGAACCAACAAGGCTCTTTAAAGATAAATTGAAGCAACATAACATATTAGAATAATACGTTCAAGACTTCAAGCGTCGTACAAGGAAAATTGGAACTTTTATCTTACTGTTAGCCTGCATTTTCGAAAGGCTAAATTAAATGCAGTCAACGAGGTTTGATTTGTTAGTTTCAGAGGAAAGTGTTAATTTCGACACTGAAGAATTGTGTCAGAAAGTAAGTTCGACGAGGCTCTGAACTTAACGAATATAAAGGATTGAAGAAGAGTCAGTTCGACAAGAAGGAAGCTAGAGTTTGGTGAAAGATCAGGAATTAAGTGCTCGTTGTCGAAATAGCCCAGCAGTTACCTTGGTCGAAAAGGCGCAGCAGTTACTGTTTTTTAAACTCTATGCAGTTAGTTGGTTATGTTTTTTCCCTCCTTGTATAAATAGTAGTTTTTCATAGGAAAAACAGGTCACAATCTCATTACAGAATTCTCACGCTCTAACTTCCAACACATTACATAGAAAACGAACCAAGAGAAGAATGTATGATCTGTGCACCAACTCTCTTTACAATTAATGCAATTTTAATTTGTTTTCTTCTTTGCTTTTCTGCAATTTTTTCTTTGTTTTATTCTCCCTCATTGAGGAAATTCGACGGTTTCGCGCGAGATCGACGGTTATCTTCTTCTTTTTACTTTTAAACTGCAATAACACATATAATTCTGGGAAAAACTTTAACACAAATGGTCTTAGGATTTACTAGTTGATCCTGCAAATAGAAGCAACTTCAACGCAAAGGGAAGAACCCTATGACAAGAACGCAATGGCGCAGATATCAACGCCAGAAAAAAGTTGCTGCTGCAGGCAAGGTGGAAAATTCCAACAAAGAGAAAGGCAAACAAACACCTTCAAAGTCTCTTGAAATGGCTAGAAAGCCCGCTACTGAAAGGATATTTCCACCACTTTCAGTGATCAAAGAGGGCCTCAACTTAGATGAAGAAATGGGCTCAGATTTCGCTGATTCTGGGTCAGAATTCGACGTCTTGTGTGGTGTAGTCTCAATCCTCCCAGTTGAGTATGACGTGGTTTCTGAAGTAAACGACGTCGAAGAGGATTTCGACGAAGAAACCACTTACAAACCCATCTATTACTATGTCCTCAAGAATGGTTGTGTGGAAGAGCAACATGCTGTCTTTGAGAGACCTGATTGTGGGATGAGGAATCATCTCAAACATTTGTATATCCAAGCAAAGGTGAACAATGTTGGGGTAAGCAAGATCTTGGTTGATGGTGGCGCTGTTGTGAACCTGATGCCACAACATATGCTGAAGAAGATTGGGAAGTGTGAAACAGATCTGAAAACACACAACGTAATCCTTACCAACTATGAAGGTAAAAGTGGCCACTCTCTTGGAGCCATTGAAGTTGACTTTTTTGTTGGAAGCATTAGAAGGCCAACTATGTTTATGGTGATTTCAACCAAGACAAATTACAACATGCTGTTGGGAAGGGAATGGATCCATGCTGTGGGGGCTATCCCTTCGACAGTTCGCCAGAGGCTCATTATTTGGAGAGAAGATGGCCTAGTCGAAAATATTGAGGGTGATCAAAGCTATTTCAAGGCTGAGGTGAATACTATCACCAAGAAAACCTTTGACAAGAAACTGGCGAGCATTGCGCCATGCATTTCCTCTGAACATGGTTATGAAAGCCAAGATAATGTGAGGACCTCAGTGATTCTTGATCCCAACTATGGATTCATTTGGGATAGAGAGGTCATTGACGAAGACAACTACCCACAAGGCTATGTCAAGCCTACAGGGTGGGAAGGACCATAAATAGTTATTTATGGATGAACCCACTGTATGGGATATAATTACGGCCTACGTGGCCGAAAATAAGCAAAAAGCGATTTTAGAAGCTGACTTACAACAACAATTAGTTGCTGAAGCCGTTGAAGATAAGAATAAAGACAACATTGTCGAAAACCAGAGGCTTGATTGCGTCTATGATGACGAGCCTTTAGGTTTTGAAAAAGATCCAATGGGTTCAACCAAAAGGATCCAAGCACAATATCCCTTAGAAGAAATTGATTTGGGAGATGGCTCAACAAAAAGGCCAACATACATAAGTGCTAAGATTGATCAAGAGTTGAAGGCGCAGATTGTTGAATTGTTGAAGGAGTACAAAGACTGCTTTGCATGGGATTACAATGAAATGCCAGGGTTGAGTCGTGAAGTTGTTGAAATCGAATGGCTTGCTAATATAGTGCCTGTAATTAAGAAAAATGGTACACTTAGGATGTGTATAGATTTTAGAGATTTAAATAATGCTACACCTAAAGATGAGTATGCCATGCCAGTGGCAGAAATGCTAGTAGATTCAGCTGCAGGTTATGAATACCTAAGCATGCTTGATGGTCACAATCTCATTACAGAATTCTCACGCTCTAACTTCCAACACATTACAGAGAAAACGAGCCAAGAGAAGAATGTATGATCTGTGCACCAACTCTCTTTACAATTAATGCAATTTTAATTTGTTTTCTTCTTTGCTTTTCTGCAATTTTTTTCTTTGTTTTATTCTCCCTCATTGAGGAAATTCGACGGTTTCGCGCGAGATCGACGGTTATCTTCTTCTTTTTACTTTTAAATTGCAAGAACACATATAATTCTGGGAAAAACTTTAACACAAATGGTCTTAGGATTTACTAGTTGATCCTGCAAACAGAAGCAATTTCAAACTAGCGGTGCTTACCAAAATCCAAGGTAAACACTTACACTCTTAATTTATCCTGTATGTCTATGTAAGTGATATTCAAATGTATTTTTGGGTGGTTTTGGGTTATGGTGGTGTTGTTGGTGTATAGTTTTTACTAGCTTTTTCGGTGACGAATCTATTTCAGTGAATCTGGCTAGCCAGGTGTATATCCGATTTTGTTGGTCTGTTTAGTTATTCCTTCCTAAAAGAGCTTTTACCACATCCAAAATTCAAATTAGAGACTTTAGGTAGATCCGAGCCGAGTTACTATACTCCTACCAACCCTTGTTGGCGTGTGTGTGTGTCTATATATTATATATATACACACACACACTAGTATGTATCACCCGTGCGCTGCACGGGTATACATTTTTTTAAACATAATTTATAAAAAATTTGTTGTTAAATATTTTAAAATAAATTATACTTATATTGGTTAGAGGATATATAAAAGTTTTGTATAATATGAACCATAAAAAGTACAGTTTTATCAACTGATCATTATTACGTAATGGGAATCAAGAAGTTACTGCAAATTAATAATTTTTTTCCTTGACTATTGATAAATCGAAATACAAT
This sequence comes from Astragalus glycyphyllos, assembly GCA_963573325.1. NCBI lineage: Eukaryota > Viridiplantae > Streptophyta > Magnoliopsida > Fabales > Fabaceae > Astragalus > Astragalus glycyphyllos. Next base: position 44,728,615 of record OY754314.1, on the reverse strand, counting down.
TTTGCATAAATCAAATAGGGTTGTTTAATCGAGCGACATTGTAAAATTTTGCAAGTATATTAAAATACATAACTAATTTTTATAATGAATAATTTTTTTAATTTAATAGGTATATACTAAAAGATTACTTGTGAATTCCATTAGCTTTTTAAACATATTATATAATTTTTTTGTTGACAATTTTGAAAAAAACTTTTTTACATTTACGTTGGTTAGATGAGATATAAAAGATGTGTATAACATCAATGATGAGAAAAACATTGGTATCAACTGTTCAATATTACGTAGTAGGAATCAATAAGTTACTGCTTAAGATTTTTTTTGTGGTAATGATAAATGAAAATACAAATCTGCATAAAGCAAACTGGGTTGTTTAATTGAACGACCTTGTATCCTAATTATGATTATAGGAAAATAACTCACTTCGTATACCAAAAGATTATCTATATTGATTTATTTATTTAATTTAATAGTGGTATACTCAAAGATTATTTGTAAATTCACTTTGTATCCTAATTATGCTTATAGGGAAAAAATTGAAATACTCATGCTTATATTTTACTTGATAATCTCAAATATTAATTATTGAAAACTAAGTGTTGATTTAATTTTTTTTCCTTTTTATTTTATATTTTTTTCAAAGATTTATGTTTTTTAACTTACAAAATTCTATTAATAAGCCAAAAATAAAGTAACGGACTATTTTGTTGTCCCAGAAGGGTAGCTCATGTGGTTGACTGAAAGAGACATCGTTGGTAAAAATGTAAGCATACAGGGTTCAAATCCCGCTCCCCCTCTCCTCTAACTACTAACACACTAATTTCTAACCATTTTGCCTATAAAAAAAAGGACTATTTTGTTTCTTAATAAATAATAAAACGGTTTTTTATTTGGAAAGAATAGGGTTTAATTAAAGACATAGAGGGTTGAAGAAATCTTTCCTTTTGGTCTACCATTCCATTCAAAACGTGGAGGCTCACTGTAATAGGGAAACACTCAATGGTGGCTAGGGTTCACTAATGAACCGTTAACACACCTCAATCCTGCCCAGGCACTACAATGAGGGAATGCTGCGCGTTGAATCAGGAAGCAATAAGGAACTAGGGTTTTTGAAAGAGGTAAGAGAGATAATTTGATTCAATATTGATTGCTTGATTCATGAAAGCTGCTGCTATATATAGCATAATACAGCTGTGAAAAATAGTACTGACAGCTCAATGATTGTACAATTTGATAGCTAATAATTGTACAATCATTGTAATATTCGAATCCTAGGTAAAAATGACAACCTAGGGATAAATTCTATCCACAGCATGCTTCTAGAAGCTGTTGATTTCATTACAAAAAGTAAAAAGTAAAACTTGCAATCAATTTACCCTAACTTTAATGAGGAATAAGGAATATTGTCACAATACCCTCCCCTCCAAACAAACCCTTGTCCTCAAGGGTTGAAATTAGGGAACCTTTTAATGAGGTCATGGTAAAATTCCCAAGTAGCCAAGTCTGGTGGGCAATCTTTCCATTGGATCAGCACTTTGGTAGCAGCAATGTTACCCCTCTTAACCATCTTCCTTCCAAGAATAGCTTGAGGAACAAGAGTATCAGGTGGTGGGAGGTGAAGTGCAGTGATAGGAACAATAGTAGCTTGCTCAGGATTAGGACAAAGCTTCAATTGGGAGACATGAAAGACTGGGTGGATATCAGTGGTATTTGGCAGTTCCAGATGATAAGCTGTAGCACCAATTTTGTCCAAGACTTTGAAAGGTCCAAAGAACTTAGGCAGGAGTTTGTGATGTTTGTGCTGCTTCAAGGTATGATGCCTGTATGGTTGAAGTTTCAGATACACAAAATTGCCAATAGAAAAACTACTGTCAGATCTATGCTTGTTAGCTTGTTGTTGCATACGATTCTATGCCGGATGTGTTATAGGCGTTATGGGTTACTGAATGTTATGACATGCGCCCTTAGAACTATTTACTAACCACTATAGAATTTACAACCAGAAACTAACTTAATTGTATGAATGACCCATGTCCATTCGAAAGTGACCTAATCTAGAAAACTATCTGATGATTGTTGATGATTTATGCCACATGTCTTCTGGCCTTTAGATGTTTTACATTTGTCCTTGCATTTGAAAACCTTTTAAAGAAACTACCAAAACCGCTTTTAATTTTTGCGCGCTTTGCATAGACCTTCGAACCTTGCCTTGAAAACTTCCTTCAGAGCCGCGTGTGTTATATGAAATATTTATCTCTCGAAGTTGCATCCACTTGCTGATGTGTCTATATAGCTAATTTTGAATTCATAGTTGCACACTTTAGCTCTGCCCTTTCGCCAAGTTACTTGCTGAATTTGTTTAATCCAACTTGGTTTTATACCAGTTCAAACTGTCGGTAGCTTGTAACCCAGACAAACTGATCATCTTTATTATGTTATTTTTCTCATGTAAACAAAGTCTTAATGATAGTCAAACAAAGAAAAAAAATTCCTTTATTGAATTACTTGAAAATGAAGGAAAGTTGTGTTGATCGAAAACATGACACGACAGTACATGAAATTTTACAAATTAAAAGAAAGTACACCGATCAAATATTTCATCCCTGACTTTGTCAAATTATTACTACGAATCTTAATTTACAATAGCCTACTAGCCTTTAAACTAGTGAAAGTAAGATCTATATATTGTGTTATTTATGCCATGTTAGTTTCTCATCATCACAAATAAAAAAGGCTTGAAATATCGACATGTCTTACTTATCGAAGCTAGCTGTGTTTCTAATTGGAGTTACCATCATCTTCACCAATGTGGGGAATTCGGAGTCTCAATTACTAGTAAAGCCTCCGGTTCGCCCGCCGCGTACGGACCACCACTCTACAAGCCATTGAGCCAAGAAGGCTCTTTAAAGATAAATTGGAGAGCAGCATAAAATATTTGAATAATGCATTCAAGACTTCAAGTGCCGTACAAGGAAAATTGGAACTTTTTAGAATATCTTTACACTCGTAAATTATCCTTTATATATGTCCATGTAAGTGATATTCAAATGTATTTTTTGGGTGGTTTTATGGTTACAGCAGTGTTGTTGGTGTATAGTTCTCACTAGCTTTGTCAGTGACGAATCTATTTCCGGGAATCTGACTAGCTAAGTGTATACCCAATTTTGTTGGTTTGTCCAGTTATTCCCTCCCAAAAGAGCTTTTACCACATCCAAAATTCAAATTAGAGACTTTAGGTAGATCCGAGCCGAGTTACTATACTCCTACCAACCCTTGTTGGTGTGTGTGTGTCTATATATATATATATATATATATATATATATATATATATACTAAACCATGGAAAAGTCCATGGAGGCGTCAACGTCAGTAAATACAAACAATTACGTCAGATTTCATGAATTCCACGTCACCTATAAACCACTAATCACCTTACACGTCAACATTTTAAAACAATCAAACGGCTGTGATTACTCACCCATGACACAAGCGCCAGATCAACGCCTCATGGTCCTCAAAATTACGGCTGGGAATTGTACGGATACGATTTGGTGAATACTCAATTATTTCAGAATCAACGGCTACAACTTATTACCTTGGAGCCAAAGGACCAACCAAAGTCATTAATTCAATGATCAGCAATAAGTAAAATCCCTAAAAAGGTGGATCAGATATTAGCATTCAATGCTATACACCCAGGTGAGATCAAGTATTTCGCTAATATGGTTACACAGACAAAAACGATCCATATCAAAATCTTTGTGTTGGGTATCTTCCTCCTGATATACACACCTGAAAAAGGCAAACAAATCATAAGCAATTGAGTTACTGGATAATATTGTCTCATACGCTAAAGTACATATAACCACCAAAAAAAACCAATCATTCTAAAACAGCTGCGTATAATGGAGCTTCCTAGGTCGTTCTTTTGCGATTTCCTAGAGCAATACGATTATATAAACATTGGTGACTTGAAATCAGGTGCTGAAGCCGAGGTATTAACTCTTCCGTGTTCTTAGATGTTATCGTATACTATATATGGCCTCCAAACTTAGATGTTAAGGTATGCTAACCTTGATCTACTTATAGGAAGTCCCGTATGTTGTGTTGGCTCATATCATCAGCATCGTCTCAACGATAACGTAAGTCTGCTTCCTACTATTATGATCACACCTTTTTTGCGAAATACCATATTCTATGTGTTTCCATTTCGAATGTTGTTTGTTTCATCTACATCGCAATTTTCCACAACCTTATTAACAGATATGGCATTGATCTACTTGCCCAAGATCACACAGGGACAACCATATTAGGCCTAAGAGGAGAGTTAGCCCTTCACTTTTACGGAGAACACCTTCGTACCTATGAACCACATGAACCGGTACATCACTATTTTATATTTACATAAGATTTACATACTAATTAATCTCACTTTTCTATTATTGTTGGTTGCCTGTGCAAATTTTTCCCCAGATTGTCCACCCCCATATGCTCTTGGGGAAACCTAGTTTAAAACTTGCCTTTTCAAGCTTGATTGGACTGCCAAGGTTGTAGTCAACGGTCGAATTGGGTACGTTGTTACACAAATATGCATGGTTAAGGAGATTGTTGACGAGTTCGTGCTCTACAAAGTAGGCGAAGAGGTAATCGTGGCATAACATTCACAACCAACTCTAAACAATCTCTATTGGGGTATACAAATATATCAACAATTTGTTGGCTGGCACTTTGTCAATTCATTTATTTTTTGTTCATGTTTCAGGAGTATCAGCACTACTGTGACACAATATCAGCTACTATACCGTTGTCCACCGGGTACCTCGATAACAGCACTCATATGGGGGCTCATATGCCAGGTGGCACTGCCCTTGCTGGGGCGTTCCGGAGGTGCATATACGCACCTTTTAATATGTAGGGGACGTTGTTCTAGGGTTATTGTCTGGAAATTTCCAATTGTCCTTTCATCTCAGCACTTATAGACAAAAAAACTACCTGATATATGTTTTCATTCCAAGTGGTGTCCCATGTAAAAAATGTTTCCTGTCATACTTTGATGTCCTTTGTTCTAGAACTAATGCAATGCAAGTAGATGAACTAGTTTCTTACGGTTCAAGAAAATTGCACCACAGTTAGTAATATGGTAAAAGACGCTGTCCCACCATGGTATAATGCGTAAACTAAACCACCAAATAGCTTAGTTAATGTACTTTTGTTTTGATAACGGACTGCCAATTAGTAAAATCTTTACTTTATTTTTTAAATATCTATCATTCCGTTCAAAATTGAGGTGCTGCATACAACCAACTACTAACAGGCTAATATTCATCCGACCGAACAAATGTTGACGGAGGCTAATCGCTCTAACGCAGAAATGAGTATGTAAACATACTCATTTGGTACCCTAAAGTCATGGTAACCTTATAAAATAAGTGTGCAACGAGAGTGTCCAAATGATTGAAAGAGATGTGGTCAGTTTGGGTGCAAGTAATAATGTGTGCGCAATGGCCAAGTATAATTGGGCATCCAACAGTGGAAAGACAATCAAAATTACCATTCCACGTGCCCCAACTTACCAAATGAGACTAAATAAGGAAACTTATGAGCTAGACATTGTGTAGATGAATAATGTACGTAAAAAAAGGATGCCTTAAATGTTGCAGTCGACTACACAGTAATTCACCTCCTTTATTTATACGGCTGCCAACTTTTCTACACTCAATTTTCCTAATTTTAAGCCAGCCGTTATTGCTTAATCATAGCTATAGTCAAACCAGGGTCATATTGCTTCCTGAATAAGCAGTTTATTATCCTTTTAATTAGCATTTATGATGGAATCATGAAATTAAAGGAAACTCATATTCAAACAGCCAAAAAAATAGAGCGCACAGCAGCATATATAACTAGGTCAATTGTACTGAAGTTGAGCAACCAGTAAAACCTAAAACAAAACAGCAGACTTACACGGATACGCCTACTTTTGTAAGAGCTGTGTCTTCCTCTTCTAGAGCACTTGCAGCCATTCCCAAAAATGCTCAACCACTGGCCATTCTCGAACCCAGCAAGGAGTCCTCTCCCGTTATAGTCAAACTGCTCCGGAAATGGTACGTGTGGCCATCATACGAATAATATTACAATTCTCAGCCTTTTATCACTTAAACTTTATACTAGGATTTGTTTCTATACATGAATACGAATAATATTAATAAGCATTTGCTTTAAAAATTTTCTTTCTACCTATCAATTCATGACCCATTTTTCCAAGAACTATCAATCTGTAACAACATGCAAATGGATGCTGGATGATGCGATTGGTAAATAAAAAATAACGAAACTGAAATTAACATCACGGATTGAAACACTTCAGTACTAAAAACAACATTCTAAATCTTATTTACCAAATCGACCAACAAAATTTGTTAACCATGTATTTTGAAAAACGAAATTTCGTCTTCAAGAAAAATACCTGATTCTGTTCTGTTGCTGGATTTCCGCTTAAAGCACTTGCAAATCCTTTTTGTACGCGGCGTGAGGAAGACGATCCATGTTCTGTAGCCATCGTTGGTGGAGGTTGCGCCGTTGGTGGAGGCAGAGCAAGAGGAAAGTGATGGAAAGCTGAAGAATAAGGGTTCATGAAAAGGAAAGTGGAGATTAAGTTAAAACGCATTTACGAATTTACACCTGCCCTTTCCTGGAAAACCATAAATAACCCTCCCCATGGTTTGGCTGCTTTTTGTTTTTTTTTTTTGTCAGCATACAAAATTCCCCTTTTATTATGCCCAACAAAACAATTTTTGAACTCTTCATTTTAACTAAATTCTTTTATTTTATTTACCGTGACTCTTCTTATAACTGAATGCTAAATTTTAACAGGTACTTAACAAAACTCCCTTATTATTATGTCCCAACAATTATATTTTGAACTCTTGATTTATAATTTTCGTATGTCACGTCAGCCTTGCCGTCAAAAAAGAATTTAAACACTTCAAGCAAACTACTACATCTATATATAGATATAGATTTAGTTTTGAAAACATACTTAATTATTTATCCACACATATAATTGGTTACAGTGAATAGGATGACGTTGGGAAAAGTCTAAAATAGTAGCCTAATTTTCTTCCAAATAATAGCATAAGATCAAATTGTAAAAATTCAAATATTCACAAAAGACTTCTTCACATGATAGAGTATTTTGGTAACATTGTTAGACCAACTAACAGCTTAGGTGTTCATGAAAAAAAAGCTATTACGACACATTATTGGTCAGTGAAATTCGTCAAGTATTAATATATACATAAATGTCGACCCGTGCAGCGCACGGGTGAGGCATACTAGTGTGTGTGTGTGTATATATATATATATATATATTTGTATTTCACGTATCTTTTTAAGTTTTTTTATACAAAATGATTTTAATATAAAGTGAAACTTTAAATGCTGTTGCAATGGGAAAATTTGACTCATATTACCTATGTTTTTTCTGGATTCGAACTCAGGACCTTGTTTAAGCTAGAAGAGACCCCCTACCATCTCATTCAAGTATTCTTGGGTCATATTACCTATGTTTTGGTAAAATGACACATATAACTTTCATAAAAATAAATAGATAACACATATATTGCCTTTATTTTTAATACAAACATTCACCACTCTTATTTATAGTAAAAGTTGCACTCAAGTCTGTTAAAGTATTTTGTAAGGAAAAAAATCTCTTAAATTTGATTTAGACTTAACTGTAGTTTTTATACCTTTTTTTAAAAAAATGGAGAAGCGTAGAAATTTTACTAATCAAAGTGGCACTAATAACACTTTGAAGATATAAGGCTAAGCTCTTACTACTGAGTTAGCACCTAAAGTGCATGTAAAAAATTCTTTTTATACCCTTATTTTATCAGATCGAAAATTTTAGTCCACGAATTCTTTGTTAGTTTCGGTCCCCGATTTTATCACAAATTTTACTCCCTAATTTCCCCGCGCGCATTTCGATCCCCAAATTTTATTAAATCCACGTTATAGTCCTCGATCTCAATTGTCATCCAATTTTTAACGGAAATACTGAGGTGGCACCAAGGTGGTAACGGGATAGACACGTGTCGTGCTGACGTGATTATTGGGTGTTGAAAATGAAACAAGTTTTCACATATTTTATAAATGAAACAAGTTTTTATATATTTATATTTTCATTTATATATTTTATATATTATTAGACTAAAGAAAGAGTATTATAATTTATGCTTATATTTTAATTTACAAATTTTCTCATATTTATATTAGAATAAACTTAAAATAGCTTCTAAACTCATTTTTTACATTTTTTGTTACAAAAATAGACAAATTAGGAAAAAAAAATTGTGTTAATTATTATAAAAATTCCGTTTGGCAGTAAGTTTGATAAAATTGGCTTAATATTATTATAATTAGAATCAATAATTTTATTCTAAAACTTGCCATATTTTATTGAATTAATGTTGTAAATTGTTTATTAAATAACTTTAAATAATTAATTCTTAACACCAACATTTCTAAGCATGACTATTAGTTTTATATCTATTTTATTAATATAAAATCTTAATGATAATAATAATAATTATGAAACATTTAAAGTCAAAAGCAATTTTAGAAAATATTATTGAAAATATCAATCATTAATATTTAAAATAATATATTAAAAATGGAACGGCACAAGAGTGCCACGTCACCACCTTAATACCAAAATTGCGGATATGATAAAATTGGAGGACCAAAAGTGCGAAGAAAATAGGGGGACAAAAGATGTGGTTCCTATAGAATAGGGGGGCCATAATTGCAGCTAAACCTTTAACATTAACACCTTCTCGATTTTAAAATAATAGAGGGGATGTGTGTTTAATCCAAGAGAGGTTAATGTCTTTTACAAAATAGATGATGTGTAAGTGTTATTTTATCGAGAGGATTTTCTGGTGTCAGCTGGGTTTGCGGATTATTGCTTTTTGGGCATCAGTCGGGGAGGGCATCAGTCGAGAATCAAAATACATTCAACCTTAGGATCAATTGGAACCTCATTAATTTTCTTGATCAGCCCTGAGCACCACCATCCTCATGAACACAGAACGTCTTCTCAAATCTGGTTTCAGTCATACCATCACATTGCACCTTAAAGAGGAGTGATTTCCCAATGAGGGCTGGAATTTCAGAGGGGAAGCTAGAAGGATTTGAATCCTCCTGAACTGTACCTCAAGGTCGATCTGGATGGCTTGCTAAGGTATCAGGTCGATCTGTTGATGTGCTGGTCGCATGCAGAGCCTAGCCCGGGTTGTACCTGCAATGATACTCCAACGCCCAAGTCAGTGGGGGTAGAATGTGAGCAGAGTAACAGTATGGGTAAGAGTGTGTACCTGACAGCTGAGGTAAGATCTCTATATATAGTGACGGGGATTCGCGGGGAGCCATCAGATCTTGCGCGGTCGATCTGAGACGTTCGATTTTAATCACCCCTCGTGAGTGCGTTAACGGGCTGTTCTTGACCGGTATTTCAGGCAGAGTGGGCCTTCGGCCCAGTCCAAAACACCTCCAAAAATGGTGACCAACATTGAGAAGAAATGTCAGGATAAATTAGGGTACAATGTGTTCTAATGATTTGGAAGTTAGACAATTTATAGGATAAATTAGGGTTGTAGAGTGCAGCCGCATACTACTCTTATTTGGTGTGATTTCATTTGGATTTTTATTCAAAATAAAAATACTCCGTATGTTTTGTATTCTTCATTCACCATTTAACGCCCCCTTAGTTTGATGGACTCCCCTATAAGAAAATCTCAACTATAGCTTCCCATATTTAATGTTATTATGCTAAAATTACCCTTAAACAAATTCATTACTGTCGTGAGAACAAGATCAAGAATTATGAGAAGTTCAGTAAATGTATTTCTTATTTTTTTTACATGATATCTAGAAAATCAAATGCACTTTAACTATTATTATTATTATTATTATTATTTTGACAAAGCGAAATTTATAGCATTTCATTAATAATAATAGTAATAATAATAATAATCAAATTCATAATACATGTTAGACTACAATCAAAAACATGAAAGCTAGCATACTCCATTGACATTCTAGCTAGAGTGTGAGCCACAAGGTATTTTTAACAAGTGTTAAAGTACATATTTTTGTTTATATTTGTGTCCAGAGGGACTATAATTTTTTTGTATGGAAGGGAGTACGTAACATGAGTTAAATAAGACTCCGTTTGATAAAAAATAGTGGATAAGCTAGCTTATAACGAATGACTTGACAGTGAATACATTAAAGGAATCAATTTAAATTGTTTGGTAAGACTTGAGTCACACTAGTTTGCTTTTGCGTTTTGGCCCATTTGGTCGAGTCGGGCTGGACTAAACTGCTAAGTTTGACAGTTATAGACATTTGTAATTAGTTCTTAAGAGAGAGAGAGAGAGAGAGAGAGAGAGAGAATATTGATTTAATATAGTAATAATGGCAAAAATGAGAGAAAAATAAAACGTTATAAGTTCAAACTCTAATTTAAGTAGTGTTTCGAAAACTGTTATAAACTTCTCAAAAATACTACTCCCCCCGTTACTGATCTTTGGTACTTTTGGCCTTTTATTTTTGTTTCAAAACAATGGTATTTTTAAAAACCCAATGTGCAATTGTCAAAAAAAAACCAATGTGCAATTCACCCAATTTTTCCTAATATACCCTCTATATTTATCGAGTATTTTAGAGTTTCAAAGTATGAATTAATTGTCTCAAGACTCTTTTACTTTGATTTCAATTATCCCAAGAAAATTACAAAGTGAGTATTTTAGTACTTAATCAAGACAAATTAATGGTACCTTAATATATGTGTAACAAGCCAAAAGTGTCAAAGATTAAGAACAGAGGGAGTATACACTAATCATGTTGAAGACTTATAAAGAATTTTTTGTAAAAAAAAAGTTATAAATAAATTATTATTTTTTGAACTTGAAGTATACAAATCGCTAAGCAGTTAGTTCCAATAGAAATAGGAAGCATTGAAGACAAATGGTCCGTTTGATTTGCAGACAGAACAGTATTGGATTGGACAGCACTGGACAAGCTTTTGACCAGTACATTATTTGGTGAACAACTGACAACACAAGCTAAAAAATGTAAATTTTACTATAATTTTCTTTCTAATGTTTATAATGATTTTATATAACATATATTATAATGTAATTAAAAAATTATAAAGAAAAACGTACGATGGAGGAGAGAGAGAGAGAGAGAGATGAGGGAGAGATGTCATGAGATGAGAAGATACAAAAGAGATGAGAGGTAGAGAGAGGGGAGAAAGAGAGATGGAGGAGATAAGCTATCAGATGAGAAAGTATTAGAGAGGTAGAGAAAAGAATAGAGAAGAATGGGATAGGAGAGAGAGAGAGAGAGAGAGAGAGAGAGGGAGAATAGAGGAAAGAGAGAAAAATTATTGAATAAGAAATAAAAATAATATTTTGGTATTTTTTTGAGTGATGAGGAAATTGTACTGTGGGACATAAAGTTGTACTGTGGTTTTGTGAGGTACAAAAATTTGGGTATTTGTCCAGTCTCCTCATTTCTATCCAGTACTTTGAACAATTTTCAAATCAAACAGGGTACAACTGAAGTTGTTCAGTCAAATCTAGCACCCAAAGTGTCCAACCAAAAGAAAAAATACATGTTATGTCTCTCTCACTATTTGATTGCTTTGACAATTTCATGTGGGACCGATAGTAGTATGTGCGCGTGGTATTTACCTTCCATTAATTTTGTAGACAAAATAATAAAGAAATTATTCACTGTGATCTAACATTACCAAAAAGAGCCTAGATGTGAACTTAGCTAGTTTGTCATCGTACTATTAAGATATGGTTCAGATCCTTGTTCAGTTTTGCTGCCAAAATTTACCCCCAAAAAATAAAAACAATGATACCTTTTACGTGAAAAATAGAGAAAAAGAAACGGTAGAAAAATCCCACATTCCCAAATATTTGGAACCCTAACATGATTCTAACTTCAATCACAAAGACAAAGTCCATCACGCAATCAATCGTCTTGTTCAATTAGCTCACCTCTCATATCATAACTGCAGAGAAAATCTCCCTCCTCTTCTTCTCTCCATGCGATACTAAACGTTTATGGCACAACAACAAAAACAACAATCTCTCAAATTCCCAATTAAACTCCCAATTTTCATCCAAACCCTAAATCAAATAACCTAGTTCATTTTAATTTATTTATTCAATTCTTTATTACCAATTTCTGTAAAGTGATGGCCACAGACGCGACGGCGAAGTTCCAAAACCCGGATTTCCGACCCGATTTTCACACAGACATAACGGCGTCAACTCACGATGGTCTTCACTTTTGGCAATTCATGTTAGCAGGATCGGTAGCTGGTTGCATTGAACATATGGCAATGTTTCCCGTTGACACCGTTAAAACTCACATGCAAGCAATCGGTTCATGTCCGATTAAATCCGTAACGGTCCGTCAAGCACTCCGTTCCATTATCCAAACGGAAGGTCCTTCCGCTCTTTACCGCGGCATCGGAGCTATGGGACTCGGTGCTGGACCCGCCCACGCCGTTTATTTCTCCGTTTATGAGACTTGTAAGAAACGGTTTTCAGGTGGAAACCCTAATAACGCCTTTGCACATGCTGCTTCTGGTGTTTGTGCTACTGTTGCTAGTGATGCCGTTTTTACACCAATGGATATGGTGAAACAGAGATTGCAATTGAGTAATAGTGGTTATAAGGGAGTTTTTGATTGTGTGAAGAGAGTGATTAGTGAGGAAGGGTATCGTGCGTTTTATGCTTCGTATAGGACTACGGTTTTGATGAATGCTCCATTTACGGCAGTGCATTTCGCCACGTATGAGGCCGTGAAAAGGGGACTTAATGAGTTTTCGGCGGAGACTGTTGTTGATGATGAAAGGTTGATTGTTCATGCTACTGCTGGTGCTGCTGCTGGTTCTTTGGCTGCTGCAGTTACAACTCCACTTGATGTTGTTAAAACTCAATTGCAATGTCAGGTATAACTATAAATTATAAATTTTGATCATATTTATTATTATTTCTTGATTAATTTTGAAATTTCTTAGTGCTTGTTTTATAAGTGTTTCTTGTGGTGTTGAAAATGAAGTGGATGATAATAATTTGTTGATCTCATGAATGCAATGGATGTGTTGTGTTCAAGCTTGGATGTACTTATAATTGAGCATTTTAGATTGTGTTTTGTTAAAGTTTGTTTCATAGAAAAAGTTCTTTATACATCTGTGGGGTTTTGATGCAAAGTTATTCTGTCACGGCTGAGGCTCCGACACTCCGCGGAAATTGTAACAAATGGAAATTAGACTTTATATAATTGGTAGGGAGATGACTCGGTGACATCCAATATTTATTGGTTGGGGAAGACTAAAGAAAACTATAGGAGAAATGTTGAGACTTGAAAGAGATTTGGAGTTAACTGGTTCTTTTCTATAATTCATGATATGATTATGGTATTGTTTAATCCATGTACACATAGTGGGAAGAGGTTTTGGTTAATGTCTATGTTGTTGTTAAATGGTTAGGTATTTACTTTAGTTTAGAAAACTTTGGGGGAACAATTTGCTCCAAGTAGTTTTACTGTAATTTTGCCTTTCAAACCAATGGAGTCATTTTTATATGTGCCCATCCCATCGCCCCCCTCCCCCACACACACACAACATTTTGGATAGGACTTTGTTTAAATTGGTGGTCGTAACTGATAAGACTTGTTCAGGGGATGGTTAAAGGTTAGAGATGGCCTGAGTGTGAGTAATAAGACTGAATGGGGATCAAAGGCTGACCTTAGGTGCTCCAAAATGAAGTTATCATGCTCTGTCTGGGCTGCTTTGAGGTGTTGTGTTGGTCTGCAGAGAGTTTGTGTTATCCTCCTCTTAGTTGTACTTCACCACTTGCCTAACTACTGAATTTTCTTCTATCTGCATAAAAGAAAAAATGACCTCGGGTGCCAGCAGGCTATTAGACCACTATCACATTTGCTGAGGGACAGATTTATCATTTATGATACAAATGCAAAACAGTACAAATAGTCTGTCAGATACTTACAGCATTGATGTATTACTCATTTAATTGAATTACGTGTCCTCCTTCCTTTGATAGAATATCAGTATATGACAATGACATATGCCTATTGACTTAAACTAAAGCTAACATTTTAAATATATGATAGATATTGCTGTGAATTTAATACAAAAAGTGAGAGGATAAAACTGGGACTTAGTAAATGATAACTTAATAGAATAGTAAGTATAAGTAAAGAGTCATACTCTTGGGTTAATTTTTTTGACATTTGTGAGAAGTGAGGACGGAGTTTAAAAATAAAGAAAGGAGGTTTAAAAGACATTTAATTTAGAAGTGATGACCGACAGACAAGAAAACCCCATAGAGTATGGTGAGAGGATGAGAAAGGTGTGGGGATTCTATCTTACATATACTATCTAAAGTTTACCGTTAATTAATTTATCATTACTAAAACCTTAATTTGCATCACATGAATACATCTTTAAGATACATGCATGACACTGTACATGTATACACTCCAGTTAAAAGAAAGATGCAGGGTGTCTATCCTACCATAAACTGTCAAAGTTTATCATTGAAAAGTATGATTGGTTGCTAATTGAAAAGCATGACAGAATCATGAAATGTTACATATATGAGAAACAAATGAAAGACAGAATTCTATTATATACTAAACCCACAAATGTTTACCATTTAAAATTTAAAATGTTATTAATTAACTATTTGGGAGGATCATTGTATTTATTTTTCAGTACTACTTAAGTACTTACATGTATGAAATTTATGGGACAGAATATGAAAGGTTTATCAACTTAGGAGTAAGTGTTAGCCCTTGGGTAAGTGGGGGTTCTAACTTCCAAGTGAGTTAGTTTTAGGTAGTTAGGGAAGTTAAGGTAGTTTGTTGCAGTGTTATCAAATCAGGATACACATCCTGTATCGTTAGGCCCATAAACTGAATCGTGTATCGTATCGTATCGTGTATCGTAAGATACATGAACATAAATATATAGAAGATTTTTGACTAAATCCAAGGTAGCATTATTGGATAGATGAACTATGAAGCAACAAAACAGAGTAATGGAAGAATAAAAGAAAAGTTAGGGTTTTCGTAGAAGAGGAAGTGGAAACGAAAAAAGCAAAATCAAGTAAAGAAGAAGAAGAGGAACCGAAAATACCTGTGAAAGAAGAAACAAGGAAGACGTTGAAAGAAGAAGCAGAATTGCAGCAGTGAAGAGTGAAGACGTTGAAAGAGAAAGCAGAGCAGAGAAAACAACGTTCACGTGGAGAGGAAGTTGGGATTTTAGAGTTGTAAAATAGGAAATGTCGAAATAGCCCCTGTCTTTTAACAAAAGTTGAAACGCAGCGTTCAACTTTAAACAGAGTAGTGGAAATAGCCAAAACGCACCGTTTCAGTACCAAAACGCACCGTTTCAGTAATCAAAACGCACCGTTTTACTAACCCAAAACGCTGCGTTCCACTCACGAGAACCCAAAACGCTGCGTTTCAACCCCAATCGTCTTCTTCCTCGCGAAGAAAACCCTAATTTTCTGTGTTCTGCGAAAATGGCTGCGTGACCCGACCCGATATTAATTTGTTCCAGAATCGTGCGATTCCTTATTGAATCGCGATTCCTACGATTCCGGTGCGATACAAGCGATTCAGGGAGATATTCAGTGACAAGAACGATTCGCCATGCGATATGCATCGTTCAACCCCGATTTTGACTCGTATCGCGATTCGAATTGTACGATTCGTGCGATACTAACTACACTGGTTTGTTGCCTTTAACTCCTTTTAGTTATGTTAGTTGGGAGTTAGTTATAGGGTGTTATAGTTGGTTAGGCTGTTAGAGGGGTTTGTTATAATTGTTGGGGTAGTTATTAAATGGTTAGCCTATTTCCCTTTATCCCATATATTAAGGCTTCCACCCCCATTAAGGGATATCTTTGATCATACCTTAAGTTTAGTCGTGACCGGGTGAGTCCGGATTCCGGGTGAGGCCGGAGGGCGGGGAGCCTATTCTCTCCAATTGTATTCATTTCATACCATATCAATAATATCCCATTTTCATTCCTTTTCCGATTCTTTATTGCGTCAAATTCCTATTTTCCCAGCGATCGTTAGGTTGGTGGCCTAACAGTAAGAAAAAGGAAAAAGAAGAGGATTATTAGAATTGGTGCTGAGGTGTCAGTTAGTGGGGTGGAGCAATAGTATAGATAGTGGGAGAAAGGAAAGGTGAGGACGTCTCATCATTAGTTTGTAATTTATGGGACAGAATATTTTCTCTGTGGAGGTCTTGCTCTGGATTTTCTCTTGTAAGGAACCCATAAGTTATTACCAGGTCTCTATCAGATATCTTCTCAACTTCTGTTATCAGGCTTGGCAAAATTGGAATTAATCAAATGAAATTTAGCATTAATCTGGCACTTTGGAAAATGAACCGACCTCTACTAGTTCCCGTCCACCGGATCACTTGAGCCTATGAAATTTAGAGCTTTGATCAGAAAAAATGTTAAATTGGAGTGAAGCTGAAGATGATGGTACTATACTAGACTACTCATGACTGATGTTGGGTGATTTGAGTTGTTTCAAATGTCCCTTTCAACTTTTGCTGCATTTTGATTAATAATAAATGGGATACTTCAGTTGTGATTCTACTATAGAATCTCATCTAGGTTGAGGAGTGTGTGAGATCTTCATGTAGATTAGCATCCTTAGAAAATAAAACTCATCATCCTAAACTCATGTCACGAGTTTTATCGTATATATATAGTGTTACCTTTTTAGGTTACCACATTTTGACATTGTTTGATTCATGCTGTCAACTGCACCTAGTAAAAAATGTTTTGGTGCTTATTATTGTTGTACTTTCTGATATGGTGTTTGAACAAGTTGACGTTGATACTTTATCTATCTGGAACTTGCTTGTACTGCAACTTTTATGATATGAATGTTTAGATAGCAGTTTTTTAAGCCCTGTCTTTCCTTTCCTTGGAGAGTTTATCTTGACATTGGTTAATGGTGCAGGGCGTTTGTGGATGTGATAGATTCAAAAGTGGTTCAATTGGCGATGTTATAAAAACAATAGTGAAAAAGGACGGATACAGAGGGCTCATGCGAGGATGGGTTCCAAGAATGCTTTTCCATGCTCCTGCGGCCGCTATTTGCTGGTCTACATATGAAGCAGGAAAGTCCTTTTTCATGGATTACAATCAGCAGAAAGATACTGGGACTGTCACCTAAATAAAACTCATGTAAGAATAATCATCATTCTTCGGTTCCACTACAGATTATACTGTCTGTATCATTTTTAAAGCGCTTCAAACAGGGGTGTGAGCAAGCAGGCCTTTTCAAGCCCTGCTGACTTCTTGAACTCCGCAGAAAGCAACGGATTAACTTATGAATTTTGAAATGGTTTTCTCCTACACATTGTCATTTTTCATAGTATTCTTTTCTGGTTTAGCTTTTTGCTTTGGAAAGGACATTATTGTTCCATAAAAACAGTGAAATTTTTTCCTCAAATGGTTTACCATTTTTGTATCATTAGTTGGAAACTGTGAGTTTTAATTTATTTATATTATTTGAGATTATATCTGCAATTTATTCAACCTCTATATCCCATTATCTGTGAGCTTGTTAGTGCAGACTATCTGCTTTCAATTATTTAAAGTAACATCAGGGTCGTTTCAACCTGGTTCAACTGAGTTTTGAGTTGTTCAATTAAATTGCAATTTAAACGAGGTTGAATGAACCGTCAAATTAGCTCATTTTTGGTTCAATTGGCTGGTTCGGTCTCTTAAAATATCACTTTTAATATTGCTTTATCACCAAAGTGGCTGCTGAAGATGAGGACATGGTTCGATCTAATTCCTGAAACACTTTTAATTATTGCTTTATCACTGAAGTGGCTGTGAAAAATGAGGATATAACAACAGTCGTTATGGTCAAAGTGTTGTTGGAGAGGTGTGAGGGAATTTTGAGAGACCAGAGGAAATACTTAAAATGGTGGTTAAATATAGCAAATGAATTTCCTGTGGTCGGGAGTGACTATAAGGGTTAGATATATGGTTGGAATGTCTTGGGCTGTTTTGCTTTCAACATAAACATAGCTTCTACTTTTCAGGCCGATTTAATTTAATAGCATCTATGCTTGTTGTAGAAATTGCTTTTGCTAAAGGTTGCAAAGATTTATAGTTGCAATCTGATTCCTCACTTGTGGTTTCTACTCTCTAAATGATATTTTGGTTCCCTAGAAACTTCAAACTAGATGGAAGAATTGCTTACATCTCACCTTCAATATGACTTTCATTTGCTCTAATCTAATATAATTCGTCATTTTGGTCATCTTATAAACATGCCACCTTTCCACTTTTAGGGTCAAAATGTAAAACTCGTAAAAAGACAAAAATGTCTCATCAAATGTAATAAAGTAGTTGTAGGGCCCATTTGATTACTTTTATCATTATTTATCTCTCTTTTAACATTTTATTTTTTTATTTATAAAAAATCATTATTTTTACTTTTAAATATGTTTGTTTTTTTCAAAATAAATATTATTTTTACTTTTAAATATTCTGCAACGGGATTGGTAATGGAAGCGGTAACAACAATAGGAGCGGGTTTTGAAATAGGAGCGGCAACAAGAGCCCAACATATTAAATTTGTAAGCAAGTTGAAATATAACTTATTTATCAAGTTTTGTCTTTTTCTTTTATTAAGTTTTACAATTTTCAAAATATTTATAGATTCATAATCTCATATAGAAAATTATAATAAATATGGTTTTACTCGTACGATTGTACGAGTAAAGTACTAGTTGCCTATAAAAAAATTATGATGTCTTCCATTGTAGTGATGCTTTATATACCATTTTGCCTTTATAAAAAAAGGTAGTTAGAAACTCAAGGTTGCAATTCTTATTTGTTCTGATTAGGAGTTCAATTTATTGCACCGTTTTAAGAATAAGATCGAATCAGCCAATTTAATCAGTTGAGTTGATGATATATCATTTTGAACCACTAATTGAAATTGATTAAGAGGGTTGATGGTTGGTTCAAAGAAGTTTTTATAAATAGTTAGAATTACACATAAAAGTGTCTAAAACACACTCCGTACTTTTTTGGATTTGATGGTCGGACTGGTAAGTGTCATGACCTAACACGCACAAATGGGAAAACCAAGATTCGACACCTGATGGAGATCGAACCCGGCAACTGGGTGTCCATAAACAACATTTCTGTCGTTGCGACGATAGAGTGTTTATCATCGTACGATAGAGTGTTTCTCATGGATTAAATCATGCGGAATAAATTTTTTGTTTACCCTCCAAATATAATACTTCATTTATTTACTTATTTATTAATCATTCAATTCGTCCAAAATTTAAATTTAATAATTTAACTGAATTATAACCCAAAAGTCTGGTCGTTGATATTCATTCCAAATTTCAAAACAATACTTTTTAGCGAGTCCGACTTATGATACAAAACAATAGTTCAGTAATTGTTACTAAATGAGCATAATAGTAATTTCCCCATCAATAAAAAAATTCGGTGACCACACCAAAGTTATATTGTGGCAAACATGTACTACCCAGTGTTTTCATTTACCCGCTCACTGACCATGAAAAAAACTAAATTGTATCTAAT
This sequence comes from Astragalus glycyphyllos, assembly GCA_963573325.1. NCBI lineage: Eukaryota > Viridiplantae > Streptophyta > Magnoliopsida > Fabales > Fabaceae > Astragalus > Astragalus glycyphyllos. Next base: position 44,708,894 of record OY754314.1, on the reverse strand, counting down.
ATAAACTAACCATTGGATTGTTGTATAATGGTCACAGAAAAATTTAGTAACTATTACTAATGAATTCCTTAGCATCCTAAGCCGTTGCCCTTTTTAGCATATGGTATTTCTGCCTCTTTCTGGAATGATCCATGAGTAGAGAGGGGATTCTAAGTTAAATGTTCAATATGTTGTATTCTTTGGCAAATTATTTCGTGCCTGCACTCTGTCTGTATCATGTATGGTATCAGCTTTGGATCAAATTATAATTTCGTTTCTATCATGTATTAAGGTACAAGCGTGAAAGATGAGCTGCTGAGAATTTATCTATTGCTCGCAGATCAGTTTACTCTCATGATGCAATATCTACATTTACCTAAACTATTGTATGCTGTAAATAATGGCATGCTTGGCAATTCTATTATTATCAGTTTACAAAGTCTTGTTTAAATTTCAATATCTGCATGCAGAGCTCCTCTGAAACTCATGTACGGTTAGAAGTTTGAATTAATAGGCATGGTTAGAAGCTGGACATTAAATATTAACATGGTTAAAATGTTATGTCATGGATTCCCTAGTGATAAACATAACATGATTCCCTAGTGTTATGTCATGAATAAAGGAGCTGGACATTAAATAGTATATGCCTCAGCTAGCGGGTAGACTGATGTAGAACTGCTGCAAAAAGTAGTAATTGATAGGATTGTAAATAGAAATCCTGGCTGTAGTTTATAGATATCCTGATGCACAAGCTCATATTTAGTTCTTTTTTACTTTGATTTTTGATTTTTGAAATGAGTCAATTCTTTTTTTGTTATTTCAGGCAAGTGATCATGCAAGTGAGTTTCATTCTCCAATAGATGCAAGTGGATCATTCGGTGCCAGCAACATTAAATGGTTTTAGGATCGTTTAGTATAGGACTTCTTTGATGCTATTATCATTTTGAGCTGTTTGACAATAAATATTAATTGTTTCTTTTTAATATGTTTTGAGTTTGATGACATTAAATATTTTAGATATTTGACATTACATTTATGTTAACACAATTATATTTTTAATGAAATTTTCAGTTTTTTGATTAAGCTTAATAAGTGTTATGTAATATGTATGTATAGTTATTAGCTAGTGATAAAAATATGGTAATGAGACAAGGAAAAAAGAAATTCTAAAATTGCAAAAGAAATATTATCTCTATTATAAGAGGTTGTAACCCCCACAAAAAAAGTCCTATCAAGGCAAATAACCCCCTCAAAAAAAAAACCCCACTAATCATGGGGGTTAAAACCCCGGCAGTAAAAGCCCCACTAAAAGACACGATACCAGCATTTTCTAAAAATCCCCGCAAAAAGATTACGAGACTTAAAACTTTGGCATTTTTTAAATCTCTCGCAGATTACGCTGCTGGAGTTTAAAACCCCCACTAAGCGACTTAAAAACCTCGTAATCTGTTTCGTTTTTTGTAGTGTGATGGTTTTCGTCTGGTTTTGGGTTTAAACTAGTTTATATTTCTATTTTGGACTATGTTGGGCTTGCGTATATCATTTACTCAAGGAATTTGGTTTCTTTTGACCCAAAACAAAATTCTGTGCTTTCTCTTTCAATATATTTTTATTAAATATATAGTTAGTTAGTAGTTGGGGAGATACTTGGTAGTTATAAATGAGTTTATTTAGTAGTTAGAGTGTGCCTATAAATAGGCTTCATGTAATCATTTTAAAAAACACTTTTTATCATTTGTGTCAATTCTAAAATGATTGCATGGAGCCTATTTACAGACACACTCTAACTACTAAACAAACTCACTTATAACTACCAACTATCTCCCTAACTACTAACTGACTATATATCTAATAATTTTGGCTTTTATATATGCATATATATATATATATAGTGAAAAGCAATCATGAAATCATTAAGAATTTTGGTGCAGCAATATAGATTATAGTGTCCGTCTTTGGACCTGTTCCAAACGGAACTCACTGAGAGAGAATCGTACCTCACGGTGGTGATGCTGACATGGAAATCCGAACTCTGTGATGATATCAGCTCCGATGTGAAGCGCGGGGAGGCCGTCACCTGCAGACACTCCGACGCCCAAGTCAGTCGATAATCAAAATGGAGCATATCAGAGGTGTGTAAAAAGCTTACCATAGTTTTGGGTGTAGAGGGATATATATATATATATATATATATATATATATATATATATATATATATATATAGTGGTATAAGTGGGCTTGCTTACAATTGGGTTATTGGGCCGATTATTTCTAACCAAAGTTGGATCTGAAACAGGACCCATTTAAGAAAAAATGTTCGTATCGGATCCCGTCTCTACGTGGGTAACAACTTTAATGTCTATCCTAAGTGTCATTAACCACACTTTAAATATGAAAAAAATAATAAATACCATAAAACCGTCATAGTTCAATTATAAAAACTATCGATTTTCCTTTGGTAAAAAAAAACTATCAATTTTAACTTTTTTAAGTCTATTATTAATTATAGAAATGCTAGTATTAAGGGAAATAAAAATATGCAAGATATTAATAGTTAGATATAATATTTAATGGATAAATCATTTTACTTTTTTAAAATTGAGATTTTTATTTTAGTATCCAATAATAAGTAATTATATCAATAAAATTGTAATATTAGTAGTTAGTACACACATATGCAGGTGCAGAGCGGCGTGGGACACTTCTTGCCTTTAATGCAGGGTGATGTGGTGTCCAACTTCTTAAATTTTGGTGAGAACATTAAAGGCAAGAAGAGAAGGGGGTTTAACACCTTATTTGGATCCCTGTGGTTTTGAGTAATTTGGTCCACCAGGAACAAAGTGCTATTTAAGGGAGAGATTGTTAATGTTAAATCAATTGTAAACGCTGTTATTTATACTTCTTGGGGCTGGTTCATAGCTAGGAAGGAGCGAAATTGTGGGGTAGATTTTTCAGATTTGTTCAATTGCTCTATGGGCTCCTTACTATGTAATGTATACTCTTCGTTGGGTACTCTTGTTCCCCCTAAAGTCTTTTCCCATTGAGTTTTGGCTCTGAATGGTTTTAACGAGGCCTCACGTTGTAAGGGTTGGGGCACCCCTTGTGCTACTTTCAATATATTAGCTTATCTAAAAAAAATGACTCACACTTGAACTTGGGCCCATACGCGTGAGTAGTTATCTCGCTATCATGAGAAATTTTGCTAGCACCATAGTCCATAGGTCAAATTGTAATCACTAACTACAAATTGTGGGGTAGATTTTTCCCTAAAATATCTCTGAGGTGCCATTTACATTTAACTACAATTTCAACCAATTTCTGGAAATGTTAGTTTCCGGGGATTGAACCCGGGACCTCCTTCTTGCACTCTTTTGGTGCACTCCTTCGATACCCCTTAACTCGCCAACTGAGCTACCTACTTAGGATGCCAATGTACAACTTAATTTAGTCAGTATTTTTATTAACGAAATTTAAATAAATTATTTTTACTTGGTGGGGGCAACTGCCCCGAGCCATTCTACATAGATCCTCGATTGTGGGAGGGCATCCCAAGTTGACCACAATGGGAACAAGACTTATAATTTGATCAAAATTTTTGACTAAAATAAATTTTCTAAATATGAAGAAAATGCACACATGGATTTTTCATTGTGGTGATTAAGCCCACATCCACAATTTACAATTTTTAGATAGACTTTATAAACAAATAAGTGTATCAACACTGTTTCGTAAAAGTGGTGGATAATGGATAAACTAACGAATAACAGATAAACTAGCTAATAACAAACAACATGTTTGATAAAAGTAGTGGTTAAAGTAACTCATAAATATAAAATGACATAAGGTTTAGTGACTTAAAATTGTTTAGTTTATTTTAATAAGGATAGAAAAAAATTAAGAGAAATAATAAGAGTATAAATGGCAAAAAAGTGAAACGCTATGCTACAAGTAGTGTTTGAAAAAACGCTAAACACTAGTGCTTACCAAACACGTCTATTTATCATCCCAAGCCATAAATTATAGTGACACGGGCTTGGAAATGGTAAATCCTTGAGTAGGTACTTCTCTCACACTTCTATGTGGGTGATGAGATCCTTATGGAGCCTTTTGCAAGTCTATCAAAATAAATTATTGACTATTGCTATCCTTCAAGCAATATGAGTGGGACAAATTGCATTTGGTATGTTGTGTTTTGTTTTATGCATGTACTCTAAATGGTGCAGTTGAGGCTATGTACAATATGATGGCTTCTCATCACAAGGTCTGTGTCCCTTGCATTCAGGTATCACCAGTACCAGGTTGTTGGGAGAGCTCTCCCAACTGAAGCAGATCAGCACCCCAAAATTTACCACATGAAGCTCTGTGCTACCAATGAAGTTCGCGCCAAGTCGAAGTTTTGGTATTTTTTGAGGAAGCTGAATAAGGTTAAGAAGAGCAATGGTCAGCTCCTTGCTATCAACGAGATTTTTGAGAAGAACCTAACCAAGATTAAGAACTATGGAATATGGTTGAGGTATCAGAGTAGAACTGACAATCACAATATGTACAAGGAGTATCGTGACACCATTCTAAATGGTGTAGTCGAGGCTATGTACAATGAGATTGCTTCTCTTCACAGGGTTTATTTCCCTTGCATTAAGATTATCATGACCGCCGCCATTTTTGCTAAGCTTTGCAAAAGGGAGTGCACTAAGAAGTTCCACAACTCCAAGATCAATTTCTCATTGGTTTACAAGAAAATTAGACCACCAACCAGGAAGTTGAAGACCACATACAAGGCCAAGAAGCCAAACTTGTTCATGTAATGTGGTTGATTGACGAGTTACAGTTATCTAGAGTGTCTCTATATGTTGTTTTGGGTTTGGTTATTGATTTCCAGATTAATGAGATGGATTCTCGTCACAGGGTCTATTTCCCTTGCATTCAGATCATCAAGACCGCCACCATTCCTGCTAAGCTTTACAACTCTAAGATCAAGTTCCTGTTGGTTTACAAGAAAGTTAGACCACCAACTAGGAAGTTGAAGAATACAAGGACAAGAATCCAAGCTTGTTCATGTTATGTGGTTGATTGATGAGTTACAATTATCTAGGGTGTCTCTTTATTTGTTTTGGGTAGAACATTCCCTTTGGTTCTTGATTGCCAAATTTTTTTGAGAGTTTTCTTATGGTTAATTATTTGGTTCAAACAAAAAAAATTAGGGCTTTTAGGTTCAAATCAATACTAGAAAATAACAGGTTCAATCAATGTGGAGAAGAAATTAGGGCTCACCACTCACCAGAAAAAGCGGCGCGGTGGAGAAGAGACGGAAGACAGTGTTATTGTGTCGTGGCGGCGTGGGCTTGTGGGTCGTTCTCGTCCTGTCTTCCTGGCTTCGTGGTTTGCAGGAAGCAGAGAGAAAAGGTTGTCTTCATCGTGGTACTAGAGTAGAACTGGCTATCACAACTAAGGGGGTAGTTATATAAGTAGCTAAGTTTGGGTGGTTTTTCTTATGGTGTTTTTTATAAGTATCTATATATTGTACTATTTCATGACATTTAAAATTGTTACAAATCACATGATCCAAAAGAGGAAGATTTTAATTTCTAAATGTTATTGCACCTCATGTTCTCCATTTTTGTCCACCACATTTCGATTTCTTTAGAAGTTAATTAGTTTTACGCATAACAAAATGTTAAATAATTTATATTTTGACTGAGTCATATTTTGCTCCCTACAGTTTTTCTATTCCTAGTTTAACTCATTTGACCGTTGGTCCATGTGCAATTCACTTGGTTTGTCCCTAATTCATGATTTATAGACCTTTTTCTCACACTAATTTAGTTTGCTTTATGTATAATTTAGTTTTGGATGAAGGAATTGAAAGTTACAGATTTTCAGGAAGAAGTTACAATCTTCTAGTAAGATCTTCAACAAGTTACAAAGATATTAGCATAATTGCAAATGTTCAGTTATCGGTTGCACACTTTTAGCAAGAAGTTACAAGTTCCCTTATAAATATAATTAGGGTTTAGGGTTATAAGTTACAAGTTACATAGTTCAGTTATGTGTTTAAGGTTACTTTTAAATTTATTTATGCAAATATAAAACTAGAGAATTTTTCAACTTACATTCAGTAGTGCCATTTATGCAATATAGGTTTTTATTTGAGTGATCGTGAAAATGTAATTATGGCATTTGTATTATTCCCTAGCATAATACATTGGGTACTATAAGAGATTGCGCCATAAAAAATGGCTAATGTCTATCAACTACCTTAGTTTACCGTGGATGCATCACTTTTCTTTTCCCTATTGGTTTGATTCCATTCATGCTTTAAGGGATTGTTTGGATTTTTGTTCTGCGAGGTTAAATATAGACTAAATTGTACTTTTGGCCCTTTATGTTTTTTTTCTTCGTTTTAGCTATTCATGTTTTTTTTGTGTCATTTTGGCCCCTGTCATTAGTTTTTTCAAACAGACGCCACGCTGGCAGTTAACTACTGACGTGGCGTCTTAGTTGTCAGGACTGACTAGGATTCATTAAATGACGTGGCCAATGAGGGACCAAATTGAAACAAATAAAAAACATAGGGGACCAAATTGACTCAAACACAAAACATAAGCAATCACTCTCCATCTTCTTCCTCCATCTTCATCTTCTTCTTCTCCGACGAGCCGCCACCACCACCACAAATTTGGTTTCAAATCCCCAATTTCTTCAAAACCCAAAATCCCCAATTTTTCAAATCTCTAAATTTGGTTTCATCCCCAATTTCTTCATTATTCATTCATTCTTCATTCTGGGTATTTTCTTTTGTTTTCTGTTTCCAACCACAACACATTTCATTCTTTTTTTTTTGTTATTATCATCTCGTATCTGGTCCTTCATGTTAAATTCAACTTCTTAATAGTTTGCTCATTTATTTATCGTGGAAGTTTATTATCTTTTTTCTTCTTCTTCTTCAACCTTGATTCCAATATTCTAGCGTAAAGCTTCAACCAAATACTCAATTTCTTAAACGCAATTGTTCGGAAAAGAAATTTGATCACTGAAATTAGAAGAAAACTTATGGAGTTTGGAATTAGAAAGAGGAATTGTACGAATATGAGATCCACGTGAATGTTGTTGTTTGGTTTTGCATCGGCTTTCGCGATTGTTTCTGCGGAACGAAGTATCACGAAAATCCCCAATATCTCATTCATTCTTCATTCTTAGAATTTTCTTTTGTTTTCTGTTGCCACATTTTTTCACTCCCTTCAACTATATACTGTTATATACGAGGTGAAGAAATTGGGGATGGTTTCATTGAAAAATTGGAGATTTGAAATCAAATTTAGGGATTTGAAAAATTGGGAATTTTGGGTTTTGAAGAAATTGGGAATTTGAAACCAAATTTGTGGTGGTGGCGGTGGCGGCGGCTCGCCGGATATGGTGGCGGCTCACCGAAGAAGAAGAAGGTGAAGATGGAGAGTGATTGATTATATTTTGTGTTTGTGTCAATTTGGTCCCTATGTTTTTTATTTGTTTCAATTTGGTCCCCCATTGGCCACGTCATTTAATGAATCCTAGTTAGCCCTGACATTTAAGACGTCACGTCAGCAGTTAACTGCCAACGTGGCGTCCGTTAGAAAAAACTAACGGCAGGGGCCAAAATGACACACAAAAAAAACATGAATGGCTAAAACGAGAAAAAAAAAACATAAAGGGCCAAAATGACACAAACTCCAAACATAAAGGGCTAAAAGTGCAATTTAGCCTTAAATATAATAAGAACATGCAGATATAATAACACTTGGATATAATTGAACAGTAAATTTCTTCTAAATTTTCAAAATTCATTGATTTGTTGAATGACAATGTTGATCGGTCGATTTTACAAAGCAATAAAAATAATAATCCTTAATGCTTTAGGTTGGGTTGGATACATATATTAGCCAAGCCATAATAAGAGAAACTGAGAAAGAGGAAATTGACAACATCAACATATATAACATATTTGGTATTTTTTTTGCTTATCCTTTCACTATGATGGTTTTATATTCTTTTGTTTATGATTAATCATATTGATAGTATTACTTATGAGTTATGACTTTTTGACATTCAAATTTGTCATAGGTATGATACATTTGTACAAGAACCATCTGCAAAACTATGCTCAAAAGAAAAACTTAAATCTTCCAGAGTATGCTCCTGAGTGGGAGAGTCCACCTCATGCCATGCGTTTAAGATGCAAAGTCACAATTGATGGACAAACTTTTGAGAATTCTAAGGTCTATTCTACATTGAAGGATGTTGAATATGCTACAACTGAAGTTGCTTTTAAATTATTATCACCAAGTGGAGTTCAAGAAGCTAGTCTTAATCACTTGTGGCCAATTAGATAACTTTCTTTTTTTTTTTTGACCAAAATTAGATAACTTTCATATTCTGTAACTTATTTATTTTGTTTGGTGCTTTTTACATTCACGTGATTGTCTAAATATGAAGATGATATTGGCATATACAAGAATCTTTTGCAAGAATTGGCTCAAAAGGAAGGATTTCAGTTGCCTGTTTACAAAATTCCACCAACTGCATTTCTACTATTGAGTTATGCTGGAAGGTAATTAACAATAGTTAATCTCTTCCTTTTCTTTACTTTGAGTTTGCCTAAAGCTGTGATTTTTAATTGTATGGTAAGTTTTATATTTTTGGTTTACTAGGTTTAGAGGTAGATGAGACCAATTTATACGCGGAAGTATTTTTTTGGACTAAATTCAAACTTTACTCTTGTAAAAATATAGTATAGCATATCATTTATATTATTACATGATTTCTTGAAATTAAAATGGAGTTTTAGGAGACCGGATATGGAGTACACCGGACACGAGTTATTCTATTTATACCTTTACCCACTTGAACATCTTTAAAAACCTTATTGAATCATTTGTGCATCTAGACGGTGCCTTACTGTTGTATTGTTTCTCTTTGTCAAGTGTCATTGCTTGAGGACAAACAATGCTTTAAGTTTGGGGGTGAGAAAACTCTAATTTATAATCGACAAGCATTGCTAGCAAATTTTTATCCCAAATTTATTCAATGCATGTGGACATAACGTTGAAGCAATTAAGGTCAATGGATAAGAGAACGCTATGGAAATAGGAGTGACTAGGTTTTAACCCACTAACTCGTGCTAGTGAGGTCGTGGAGGAATGACTCTGAGTTTCTATAACAATAATCAGGAGCATTGATCTTAATTGATCCAGCAGTGAGCGATGGTAGGCTCGAGTACTGGCCAATAGAAGCTCATGCAGTTAGGGAACCCATAGTCGAGGAACAAAGTTTCTTCCTCGACACAGTTTCTTGAAGAATAGAGGAATCATTGTTTCAAACCTCTGGCCGATCACAAGGTTAGGGAAAATAGTTTGAACGACAACATAATGAATTGGAAGAAATGAGACACTTTTCCTATGAAACTGCAAAATTGTACTAAGCCAAGACTAAGGCTCGGCATGACAAGAAGATACAAATAAGAGAGCTAGTTGAAGGGGGACAAGTGCTATTGTTTAATTCAAGACTCCAAATTGTTCTCAGGTGTAATGTTGTAATTAGTTTTAACTGTGTGGTTTATTATAAAAGTGGATTCATTTATAGTTTGTGATCATTTGGCACTTTGGTGCCTCATTTGTGCTTTAATGTGTTTGTTCAGTGTGCTGCAACATTAGATATCATAACATCAAGGCTGCTGCGGCAGATGAGAGAGAAAGTCGTAGGCACTGATTTTAGCGCTTGACATCTGTCAAATAACGACAAGCGCATCTGTGTGGGGACCAACGCCTAAAATTCAAAATATTCTCTTTTTGTTTGGGCATAATGTACTTTTAGGCACAAATTAGGACAAGTGGCGCCTTCTTTAAGGTTTTCTTGAATCATGTAACCCTAGTACTATTTAAGGAAGCTCATCCTCTTCATTTATTACGTTGGGTCAAAAGGAGACAGGTTTAGACATAACCTTTCCTCCATTATTGCTCCAGCTACTTTAATCACCAAAAATGAAATTCTAATTGTTGAGAAGAATGCTGCAGCATCATAGGAGTGATATTTCTACCTTGTAGTTTCAGTTTATGACTTTAGAATTCGTACTTGAGCTTTATTTCTTATGTTGTTTGCTCATTATGAGCTATTCACTTTTAGTTGGGATGCTTTGAACTATGTAATGAAGTCTGAATGTTTTAAAGAAATGTATTTGATGTTTTATCATTTTATCCTTTGTGTGGTAATATTTCAATCTTGATTTAGAAATGGCCAGGTAAATTTAAGTACTATTTATGAATTCTGAAAAGGTTTATAAATTGATCTCAAAGGATAATATGGGTAGCGGGTGTTGATTGACACTTAAACACCCTTTGCTTAAACCCTAGATATAGGAGGGAAAATTCCATAGGGTGAACACTGTGGGTACGTAATAGTCAAGGGTGGTCCTATTAAGAGCTTAGACATAAGCCGTTGTAATGAAGCTCTGTAGAAAAGTATCTAAAAGTACACACTGAATGCTAGAGCACCTAATGCTGCAGCATCACATATAGCAGTAATACATTTTGATGAAATTGCATTGGGAAAAGACATTCCAACTTACTTTCTATGTTGAAATTTCACAATTTACTTTTATTGTTGATAATTGAAATGATCGTTCCAAAACTTGTTATTTTTTTTTGCTTCTCTAATTTGTTAGCCAAATTAAGTATATATTAAGCTTAAATCCTCGTGAGAACAATCTCTATTTATCACTTTACTACTTGTTGGACTATGTATACTTGCACATTAATTTTCACAACAAGCAGCGCCCAGGCCGTTCAAGGCAGGTCGACTCAGGATGATGTTGTAAAAAGATTGTGCATTAATTACTAAGTAGCGAACCCGAATTGTCTTGGCAATCTGGTCGGTGCCAAAAGTAGTCTTCATGGTGATGTATCCTTTGACTTGTACCTGTTCACCTGAAAAACCAACAAAAGTGCCATGATACGAGTGCAATTGTTCATTTGAAAGTTGCATACCTTTGAAAGCTATTTAGTTTATGATATATGAAGAGTTGTCAGGGTCAATTAGAACACGCCTGACACTGAATTTCAATAATTGAATGATCATCACTAACGGGTCATCTTCGTGCAAGGTTATTCCTTTGAATTATCTGAGAGAGAAACTGAGGTCAGGATTAGTGCTTGTAGTAGCGTTGACCGGCTATTCGGAGACTTGCATGATCTGCTGCATGTAACGTTGTCTGGCTGAATTGGTCTCCCCTTGGGAATGTACCCTCAGTGTCATCGACTTCTTTGTCTGCCTTGTCTGAGGAAGGTTTTGGTTGTCGGACAGACTATTGTGGCATCTAGGGCGTCCCGTCGTGCGTACTTCTTTAACATACCTTTGTATATCAAATTTTGAACTTATTTTTGAGTATGAAGCAGTCCTTAGTCTCATGTCCACGGGCTTTGTGGTATTCACACCATTGCCTAGGGTCTTTCCTTAATAGCTTTCTTGATGGGGTCAATTCTGGAATGAGTCTTGCATGCAAAATCTCATTGAGAATTGTCTCTAGCCTCTGGTTTAGCGGAGTACGTGGGGAGAGGTTACATTTTCCTTGAGGTTGGCTTCTTTTCTGTGACGTATTGCAATGGAAATTATCTGATCCCTGTCAACGATCACTACCTTTCTATTTTGCATCTCTATGTCGCTTCTTGGCGTTGCTTTCTTCCCCTATCATGTACGCCTCTACTCGAACTAAAACTTCATGCATGCTGGAGTCGAGACGGTAAGCGAGGGATTTGTTCAACTGTCCACATCGGAGATCGTAAGTGAAAGTGTCAGCAAATAGTTTCTAGTCAGGATGCTCTACAGCCACAGTGATGTCATTGAAGCGGCCGAGATACTCCCTTGAAGGGTCTCGTTAAGACCGAGTACTGAATAGGGTGGCAGTTGAGGTCTTCTGATGACGTCTGTCAGAGACATGTTTAGCAAATTTCTTTGCAAAGTCGACAAAATATGGAATGGATTGTCAGGGAAGGCTCATATGCCAACTGATCTGTACCTTTGACCGCTTTGCAGTAAAGCAGTTGAGGTCCAAGTCTTCTATTGCTCGCTATGCTGGTCGTGCTCCAAGGTGGTGAGAGCGGATGGGTGTACCTGCAAATACACTCCAACGCCCAAGTCAGGAGCGAACGAGCAAAATGCTAATATGAATGAATAGTATGTGTAGCTGACAATGACGCAGTGAATGTTTATATAGTGTTTGGAAGTTGCCTATGGCCGTTGGATCGTTGTACGGACCGATCAGAGCCATTCATTTCGGTCTATACTCTTTGTCATCCTTAATGGGCCATTTTTGTGCGTGAGTCCTGGATTGGTCTCCGGCCCACTCCGGAACAGTTGTCCCCCAAGCCAAGATCATGCTTGGACGAGCGTAGGCTTGTTAGGATTCTTCGCGTTTTTACCCGTTACGCGGGGATACTTTCTGATCGACCGTGCCTTTCGAACACGTGGCGCCTGACATGAAGTGACGTTTCTTGGTTCCCAGAAAATTCATCAATGGTGCCTCTAATCTCGAAAAGTGGCTGCTTTTGTCATGATGACGTTCAGTTTTCGATGCATGTGCAGGTGAATTATTGTATTGCTTTGTCTTCCTGCCTTCGAGTCTTATAAATATGTTGCCCTCTGATTTCCATTTTTCTTCCTTTCAATTCACATTTCTCAAGGCGAGCAATTTACATCTCTGAAGACGAGCAAAGTTTCTCCTTGTGATCGATCTAATTCCTCAATATTCTTCATCAAGGTACGTCTTCATACTTTTAACCGCTTTTAAGTCTTCGTAAACTTTAGCTTAGAGTGAGGAGGGGGTGTCAGGCCCGGGGTCGACCTTGTCACCCCCTTCTGAGTATCATCGATCTTGGTGATCCTGACCTTCCCTCTCCTTTCAGGTATGGCGCTGGCGCGAACTAAGAAAACCGCTAGGATCTCCGGCCGTCTTTCTTCAAATATGGCCGAGTGTGCTGCTCGTTCGGAAGATCTTTCTAGAACCCGCTTTTCCTCTTCGAACTCATCCCTATCCGGCTTTTCCTCTTCATCTACGGATTCTGAGACCCTGCAGTCTCCTCGTGCTGATGTTCCTCCATCTGGGAGACGTTCTAATCCGCCGCCTCCACCCGTTCCTCAACACGCAACCCAGCCCGAAGAGTACGACTAGAGGGGTATATACGGGGAAGATCGCTCCTGGATTTCAAACTCTATTCTGTCAACATCATCGACCTTTCCTCCTGGTGATGACATCACTCGCTATTTTGATGAGTTGGTAGGCTATGGCGACCAAGAGTGGCGAACCGAGGGAGTTCCCCTTGAGGAACATGCGGCCATAATTCCAAATTCTTTGAAGTTCACGATGTATACCATGTCCTTCGGATTTGAGGGTGTGCGGTCTCCCTTTACTTTCTTTCAACGACGTATTTTAAGAGCTCTCGGGGTCGCCCCTTCCCAACTTCATTTTAACGCATGGGCACTCATAAGGACGTTTGAGAACGTGATGGGCGCCATTGGTCGTGATATCAATTATCGACTGTTCTTTTCTTTGATTGACGTTAACCGCACTGTGGAGTTAAAGAGCGAGCCCCGTCGATGGGAACAGGTGTCGTTGAAGCGTCGCAAAGGCACGGTCGAATTATTCAAGCCTTTTTGTGAGTCTGTCAAGCCTTGGAGACACGCATTTCTTTGGGTCGTTCCCATTAATGATGAAGCTCGTGATATGGTTGAGGCTGCGGACGCTCAAGGAAATGTCATTTCGGTGAAATTTCCCATCGGGTGGTCACATTCCCACTACGACCGTGAATCCATACACTATAGATATTAGAGGTTGCTCAGCGCATATGATATTGAGAGTGTTAAGATTTTAGAAGCATTAGTTAGTTGGATGCCTAAGTGAGTTATTCCCTGTAACCCGTTTGCTCGTGCTCGAACGGCTACTCAAGTACAAAATAAGCTTGGTGATTGTCTTTCCTTATTTTTTATTTTGATTGCTTGCCTTTTATAGTTTCTTTTCGGTTCTAACCGTATCTTTTCCCTTCATACAGCTAAGATGTTGGGTTGTGATTTCGAGTCCCTCATGCACAAGATTAAGGCGAGGAAAGCCAAGAAAGTTACTTTCCCCGACCCTCCTTCTGAGCCCGTTCACATCGATGGCGACCAGAAGTTCCCTGCTCGTGAGAATGATTCGAGCTCAAACTCAAAGAAGCGTGATCGGGTGCCCCCTTTTGATGAGCCCGTGCAGATTGACCTTGATTCCCCAAATTTCAAGAAGCCCAAAGAGATCCCAAAGAAGCCCATTTTAAACCTTGACGCTCTCGGTGAATCAGATTTTGCCCGCTTTCGTGAAGACCCCCTTTTGTTCGCGGCTGAGATTGCCAAGGCTGCTTCTGTCAAACTTGCTCGTTTTAAGAGCGAGGAGGCTGAACGCCAAGCAGGTATTCGTCTTGTTCGTCGTAATTTATGGTTGGAGGGCGACCTCCAAGATAGAACTGATAAATATAATTCTTCCCTTGATCATCTTGCAGATCTGCAGGCTCAAATGGAATCTACCAAGGCAAAACTTGAGAAAGCTGAGGTCGCCCTTCAACCCTCCAGAGAGAAACTTGGCACGGTCACTTCTGAACGTGATGCGGCCATAAAAGTTAAAGTGAACGTCGAGACCAAGTTGGCCACCGAAACTGCCAACTTGACCGAGATGACTGTTAAGGTTACTAACTTGGAGAAGCAAGTTGATGGTTTGAAAGGCGATCTCAAAACTGCGATGGACGAGCGAGACAAGAAGGTCGTTGAGCTGGAATCGCTGGAGGACAAAACCCTTCAAATTGCCCAAGGGCGTTTTGATGAAGCTGTTGCTCAAAATCAGTATTGTTATCCTGACTTGGAAATCAATCCTGCAATTGTGAGCAACGATCACTTCCTGTGGGATGGGCAGATTGTTCGCCTTGCGGAAATGGATGAATATGGTAACATCGTTCGAGAGGAGGAAGTCATCTACCACCGTCAGGAGTGATCAGCTTCAAGTGTTTTTCGCTTTTATGCTTATCTTGAACGGGTTTTCTTCTCTTTCCTTTAGGAACTTTTAGGTCGCCCTTGTTTGTAATGAAATTTAATGGAGCCCTGCCTTCTCTGGGTGGATATGTTTAATTCGTATTTTTCTATGCATTTCCAATATCTTTAAGTATAGCTTCGATCTAAATTTCTATATTGTAGAAGTCTTTGAGACAAGTTCTGCGTATGTGAACAGCTTACCAAGTTTCTACTTTGGTTTTAGCTTGTTTCCCAAACATGACCAAATCTTGATCGTTTGGCTTTATTCTTAAGCTCGTTTTCATTTCCTTCTTTAGTAGTTTATCAAACTCGGTTTGAATTGAACTCGCTAAAGGTGTGGCCCTTTTCTTGGGACGATTCATAACTTTAATAAGCAAGAACTCCGTAAGCTAGGAGATGCAAGGTATCTTTATTGATAGACGAGCAGGTCTCATTAAAAAACCCCGTAGGGAAAAAGAGTGCCCTGCCCGTTCTTAACGTTTAATTTCTTTTGATAGCAACATGATATTCTTTCATATTTACAAAGCTTCTAGGTGAAATATCTTCTGAGGTTCGTAGCATTCCAAGTGTTGGAGATCGTTCCACCATTCATAGTTTGCAGAATGTAAGCTCCTTTGCCCGTTCTAGCTGCGACTCTGTAGGGTCCCTCCCAGTTGGGTGCGAGCTTCCATTGTCCGTATTTCTTTGACCGATGTCTGCCCTTCGTAGGACGAGCTGCCCAACTTCGAATACATGGGGAACGATCTTAGAATTGTTCTTGGTCGCCATGCTTTGTTTAACCAGTGCTTCCCTCAAAGACACTTTGTTTCTCAATTCTTCGACTAAGTCCAGCTCTTCCCTGGTCGCATGTTCGTTCTCGGCCTGCAGTTTTGGATTACCCGTTCTCCAAGTTAATTCCCCTATTTCAACGGGAATTAGTGCATCCGTCCCATACACCATCCTAAATGGTGACTCTCCAGTGGTTGAGTGGGTCGTGGTTCTGTACGCCTATAATACCGAGGGTAATTCTTCTGCCCATTTTCCCTTGGCTTCATCCAATCTCCTTCTCAGCCCCCTTAAGATGACTCTGGTGGCCGCCTCTGCTTGACCGTTTGTTTGCAGGTGTTCCACCGATGTGAAACACTATTTCACTCCTAGCTTGGCCAGAGTTACTTGAAAGTTCTTATCGGTGAACTGAGTGCCATTATCTGACACTAGGACTTCGGGTATTCCAAATCGTACCAGTTTATTCTTTTTTACAAACTTGAGACAATTCTTTGAAGTCATGGTTGCCAATGGTTCTGCCTCGACCCACTTGGTGAAGTAGTCCACTGCGACGATCAAGAATTTAAGCTGTCCGGGAGCGAGCATGAATGGACCTAGGAGGTATATTCCCCACCAAGAAAACGGCCAGGGGGCGGTTAAACTATTGAGCTCGGTAGGAGGAGCTATGTGGATGTCTGCGTGCCTTTGGCACTTGTCGCATTTCTGTCGCATCCGTATCCATGGTCGGCCAGTAATAACCCGCTCTTAAGGCTTTCTCGGCCAATGCTCTTGTTCCCATGTGATTACAACAAATGCCTTCGTGAATTTCTCGTAGTACGTAGTTGGCCTCGTCCGGTAAGAGACATTTGAGTAATGGCATGGTGAAATCTCTCCTATACAGCTGGTCGCTGATAATAGTGTAAGAGGTTGCTCGTTTTCGAACGAGCGCTGCTTCCTTCGAGTTTTCAGGTTCTTCTCCCTCTTTAATGTACTTGACAATTGGGTCGATCCAGGTGGGTCTCTGATCTACCTCGCCCACATCTACTCCCATTGAAGTTTCTAACCTCACACTAGGTTGAGACAGGACCTTTTGTATCACGCTTCTATGATTGCCGGAGTTCTTCGTCCTCGCAAGTTTGGATAGTATGTCCGCCCTGATGTTCTCTGTTCTTGGGACGTGCTTAACTTCGGCGTGCTCGAATTTCTGCATTAGCTCTTTTACTCTTGCCAAGTACCTTTGCAATATCTCATCTTTGGCTGAGAACACATCGTTGATCTGAGAGACATCGAGCAACGAATCTGATCGTATTTCCACCTTCTTTACATTGAATTCTAGAGCGAGCAATAATCCGGCTACGCAGGCCTCATACTCAGCCTGCTTGTTCGAAGTAGGGAAGGAGAAAGCCAAAGAGACCTCTATGGTCGTTCCATCCCCGTTTTCCAGAATTATACCCGCTCCGCTGCCTTTTCCATTGGAGGATCCATCTACATGTAAGGTCCATGTTCCTTCATCTGGGGGTTCATCCCCTAGTGTCATTTCCGCAATGAAATCAGCCAAGACCTGGGCCTTGGCTGACGACCTAGGCTCATACTTGATTCCAAATTCTGGGAGTTCCACTGCCCACTTGATCATTCTTCCAGCTAAATCTGGTCTATGCAGGATTTGCCTGATTGGTTGGTCCGTTCGTAGTGCAATCTGATGTGCCACAAAATACGGGCGCAATCTCCTAGCTGAGGCGACCAAAGCTAATGCCAATTTCTCAATCTTTTGGTATCTGAGCTCGGGCCCTTGCAGTACTTTGCTAACGAAATATACTGGATTCTGTTTAGCTCCTTTTTCTCGTACCAACACAGCGGCTAGCGCCTCGTCGGTGATGGATAAGTATAGGTATAAAGTCTCCCCGGGCTCTGGAGTGGTCAGGATGAGCTAATGAGTCAAAGCCGTTTTTAATTGTTCAAGGGCTTGGTCGCACTCGGGCGTCCATTCAGAAGCGGTCTCCTTCTTCAATAGTCTAAATAAGGGCAAGGACTTGTTCGCAGCCTTCGAGATAAACCGAGAAAGGGCGGCCACCATACCACTGAGCTTTTGGATTTCTTTTTTGGTCGTGGGCGGCCTCCTCATTTGCGTAGCTGCTCGGCATTTATCTGGATTGGCTTCTATTCCCCTTTCTGTGAGGTAAAAACCCAGGAACTTGCCCGCTCTTACACCGCAGGTGCATTTTTCTGGATTGAACCTAAGGGAGTTTTTTCTAGCTTCTTCGAAAACTTCTCTTAGGTCGTCAATGTGAGCAGGATCATGCTTACTTTTAACGATCATGTCATCAAAATAGACCTCCACCACCTTTCCTATATGATTCCGGAAAACGTGGTTCATCATGCGTTGGTAGGTCGCCCCAGCGTTCTTTAATCCAAAGGGCATGACTGTATAACAAAAGTTACCTTTGTCCGTCATGAAGGCCGTCTTCTCTTGATCGGGCGGGTGCATGGCAATTTGGTTGTAACCAGAGTAAGCGTCCAAAAAAGATAGAACCCTGAATCCCCTTGCACTATCGACCAAGCGGTCGACGCTCGGAACTGGGAATGCATCTTTGGGACAGGCTCGATTGAGATCTGTATAATCCACACACATCCTCCATTTTCCACTGGCCTTTTTAACTAGGACGACGTTCGAGAGCCATGTAGTGTACTTGATCTCCTTGATAAATCCTGCATCGAGCAGATCTTCAACGGCCTTGGATACTGCTCGTGCCTTCTCTTCTTTCTGGATTATTCTCCTTTGGGCGACCCATTTTGCTTTTTGGATCTACGGCCAAATGGTGACAAGCGACCTCGGGTGTGATCCCGGGCATATCCGCCGCACTCCAGGCGAATAGGTCAGCATGCTCTTTTAAACATTGAACAAGCTTGTCATGCACTTCTGGTGGAAGATCGTTCCCTATTTTGATCGTTTTCTTTGGGTCATCCCCTAATTGCACTTGGCAAAACTCTCCATCTGGCTCTGGTCGTTTGATTCTCTTCTTGAGTTCTTTGGTTAAGAGGTCGTCCTCTTCTTCTTCCTCGCTATTTGGATCATAGCGGGCATCCAGGTCTATCGTATTTACCTGGATCGGAGATCGTAAGTGAAAGTGTCAGCAAATGGTTTCTAGTCAGAATGCTCTACAGCCAAAGTGATGTCATTGAAGCGGCCGAGATACTCCCTTGAAGGGTCTCGTTAAGACCGAGTACTGAATAGGGTGGCAGTTGAGGTCTTCTGATGACGTCTGTCAGAGAAATGTTTAGCAAATTTCTTTGCAAAGTCGACAAAATATGGAATGGATTGTCAGGGAAGGCTCATATACCAATTGATCTGTACCTTTGACCGCTTTGCAGTAAAGCAGTTGAGGTCCAAGTCTTCTGTTGCTCGCTCTGTTGGTCGTGCTCCAAGGTGGTGAGAGCGGACGGGTGTACCTGCGAATACACTCCAACGCCCAAGTCAGGAGCGAACGAGCAAAATGCTAATATGAATGAATAGTATGTGTACTTGACAATGACGTAGTGAATGTTTATATAATGTTTGGAAGTTACCTATGGCCGTTAGATCGTTGTACGGACCGATCAGAGCCATTCATTTCGGTTTATACTCTTTGTCATCCTTAATGGACCGTTTTTGTGCGTGAGGCCTGGATTGGTCTCCAGCCCACTCTGGAACACCAACGTAGTGCGGCCCCTTTCATGGTCCCAGAGAAGAGTTTGCACTTCAGCGACCCGTGTTCCCCAATAATAGACATTTGAGTGTCGTAGGCAGTTAAATGTTCTTGCAAATTCCTTCTTGCCCTTGTAAGTGTCGAGAGGAGGGGGTTTAAAGTTGATTGGGACGAATTCCTTGATAGCATCGGTCAAGGGTTGAGGCTTTATGATTTGGATGTTATCGATATGGCTAGGATCTTTTTCACGCTAGATAGTAGTCATTTGTTCCTAGAGGGATTGGTTCTGCCTCTTCATTTCTTCGATCATCATGTTGAAGCTTGCTAAGAGGGATTGCCATCGCTACCGCTTGCGATGGATGAATTGGCGGTTGAACTTGTGTTTCAATGATTCTAGTGTAGATATTGCTAGTGTCGGGTCCGGCGTTTTGTTTGAAGCAGCGGCTTCAGGACTCGGGGGTGGACGTGATCGGGGCCCGCCTCGATGTGCGGTTGCACAGGCAGGATCAGTTTCTTCTGCATTGTGTGGTTACAGACCCTGTGAACGACGATAACACCATGATCAAAGGAGTAATCCGTGTGGCCGAAAATAGATTTACCAGGACCCTCGATGGGTGCTAATGTACTTGTATAAGATTTATTGACCAACTCGGCCTATTACAATCAGTGGCGGATCTTGACCAAAATGTTTGGGTGGGCCGCTACTTTAGAAGACATAGAATCTCAAAAACGCATGAATAAAGACGCAGAAATAC
Source organism: Astragalus glycyphyllos (assembly GCA_963573325.1). Lineage (NCBI taxonomy): Eukaryota > Viridiplantae > Streptophyta > Magnoliopsida > Fabales > Fabaceae > Astragalus > Astragalus glycyphyllos. The sequence continues at coordinate 44,688,658 of OY754314.1, read as the reverse complement.
TAATAAAATTAAAAAAGATAAATATTAATTAACATTATTTTTTGAGAAAATTTGATGACAAAAAATGTAACTTTGATTTCAAATAGAGACTTAATTGAAATTGTTTGTAAAAAAGATGCTTTTAAATTTATTTGATTCTAACCTTAATATGACGAATATATATATATATATATATATATATATATATATATATATATATATATATTGAAAGTTATAAACCATATATTCATAGTTTCTAATTCTAATATAAGATATGTGATACTATTAAAAATATCAATAAAATTTATACACCAAAAAATATTAAAAAAATACCATATATATATTGTTATATATATTGAGTAAAATAAATATTGTTAATGCATAAAAAACATATTTTGTTAATGTATTATATATTTTAAATTTATCAATTCAATAACAATCGCAACTATTTTGCTTAGTGTTTTAAATTTTCCTCTTAATGTTTGGGTGCAGTTATTATTGTCTTGGTCATGGCTTCAATTCATTCTTTTAATGTACCAAATTTAAGAGGAAAAAAAATAAAAAAAGAGAGCAGAAGGAGTTGAGCACGGAACCTACCATTAAGCCAAACTTCAAGTTAATAAATTTTGTGCAAACGTTTTATATATTAAGTAACTAGTAACTGTTTCTTAACTTACGGGTATTTCAGTAATTAAAATGATTTTTCTTGGATGGGCCATGGCTCTCCCTAGCCCCTATGAAGATCCGTTAGTTATTACAATAGTGGTCGGATAGCTTTTTGTCTATCACCAATTCTCTTTGTCTTCTATATAAAAATGGTGTACCTTTTTTTAGTATAAATCAGGTATTTTTTGCGCGTAATTATAGATATTGATCCCTCAAACTGAAATGGTCGACAAAACCCTATCTAAAGAGATATGTCTACCTTACACTCTATTATTCGGCCTCTTTTAAAATATCGATAAATAATACGAAATGGAGGAATTAACAATTGTTTCTATATGCGATGAAAATGAAGGGGCCAAAGAAATCAAAATAAACCCCGAAAGGATATAACACAAGCGAACTAGATTCAGAGGTATCTGAATATCAAATGAGCTAAGCAATTTGTTGGGAACAACTAGAATTTCTTATTAATATTTCACTTCATAATCGTAAAATATGGAGGCCTTTTTTATATTAAAATATTTGTGGTGCCTTATGGCGGCCATTTTAATACTTATTGCTTTCCTGGAGCTATTATTCTTGTAAGCATCCACTTGATTTGTCTGGTAGTATATAAATCATTAACATGATTACTTATATATTTCTTAATGACATGTAAAACAAACAAATCATCGACCCTCTCCATTCTAAGTCTAGGTACGTTGTTATAGCTGCATCCAGAACATCAATGTCAAATCATTAGAAATTAATGGCCAAATCAATTGCAGGTTCATGCATTCAAGACATAATAGGCCCACTGACATCACTGGATTTGAATCCGTATTATTAATATAGTTGTTGACTTTTAAAATCAAATTTATTTAATTTAAATATAAGCGTGTCGATAATTTATGAGTTTAATTTTCTTTATACATTATATATTTATGACTAGCAAGTAGCAACCACATTTTTCCCCATAAGTAGGAGTTTATTAACACACACTTAATACTTTGACTACTCATGATATTAAGATATTTAGTGGATGTCTATCTTGATCTTCCACTTCTCTTTGACTCCCATTCTTAAGTAGGTTATTAGTGGTCTTTACTTTGATCTTTCACTTGCCTACTTAGCTACTTGTGTCTTATAATAGGACTCATATTCTATTGTAGTGACATACTTGTGAAGAGCATAATAGAAAGACTCTATCATTCTCTTCTTCTCTCTTCTTCTCTATTCTCTTATGTGATGTCTCATATTTGTTCTTACTCAAGTTTTAGTTATTTTCATAACACGTTATCAGCACGAAGCTCTAGCATATGATTGATGGCATAATCATCTTGAGGATCTATTGCAATAATAAGTTTTCTTCTCATCTTTCTTTTTATTCTTCTACTTCTTCATCTTCTTCTTCTCACTATCATTTATTTTTGATCTTGTTTATGTTTCTATCTCATTTTATATTTTATCTCATTTTCTATTTACTTATCATTTCTGATGAAAATTTGTTTTATAGTTCCTGAAGAATTTTTTTATTATTATCCAAGCATCCTTGAAGGATTGCAGAAATAATTGTTTCCATGTATCATTGTTTATGATATACAGTTCATGAAGAACTGGTTTTTTTTTAATATCCAAGCATCCCTGAAGGATTGTGGTATAGTTCCTGAAAAACTAATGATTTGGTAATCCAGTATCTTTGTAGGATTGCACAAAGAATAGTTTTCTTTATCATTGTGAAAATTTGTGATAGTTCTTGAAGAACTCAAAGAAAGAAAATATTCAAGCATCCTTATAAGATTGCTCAAAGCATGATTTTTCCGTCAATGTTTAGATTTTATGGTATAGTTCTTGAAGAACAATTGATTATAAAGTATATTTTTCTTTGATCAATGTATATGAAAGATTTGTGATCGAGTTCCTGAAGAACGTGACTTTTACACAATGATCGCAATCTATAAGATCTATTTGATCTTAATATGTTTTGAGGCAATGAAAATCAAAAGAAAGGGCATATAATTTTTGTCTCATATATTCTCATGAATTAGCAAAATGAGAAAATATTTCTAAAAAATATTATGAATCAAGATTACGTGGTAATACTGATAAATTGGTCAATAAATTGAAGTTCATTCCCAAAAGTAAATGATTCACATTATAATATTGGTACAACAAAGGTTATGGTGATGATCATTGAACTTAGTTTATTTTTAGGGTTTTTTCTTTCATTCCACATTCAATATTATCTCCTTAATAACCTCTCTCTACCTTCTTTTACACTAAATACAAGAGCTTGTAATCATATGATATGACTGTAGGCGATCCATATCCCGATACTCAAGTCACACATCTAGATTATCTCTTGGAAATAACTCCAAAATTAGTTGACGTGAACAGACTTTAAAAACCTTATTTATAGCGCTTTGTTGCGATTTTCTTCGTGGAGCTTCTACATAGGCTCACATTATAATATTCTGAACATAGTATAATTCAATCAAAAGGCATGTGCGAGTACATCTGTATATTTATTAAATAACTATTATATATAGTATTGTGTGTTAGGTGCTATTAGTAGTATTCTGTGTAGTTGGGCCTGTTATCTTAGCCCATCTTGTAATAGCCCAATACTGTTATGTTGATTCTGTTTTTCTGTTAGCTATCTGTTATCCTAGTAACAGTTTTCATCCAATGTATATAACTCTCAGCTTGTGCAATCAATACAACTAGTTGATTCACCATTTCTTCTGTTATTCTCTTCTCTCTGTATCTCTTGTGCATTATCATTTGGCATCAGAGCTCTGAAAAGGGGCCTGATTGCGTTCTCTCGAAAGTGCAACGCGGTCGATTTCTCAAGCAATGGCGGAAGAAAAGCAATTCATTCAACCAGCAATCCCGAAATTTGATGGATTCTACGATCACTGGTCTCTCCTCATGGAAAATCTTCTTCGATCAAAGGATTACTGGAATCTTGTAGAATCAAGAATTCCAACACCTCCGGAAGCGGCCACACCGGAGCAATTGAAGAAATGAAGGTGAAAGACTTGAAGGCAAACAATTATTTGTTCCAAGCGATTGATCGAACAATCTTGGAAACCATCCTTAAGAAAGATTTTGCGAAAGATATCTGGGACTCTATGAAAATGAAATTTCAAGGTTCAACCAAGGTCAGACGGGCTCAATTGAATGCTCTTCGAAAGGAATTCGAAGTTCTGTGCATGAAAGATGACGAAACAGTGAATGAGTACTTTGCGCGAACCCTTGGTATTGCGAACAAAATGACGGCGAATGGAGAAAAGATGGAAGAAACCGTCGTGGTTGAGAAAATACTGAGATCAATGCCGGCCAAGTACAACTACGTGGTGTGTTCGATTGTGCAGGCAAATGACACCACAAGAATGTCCATTGATGAACTACAGAGCAGTTTATTGGTCGAGGAACAAAGAATGAAAGGACAGAAGGAAGAAGAGCAAGCGCTCAAGGTCACTAGTGGTGGCAGATCCAGTGGCAGAGGCAGGGAAGAGGAGGTTACAGAGGTGGGCGTGGCCGTGGAAGGCAATTCTCCAACAAAGACCACATTGAATGCTACAAATGTGGAAAGAAGGGCCACTACCAATATGAATGCAAGAATGAAGATGACAGTGCTAACTACGCTGAATTTGATGATGAAGAGGAAATGTTGCTGATGGCTCAAACAATCTCAAAGGAGAATTCCTCTAAACAGGTATGGTTCATTGATAGTGGGTGTAGCAATCATATGTGCGGATGTAAATATTGGTTCTATGACCTAGATGAGAACTTTAGGACCACTGTGAAACTAGGAGACAACTCTAGAATGGCTGTTGTAGGAAAAGGCAACATAAAACTTAAAATTGAAGGCAAGATTCAAGTCATCACTAATGTATATTACATACCAGACTTGAAAAACCACCTACTAAGTGTGGGTCAATTACAAGAACACAAAGTGAAGGTTGTCTTTGAAGATAACAAATGCAGAGTTTATCATAAACGTAAAGGATTGTTAATGAAATCATTCATGTCATCAAACTGCATGTTTGCCATTTGTACTTCACCTGTGTTGCCAGAATGTTTCAATATGGCAGGGGAAGAAATGTCTCACCTATGGCACTGCAGATATGCCCATCTCAGCATCAAAGGGTTGAGGACACTTGCAAGAAATGAATTGGTGAAAGGACTGCCTCTCATGGCTGAAACTGATGCACTGTGTAGTGATTGCTTAAAAGGAAAACAACAGAGAAGACCATTCCCTCAGCAAAGTACTTGGAGAGCTTCAAGGAAATTGCAACTTGTTCATGCTGATATCTGTGGCCCTCTTAAACCAATATCCAACAGTGGTAAGAGATACTTGATAACCTTCATAGATGATATGACAAGGAAGACATGGGTGTATTTCATATCAGAAAAGTCTGCTGCTCTTGAGAGTTTCAAGAAGTTCAAAACTGTTGCAGAGAAGGAATGTGGTGAAGTCATTGAGTGCTTGAGAACTGACAGAGGAGGGGAAGTTTACCTCACTGGAATTTGAAGAGTTCTGCACAAAGAATGGGATAAAACGACAACTGACAGCAGCATACACTCCACAGCAGAATGGAGTGGCTGAGAGAAAGAATAGAACCATCATGGAGATGGTTAGGAGCACTTTGTCGATGAAGAAAGTGCCTAAAGAGTTCTGGCCTGAAGAAGTCCCACAGTGACTGTAGAGAACTCTACACCAGAAGAAGCATGGTGTGGAATCAAGCCATCTGTCAAGCATTTTCGTGCATTTGGATGCTTGGCATATGTGCATGTGCCTGCTCAACAGAGGAAGAAGCTTGATGATAAGAGCAAGAAGTGTGTACATTTTGGAGTAAGTGAAGAATCCAAAGCCTATAGGCTTTTTGATCCCATCACAAAGAAAGTTGTGATAAGTAGGGATGTCGTGTTTGATGAACAAGGTGAATGGGATTGGTCCAAAGGAAACAAGTATGATGAAGAAAATGAGACTGATCTATGTGATGACAGTGAGACAGGTAATGAAGGAGATACAAGTCACCATGGAAATGATGCTGGTACCAATGCTGTTCCAGAAAGCAGTGCTGATACAGCACCAGCAAACACTGCAGATGCAACTACAAGCAGTTCTGCTACTGAGGCAAATACTGAAGAAATCTCAAATCTGCATCAAGGGAGGAATAGAAGGCAACCTAGTTACCTCAAAGACTACCACATTGGATACATTGGCTCTCTTGACTCCAATGATGAAAGTGATGAAGATCAGAGTGACTTTGCAGGACTTGTTAAAGGAATTACAGCAAGCATTGGTGATCCAGCAACTTATGAAGAGGCTAGAAAGAATGATAAATGGAAGGAAGCTATGAAAGAAGAACTGGGAGCCATTGAAAAGAACAAGACATGGGAATTGGTCACACCTCCTGTGAATGCCAGAATCATTGGTGTAAAGTGGCTGTTCAAGACAAAATTTAATGAAAAAGGTGAAGTAGACAAACACAAGGCTAGATTGGTGGCAAAAGGGTATGCTCAGGAGTATGGAGTGGACTACACTGAAGTATTTGCACCTGTTGCGAGGTGGGATACCATAAGAACAATCCTGGCACTTGTAGCACACAAGCATTGGAACGTGTTCCAACTTGATGTGAAGAGTGCGTTCCTTTAAGGAGAGCTACATGAAGATGTATATGTAGAGCAACAACAAGGATATCACAGACAGGGAGGAAATGATAAAGTGCATAAGTTGAAGAAAGCTTTATATGGTTTGAAACAAGCACCTCGGGCCTGGTACAATAGAATTGAGAACTACTTCATCAAAGAGGGTTTCATGAAATGTGCCTCTGAGTACACGTTGTTTTTAAAACTGAAAGATAACAATAAGATTTTAATTGTCAGCCTGTATGTGGATGATTTGCTGTTTACAGGTAATGATGACTCAATGATGGAAGAATTTAAGAAATCCATGACAAAGGAGTTTGATATGTCAGATTTGGGAAAAATGAACTACTTTCTTGGTGTGGAAGTAGTGCAGAGCAAGCATGGTATCTTCATCAACCAAGCTAAGTATGCAAGAAACATTCTGGAGAGATTCAACATGCACAATTGCAAACCTGTGAACAATCCCATTGTTCCTGGCAGCAGGTTAACAAAGGAGGGAAATGGAACAAGAGTTGATGCTACCAAGTATAAGCAAATGGTGGGGAGCCTTATGTATCTGACAGCATCCAGGCCAGATCTTATGTATGCAGTTAGTCTTGTGAGCAGATTCATGGAATCTCCCACGGAAGAACACCAGCAAGCCATCAAGAGGATCATGCGCTATGTGAAGGGAACTGAAACAATGGGGATCCTGTATAGCTCTGAAAGAGCACATCTGGTTATGTGTTCTCTCTTGGATCTGGAGCCATCTCTTAGGCTTCTAAAAAGCAACCAATTGTCACATTATCTACCACTGAAGCAGAGTTCGTGGCAGCAGCATTGTGTGCAAGTCAAGCAGTTTGGCTTGAGAGAATTGTCAGAAACTTGAAGCAGACACAGAGGCAGTGTGTGACAATTTTCTGTGATAATAATTCCACAATCAAACTCACTAAGAATCCAGTGATGCATGGAAGATGCAAGCACATCGATGTGAGGTTCCATTTCCTCAGGGAACTCACAAAAGATGGTAAGATTGAATTGCTGTACTGTGCAACAGATGAACAACTAGCTGATCTTATGACAAAGCCTGTCAAGTTGGACACTTTTGTGAAGCTTAGGAACATGCTGGGAATGTGCTCCACTGCTGATATTAAACTGTGATGCAAGCATCCAATTTAAGGGAGGATTTGTTAGGTGCTATTAGTAGTATTCTGTGTAGTTGGCCCTGTTATCTTAGCCCATCTTGTAATAGCCCAATACTGTTATGTTGATTCTGTTTTTCTGTTAGCTATCTGTTATCCCAGTAACAGTTTTCATCCAATGTATATAACTCTCAGCTTGTGCAATCAATACAACTAGTTGATTCACCATTCCTTCTGTTATTCTCTTGTGCATTATCATTGTGTCCTTTCACAATACTATATGGGAGCGTATCGGGTGAGAACTAGTTTTACCGTGATAAATGAGAACTAATTATTATAATCTGTTATATTAAAATTAACGATTGAGATTACCTCCTTAATTATAGGATGTTGTGTGGTTGTTTCCTTAATTATAGGTTCCCATGTGATCTGTAACTAAAAACGAAACAACCACACAACATCCTATAATTAAGGAGGTAATCTCAATCGTTGATTTTAATTTAACGGTTATAATGATTAGTTCTCATTTATCACGGTAAGAACTAGTTCTCACCCGATACGCTCCCTATATATATATATATATATATATATATATATATCCAAGTAGGTTCCCAGGAAAGAAAACTTTCCCAAACAAACAATTGTTTGTGATGCGTCGCGGACTAGATCGCTCTCTTTAAGACGTTTCGCGACACTGCTCGAAGGTGCAAACAGACTATCAACCTCAATATACCTCAATATGGTTAAAAACCACTCTGAATATGGTTCGTAGACCACTCTTGAATATGAGAATGATTTATCGTCAAGTGGTGTGAGGAATGATGTGAGGGAGGGTCCTATTTATAGAAGAAAATCTGACTTGCTGCGCAAGTAGGTTGTTGGAGAAAAAATAAATAAATTAATTATTTTCGCAAAAAGAAATTACACCTTCCGGCCCCGACACATTCGGCGGCGCGCGCGTGGTGGTCAATTAGTGTGCGTGCTGTCCAATTTACAAAACCGAGAAAAAATCTCATCAGATATCGTATCTAGTCGGTTCAACGAATCTGGACGAATAATGCACCAAAGTAAAATAAATTAATTATTTTTGCAAAAAGAAATTACACCTGTCGGGCAAGCACGACAGGCGGGTGGTGGTATGTTAGTGTGCGTGCTGTCCCATTTAGAAAAATGGGTACCCGAGCCCCAAACCAATGTGTGAAGTCCACACTTATAAGCACTCTTAAAGTGCCTAGTCTTAGCAATGTGAGACTTTTTCAATTCACAAAACCAAGGTTCCAACAATATATATATATATATATATATATATATATATATATATATATATATATGTTTTCCTTAGTTTCTTGACGCTGACTATAAACCTAACATAATCGGTTTAATTAATTAATCAATTTACAATATGATAAATTAAGGTTTGTATGAACCACGTTTAGTCTCTCTTTAGTAAAAGCATATCAAATAATGGACCAACTAACATATATGAATTAGTTTATAGAAGACAAACTGTTCCGGACTGGGCCAAATCGTCACTAGTTTGGGTCTGGCCCATTTTCATACTTCGGGACATTCGCATCCGCACTCCAATCGTACCCAACAGGCAGGATCTTTCCCATGCACCCAACGGCTCAGGTACGACACTCTGTCTATAAATAGAGACTCCGCCCTCGAAATAACTACGGCACAACGCCGCACATCTATCCCATACAATTCTCTCTGATCTCTCTCTATTTTATTCATCTCTACCTCTTACTGACTTGGGCGTCGGAGTGTCTTGCAGGTACCTCCCCCACCCGACGTGGACAGAGATTACCTCGGACGATCCGAGCTCCAACTCCTATCTACCAAACTCAACCTTCATCCAAGAAGAATATCTCAACTAGAAGCACACGCATATCCTGGGCCCCTGGACCCGATCGATTGTAGGGCTCGGGCGCCTTAGGCCTGTATTCCGGTACCGAACATTGGCGACCACAGTGGGAGCATCGTCACTTGCTTTCGGACTCTATCGGGTCTATCTTATTTTTCCTCATCACTTGGATTCTCTTCTAAGGAATTTACCTCGACATCTTCCGAGCTGGCTCTCGTCCCCGAGATACGTCCCAACTCCCAATAATCACATCGTGTACTACGTTCTCTCTTTGTTTGCAGGTCCTGCTCACCTCTGACATGGCTTGAGCTCATCTCCACGACAGGCAACAATTGACTTTCGCCTTATCTCGGCTCGCTCCATCCGAGCACGGACTTCTCTGGAATCTCCTTTTAATCTTGGATTCTCGCAAAGTTACGCTTGCCTTCCAAGTACGGCCCCAGCATGGCTTGAGTTTCTATCCTACCTCGGATCTCTTCATTCATCAGAATGGATCTCTTGGAATTCTGGCTCTGGATCCCGGATTTCTATCTCTAATTGGATCTTCATCCAACCTCCGTCAAGGAGATTTTTTTTTTGCAGGTTTCTCTATCTGACCTCGGGCCTCTGCCTCGCTCTCGTGGCATCGAGCAAATAGCCCGCAGTGGCTCTCCGAGCTACGTGCTCCATCAGAGGCCGAGGTCTTCCAAATTTCGCCTTATGCGAGCCTGCAGCACCTCTGATCTCCGAGCTCCATTAGAGGATGAAGGGCGGGGGTCCACAGCGACCTCCGTTGGAGGAATCTCTGGAGAGAGGAGCCCGCAGCGGCTTTCTCATCTATGAAGACTAAGACCCACAGCGGCTCTCTTATGCAATCTCGTTACGGAGAGGGGGGCCTGCAGCAGCCTTCCCATCTATGAAACTCGACCTCCAATGGTTCTCTTTTGAATCTTGTTTTAAGTTGAAGGAATCTCGCAGGTGTCTGGACTTCTATTATCAACGTTGGACTTCTAATCTTCTATCCGAGAAGGAGTTATATATTATTTACCTATGCCAGACCTTGGCCGTTCTACAAATTGCATTCTCTCATCTCGGCAACGAATCCCTACTCTACCGCAAGCATTCAATCAATGCGTGAATATAATTCAAGGTATATAAAAGTGAAGTTGATAAAGTGCGAATTGAATAAAAGCCAGAGAAAGGGGACGGTGCCCAATGTACTTTACAAACGAAGATTGGCCTCGGACATGCCCGAGGCCAATCAGCAAAAATTCAAAAGAAAAATTCAGAAGAATCAGGAAGCTTTCTCGGTCTCTTTCTCTACCTCCGCCTCGGCTACCTGCTCTGGGTTAGTCGGCACAGCCTCATCATCAGGGAGGGGAGAAGTTGCAGCAGGATCGTAGATCACTGTCCCCTGGTAGACAATCTTCCCATTCTCCGCCTTGTACTTGGCATCCAACAGGTTGATGTTTAGCCCGGGTTCCAAGACCACGGCCATGTTAAGGCAGCGATCGAAGCCAAACTTGGCTGCCCTCGCCATCTTCATGGTAAGTTCGGCCTTATCTTTATTCAGCTGCTCCACTAGCAGAGCATTCTCCTTTTTATCAGCGTCAGCAGCCTCTAGCCTTTCCCGGACTGCCTTAAGATCAGACTTCAGCGTCGGGAGATCAGCAATAGCCTTCGCCTGCTGGCTGACCTTGGCATTGGCCTCGTCAAGCTGCACCTGGACTCCCTTCAACTTCTCAAGCTCCTCCTTCAGGCCTCGGTTGTCCTCAGAATAAGCTACCAAATTATGGTCTCGGTAAGTGCTCAACTCGCGACATGTACGAATTAACTTGCCTTGTAAATTTCTATTTTCAACATCAAGAGCAGAGATCTTACCTTGGAGGCGTTCAGTCATTATGCCCGCCGCCAGCTCCTGTAACTCATTGATGACGCCGGTGCCGGTCTGGGCGACCCGGATGCAGGCCTCAAAGTCAGCTAGGGAAGCCTTGCCTTTCCCCTTTTCCATGCTCTTTTCCTGCTGCATTTGTTTTTGCTTTTTCATCACAGCAGATTCTTCGGAGGCGGCATCAGCATTGTCCCTTTTGCGACTGTCCTTGGTGCCGAACCCCGAGTTCGGCTTCAGAGCGGACGACCGAACTGCCGGAGACTTTGTTTGATTTTATGTTTGTTGTTTTTCTTGGGCAGGCTTGCCCCCGGAGTGGGCCAAACCGTCACTAGCTTGGGCCTAGCCCATTTCCATACTTGGGGACATTCGCGCCCGAACTCCAATCGTACCCAACGGTCAGGATCTTTCCCACGCATCCAACGGCTTAGGTACGGTATTCTGTCTATAAATAGAGGCTCCGCCCGCCAATCCAGGTACGCTTTTACAGATGCACACTCTCTAAATAACTACGGCACAACGCTGCACATCTATCCCATACAATTCTCTCTGATCTCTCTCTATTTTATTCATCTCTACCTCTTACTGACTAGGACGTCGGAGTGTCTTGCAAGTACCCCCCACCCGACGTGGACAGAGGATTACCTCGGACGATCTGAGCTCCAACTCCTATACCAAACTCAACCTTCATCCAAGAAGAATATCTCAACTGGAAGCACACGCATATCCTGGGCCCCAGACCCGATCGATTGTAGGGCTCGGGCGCCTTAGGCCTGTACTCCGATACCGAACACAAACTAATAGCAGATAAAATATAGATAAACTAATTCCGTCAAAAAAAAAATATAGATAAACCAACTTATTGAATATAAAAAATTTGGCAAAATTAATGATTACTAATTTATAAATATAAAAAAACACAACTGTAAATTTGTAATTAACGCTTAAAAACAACATAAGTACTATTATTGTCTTTTGCCCCCACTGTGAGAGTGAGTGAGTTTTGAAGGTATGTTAAGGTTTTTCAATATCGTGAATTTTTTTGATATTTAATAGTAGGTGATAATAATTCATGGACCCTTCGTCAACAAAAAAAAATAATTCATGGACCCCAAGATCATCCTATATATATTCAGGCAAACGCACTCAGGAGATTAATTCATGGACCCAAGCATGTTATCACTTATTCTTTTTGCTCTTGCTCTCTTGCTATGGTTCTTCCAAAGAAATAGAAAATCTAAGAAACCAACCTTTCCACCAGGCCCAAAAGGCCTTCCTTTCATTGGAAATCTTCACCAACTTGATAATTCAAATCTTGGTTTAAACCTCTACGAACTCTCAAAGAAACATGGTCCCTTATTTTCCCTTCAACTTGGTTCAAGGAAAACACTTGTAATTTCCTCACCAAAATTAGCCAAAGAGGTTATGAAAACTCACGATATTGACTTTTGTAACCGACCTGCTTTGATTAGTCACATGAAGTTATCATATGATGGACTAGACATCGTTTTCTCACCTTATAGAGATTATTGGAGACACACCAAAAAACTTTCCTTCATCCATTTTCTTAGTGTCAAACGGATATTAACGTTTTCTTCAGTGAGAAAACAAGAGGTTACTCAAATGATTAAGAGGATGTCTGAACGTGCTTCTTGCTCCAAAGTTATGAATTTGCATGAGATGATAACGTGTCTCACTAGCACCATAGTTTGTAGAACCGCGTTTGGGAGAAGGTATTGGTGGAAATTATATGTTGAAACATTATGTATTAATTGTCTAAAATTTTTATTTACTTTGAATCGCTAATATTTTTTGTTTGTTGTTTTTTTGACAATATTGCTTAGTTTTTATTTAATTTCTTTTCTTATATAGGTATGAAGAGGAAGGAATTGAGCGTAGCATGTTCCATAGCATACTTAAAGAAACAATGGATTTGGCGATTATGTTTTTTTACACAGATTATTTCCCTTTATTAGGGGGAATTCTTGATAGAATCACTGGAAGAATGGGTCGTCTTGAGAATTTATTCAAGGTTTTGGATGGATTTAATCAAGGGGTTGTTGATGAACACCTTGATCCTGAAAGGAAAATGTTACCTGCAGATGAAGTGGATGTAATTGATGCCTTGATTCAATTGAAGAATGATCCTCACTTCTCAATGGATCTTACTCCTATTCATCTCAAACCCCTCATCATGGTTATTATATACTTTCATTTCATTTTATTCTCTACTAGAGTCAAATTAAGTATTTTTCATTTTTCATACTTCCTCTACCCAATATTCACTACCAAAGTCAAAATATGTTCATGTTAATTAGGAATATAAAATGAATACAGGGATTTTTAGAGGAAAAAAACAAAATATTTTTGAAATTAAACAAACCTGAGCTTATATGTATGCTGATAAAGGGATTTTTTTTTGTCAATTGTAGAATATATTGTTTGCAGGGACAGATACAAGTGCAGCAGCAATAGTTTGGGCAATGACTGCACTGATGAAGGACCCAAGAGTGATGCACAAAGCACAAGAAGAGATCAGAAATGTATTTGGAATGAAAGGTTTTATAGAGGAACAAGATGTTCAAAAGCTTCCATATCTAAAGGCAATTATAAAAGAAACACTAAGAGTGTACCCACCACTGCCGATACTATTACCAAGAGAAACCATGAAAAAGTGCAACCTTGCAGGGTACGAAATTCCAGAAAAAACATTGGTGTATGTGAATGCTTGGGCAGTCCATAGAGACCCTGAAGCATGGAAGAATCCTGAAGAGTTTTATCCTGAAAGATTCCTAGACACTACTATTGATTTTCGGGGACTGAATTTCGAGTTGATTCCATTCGGTTCAGGAAGAAGGCTTTGCGCGGGTTTAAACATGGCAAATACTACTATAGAACTTGTACTTGCTAATCTTCTCTATTCATTTGATTGGGAACTGCCTAAAGGGATGAAGAGGGAGGATATTGATACTGAGGTGCTTCAAGGACTTATCCAACATAAGAAAAATCCCCTAAACCTTGTTGCTAAGAAGCGAATGGAATGTGATATGTAACGGCATGTTAATGTTTATAACTAGAAAATAAGTCATGCACGTAGAGATAAGCTATTATGTGATATGTAATGTGCATGTTCATGTTTATAATTAGAAAATAAGTCATGCACGGAGAGATGGGCTATTACTGTATAATGAAGTCATGCTTTTCACAAGGTCTTTATAGTAGTCTGAAATGTATTAACTTAACACACAAGTAAGAAGTAATAGAGGCATTGTTCTATTGATGAATTAGAACCAGTAAAAATTTCTTGCAGAAGAAAGAGGGAAATAAAGTCAGAGAGAAGGAGAATATTCAGAGGGAAAGAAATGACATCACAACATTCATGCCTCTCTACAATTGTTCTCTTACATATAACATTTTCTAAAAAATCCAATTAATTTCCTAGAAGGCAGATGTACTCGACTTCTCCTTCTTAGCACGGGTCCTCTAACAGACTCTGCAGCAATTGTTTCTAGTTCCCCACTACTTGATATTACTAATTCACCCTCTCCACGTTTCTACATAGTTGGACTATTCATTACAATGTCCGCCCCTTTAAAAGGAACCTTGTCCTAAATGGCATTCCTAAGTCAAATGTGTCAGATAGAGACAAGGTCTTTACTAGCAAATGTTGGCAACACTTGTTTAAATTACCAGGCACAACTCTTGTTATGAGCTCCTCTAAAAATGTCGATTTTGGCTCTGACCATGCCATACAAAACATTCTAAAGAAGGCATCAGCAGCTAGATTATCTTTCCTTGTATCTTTCCAGGGTTTGTAGAGATTTATCCAATAAATTCTTGCGGCTCTTTTGGTCAGAACGAATCACAAACTTGTATCTGAGAAGGTAATGCCTAAACTTAGCAAGTGCTTCTGTAATAGCAAACAGTTTCCTTATATACACAGACTGTTTCTGCATCGTAGAGACCATTTTCTTCGAAAAATGGGCAATTGAGTGTCTTCTTTCACTTAAGACAGCCCCACACCAATCCTTGATGCATCTGTTTCCAAGATAAACTGCTCACTGGAATCAGGAAATACAAGAACTAGTGCCTCAGTCACGACACTCTTGAGCTTGTTGAAAGCAAGTTCCGTGATTTCATTCCATACAAATGCTTCCCTTTTCAACAAATCAGTTAAAGAGCCTGGAATTGTGGCATAGGACTTAATGAACCTTCTATAATATCCTGTGAGACCCAAAAATCCCCTCAATTGTTTTACATTTCCAGGTCAAAGCCAGTTCACGACAACTGTTGAAATATGTTGTAAATAGTAGATTTATTTATATATGTATTCGGCCCATTTACCTGGCCCGTTAAGTAGCCTATTTAAACTCAGTAGTGCTTGTACTCAAATTAACAATCACACAATTAATAAGACGGAACTACAGCTGCTCTGTAGTCGCAGACGTAGGCAAAGATTGGCCGAACTGCGTGACCAATATCGTGTCTTCTTTTTCTACATGGTATCACGAGCTCTCGTTCTTGAGGGCCTTGCTTCCGCATAAACCCTAGCCGTCCTTATTTCGGCAAACCCAAGTCACCTTCATTGTGACCCTTCCCTGCCATCATTGCAGCCCTCTTTTTTGCACTATTACTGCCTTAATTGCAGTTCTGACCCGTTTCCAATTTTTTGGACCCGTTTTTCAACTGTTTCGCCAAAAAAACACACAAACGCCCTTCTTTCGTGCTCCGATCTCTTCACCGCCCATACCATCAGAACCGGAATCAAAAACCGACCAACCCCTTAAAATTTCTCCGCCGTCCGCCTTCCGACGCGCCTCCACGCGCAGCTTTACTCCGGCGACCTTACGGGCGCGTGGGCCCCACGCGCCGCCCTGCGCTGATTTTTTCGCGACGGCTCTTTGAAACAGTTTGTAGATCGGCATTTTCTGGTTCTGTTTGAGGGATCAAATCTTGTTTTTGACATTTTTGGCTTGTGAGTCACTTTGAAGGCACCTCTTTGGTGTTCGTTTCTGTTTTGGTTACTGGCCAGCACCCTCTGCTGCGTTTGAGACTTTTTTCAGCACGTGTCTTCACTTTGAGGGATATTCCTTCAATTTTCCAGTTGGTTTGGGTGTTTAATCACATCCGGCACCTTTGGTGTTATATACGGTTATTTTGCAACTTCGGGAATAGTTATTGTTTCCTTTTTCGTGCTTGTTTTTCTTGACCGGTGTTCAAAATGTCTGATAATATTGCTATTGATTACTCTTTATCATTCACCGAGGATGAGGTGAATCGTTTGAAGGCTCTACTTTACTCTCTCAGTAAGTCTTGTTCTCTACCAACGACCGGTATTAGCGTATGCTCCCGATCTTTCAATGTTTGCGGTAAAATCCCTAAGGATGCTTGGATTTTGGATTCTGGTGCTACCGACCACATGACATTCAATTCGAGTTTATTTTCTTCTTATACCTCCTCTGAGAAGAATTGTTATGTTACAATTGCTGATGGTTCTTATGCCCGTATTGATGGCTCTGGGAGTATTAACTTGCAATCTTCACTTCAATTACAGGATGTGCTACATGTTCCCACACTCTCTCACAATTTAATATCTGTTCGTAAACTCACTCGTGATCAGAATTGTAAAGTAACCTTTTTCACTTCTTATTGTGTTTTTCAGGATCTGACCACGGGGAAGATAATCGGAGTTGCTAAGGAAAAGGGAGGGCTATACTACTTATCTGATGAACCAGATTGTTCGAAGGTGTTGGCTTCTTGCTTGCAAACCGAGTCTGCTGAGTCTTCTCATTCTGCCGCACAAATTTGGCTTCAGCACAAACGTCTTGGTCATCCTCCATTCTCTTTAGTTAAGTCTATGTTTCCTTCCTTATTTTTACATCATTCAGTTGAGTCTTTTAAATGTGAAGTTTGTGAGTTAGCTAAACATCATCGTGTCTCTTTTCCTCTTAGTTCCACTAAAAGTGCTGAACCTTTTGATCTTATACATTCTGATGTTTGGGGACCTGCACCTATTTCTAATGTTTCGGGTGCTAAATGGTTTGTGTCATTTATTGATGATTGTACTCGAGCAACTTGGATTTTTTTGATGAAGGATAAATCAGAAGTACCAGAATTATTTATCAGATTTTATCACATGGTGCAAACACAATTTGGCAAAGGCATTAAAAGAATTCGCTCTGACAATGGCAAGGAATATGCCAATCAGAGTCTTTCAAATTTTACCAGTCAACAAGGAATTTTTCATGAGTTTACATGTGTCGACACTCCACAACAAAATGGTGTCGCAGAAAGAAAGAATCGTCATTTACTTGAAGTTGCTCGAGCCATTCTCTTCCAAATGGCTGTTCCCAACTCATACTGGGGAGAAGCAGTACTGACTGCTGCCTACTTGATTAATCGGGTCCCCAAACCAATGTTAGGTAATGTTAGTCCTGTTCAGTTTTTGACTTCACGGTTTCCTTCTGTTCATGTTTTGCAGAGTCTTCAATCTCGAGTGTTTGGTTGTGTTGCTTTTGTCCATGTTCACAAACAACATCGAAGTAAGTTGGACCCTCGTGCAGTCAGATGTATTTTTGTGGGTTATCCTCCTAACAAAAAAAGGATATAAATGTTATCATCCTCCTAGTCGTAAGTACTTTATCTCTAAAGATGTCACGTTTCATGAGAATGTATCCTACTTCACTCGTCCTCAGCTTCAGGGGGAGAGTATTCATGATTATTTGGAATCTAAGTCCGAGTTTCTGGTCCTACCTGAGTTACCTGAGGCTCCTGTCTTAAGTCCTACTACTGGTCCTACTTGTCCTGCATCCACAAGTCCTTCATTTGAGTCCCCTGAGTCGCATGTGACTCCTGTCTCACCTTCTACTATTGATCCTGCTTCCACAAATACTCCTGTCTCACCTTCTACTATTGATCTTGCTTCCACAAATACCGAATTTGAGTCACCTACTTCTATTTTGGTCCCTCCTTTATCTTCTGTTTTGCAGGAACCATCATCTTCAGCACCAGCAAATGCTAAAGCTGGTGAGCCAACTTTGGTGTATCAGAGAAGAAGTAAGCCCGACCTGCCCCAGACACAACTTCAATTGCCTGAACCGGAGGTAAGTACTGAAATTAACCCTCCTACTAGTGATTCCCACAGTTCTGACACTAGTAACACTGATACAGATGATTTGCCTATTGCTTTGAGGAAAGGGAAAAGGTCTTGTGCGAAATACCCTATTTCTCAATTTGTCTCCACTAAAAATCTTTCTGTGCAGCATCAGAGTTTTATTTCAACTGTTGATTCTGTGATAATCCCATCATCTGTTCAAGAAGCATTCAAAGATAGAAATTGGGTTCAAGCCATGGATGAGGAAATGAAAGCACTTGAGAAGAATGGAACATGGGAAATTGTTGAGAGACCGGGAGGCAAGAAGCCTGTTGGTTGCAGGTGGATCTATACAGTCAAGCACAGATCAGATGGTACTATTGATCGGTACAAGGCAAGACTAGTGGCTAAAGGATTCACTCAGACCTATGGCATTGATTATGAGGAGACTTTTGCTCCTGTGGCGAAGATGAACACTGTTCGGATCTTACTATCACTTGCTGCTCACTCCGGATGGGAACTAAACCAATTTGATGTCAAAAATGCATTCTTGCATGGAGATTTAGAGGAGGAGGTGTATATGGAGATTCCTCCAGGATTTGGTTCAAAAGATGGAACAAACAAGGTGTGTCGATTAAGGAAAGCTTTATATGGGCTAAAACAGTCTCCTCGAGCATGGTTTGGGAGATTTACAAAGGCAATGGTGTGCTTAGGCTATAAGCAAAGCCAAGGAGATCACACTCTTTTCTTCAAACATTCGAAAGATGGAAAACTGACTATACTTCTTGTTTATGTTGATGATATCATTATTACAGGTGACAATTTGGCTGAGAGACAACTACTTAAGGAGCAATTATCAGCAGTGTTTGAAATGAAAGACCTTGGGAAACTTAAGTATTTCCTAGGGATTGAGGTGGCCTACTCCGATAAAGGCATTTTTATTTCTCAAAGAAAATATGTTCTTGACCTTCTGAAAGAAACCGGAAAGCTTGGATGTAATCCTGCAAGTGTTCCTATTGAGCAAAATCACAAAATTAGCTTGGAAGAAGAAAGTGCCAAAGTTGACAAGGTCCAATATCAGAGATTGGTGGGAAAATTGATTTACTTGGCACACACTAGACCTGATTTGGCTTATGCAGTCAGTGTGGTGAGCCAATTCATGCATGACCCGAGGCAGAGACATTTGCATGCTGTTGATCGTATTCTTCAATATCTCAAGGCCTCTCCAGGAAGAGGACTATTGTTCAAAAGAGGTGGGAGCCTAACTATGGAAGCTTATACTGATGCTGACTATGCAGGTTCAATAAGTGATAGAAGATCTACTTCAGGTTATTGCACCTTCCTATGTGGGAACCTTGTTACTTGGAGGAGTAAGAAGCAAAATGTAGTGGCTCGATCAAGCGCTGAGGCTGAATTTAGAGCTTTGGCACAAGGAATCTGTGAATTATTGTGGATGAAGATTATACTAAATGACTTGAAGATACAATTTGAAGGTCCTATGAAGTTATTTTGCGATAACAAATCGGCTATCAGTATTGCTCATAATCCCGTTCAACATGACAGAACGAAGCACATTGAGATAGATCGTCACTTCATTAAGGAAAAACTTGACAGCGGGTTAATATCTACAACTTACATTCCTTCCGGACACCAATTGGCAGATGTATTAACGAAGGGCTTGCCAACAGAGCATTTCAAAGAACTTACATCCAAGCTGGGAATGATAGATATCCATTCACCAGCTTGAGGGGGAGTGTTGAAATATGTTGTAAATAGTAGATTTATTTATATATGTATTCGGCCCATTTACCTGGCCCGTTAAGTAGCCTATTTAAACTTAGTAGTGCTTGTACTCAAATTAACAATCACACAATTAATAAGACAGAACTACAGCTGCTCTGTAGTCGCAGACGTAGGCAAAGATTGGCCGAACTGCGTGACCAATATCGTGTCTTCTTTTTCTACAACAACTTTAACTTTCTCTTCATACATTGTTACACATTTCCCTGATATTTTGTGACCTTAGTACTCTACCTCTTCTAAGGCAAAATGGCACTTGGATAGCCTAGAAAACAGGAAATGCTCTTTCAGTAGCTGTAAAACTATTTCTAAGTGTTGTTGAAACACGTTGTTCCTCAAGCATTGAAATGTTGCAGGAGCATTAGTTAGTCCAAAAGGTAAAACTAACCATTCAAAGTGTCCATGATGAGTTCTAAAAGCTGTCTTACAACTATCCTCAAGTTGCAATAGTATTTGGTGGTACCCAGAATGAAGATCCAGCTTTGAAAAGTATTTGGCTCCAAATAGTTCATCAAGCAACTCATCTATTGTCGGTATGGGAAAACTATCTTTGATAGTAATAGCATTCAAAGCTCTATAACCTATACAAAATCTCCATTTCCTATCTTTCTTCACCAAAACAATTGGAGATGAGAAATGACTATTACTTGGTTTAATTATGCCTTGTTCAAGCATTTCTTGTACCATCTATTCAGTTTGTTCATTTTGGCTATGTGGATATCTATAAGGCCTAACCTTCATAGGTTTTGAGCCCTATTGTAACACTATAGCATGATCTTGGTCCCTCTTAGGTGGTAATCTCACATGTGCTTAAAACACTTCCCTATAAGCATGCAACAATGTAGCTAGTTCAGGTTCCACATTCACAGGCATCTCAACAAAATTGTCTTGGAAACTTTTGGTTTAACCATTTGCACAGCAAAAATTCCAATATTGCATCTGTTTCTTACATTCTCATCAATTGGTGAAACTGAGCTGGTGCAAAACTTGTAGACTTATCCTCGTTTGGTCATTCGCGATTAATATTATTTTTCCTAAATTAATCCTTGTTTGGTCATGCAAGAATTTAAATTCAAGAAAAGCATAAAGAACAAAAAGGTTGAATGATCGGAAGACTAAATTAAAGTTTGGTCATGCATTAATTATAGCCTCAATTATCCTATCGGTCCACCAACTAATTGCAGTACGATCGCTGATCAACCTAATTGATTATGAACATGCAAAGGGTAATCAATCTTAGGTATGTGATTAAATTAATAGGACAATATTAATTAAAATAAAAATAGGAATTCAAATATTAAACTAAAACATAAGAGGTTTCTAATCATGCAAGATCCACCTAAGACCCTAGAAGAGGATTTAGGTATCCAAAGTCATAAAAAACAATAAAATAGAATTTAGAGTCATGAATTACAAAGATAAAAATAACCCGAAAGCTAGAGAAATTCTTATTCTAAGTGTTGTTGACTATACACCACATTCAGAAATGAAGTTTGAATCTGAGATGAAAGCTTATGAATTTTATAATGAGTATAGTATGAAAACTTGATTTGGTATCTAAGACAAAAGATTTTCTTGAATATGTGTCTAAGGTATCTGGTGGAATAGACGCTATTGATTATACAAGACAAGACCACAAGAACTAGCTTCTCAATATAATTAAGTAGTTTTTACCAAATATCCCTTTCTTTTCAAATATTAGTTTCAATCACATGCCTCCAAACAATAAAATATTGAAATAATTTGATACGGCAATGAAATTTGTCTTTCTATTATCCATTTTGCTACAACCCCTTTCAAATCAATTAATTATCAACAACAGACTACTTAGCGACTAAAGGCACTAAAGAAAACAAGATTCAGGAGTCTGATATGATTTCTGATAAACTAACTAACGAAATAAAAACAAAACAGGGCCTTAACATATTTTAAACAGACATACCATCATTAAATTTTTCACTCTGACTTCCATGCATCACCACTACTATCCTTCTCTTCAATATCATTGCCTTCCTTCTCCTTTTCATTATCACTAACTTCAGCATCATCATTCCCACTAGTTTCAACTGGAGTCTTGCGCTTTGATCTTCTACGAGTACTTGAGACAATATTACTCATATTAATTCCTTCGACTTCCTTGACTCTATCCTTTTTCCTTTTTCACTTCCTTGATTTCTATGAAAATGTGAAAAAAAATAAGAAAAGAGAAAAAAATAGGAACCAATAAATAAAAACATAGAATGAAACCATTTAAGAGGCGGTAGCATCTGCAGTACATATTGAGGTCGAGGCAAAGCCAGGGTAGCAAAGAGTGGTGGCGGAGCGAGGTTGAGGGCGAAGTGATTGAGAAGCGGCTGATGAGATCGATGACGAGATGGTCAGTTACGCAAAAAGAACGAGATAAAGAATAGCAGCAGAGACCGGCGTCAAGAAAGCTCAGAGCAGCAATGGGCGGTGGCAGCGACCAAAATTGGCGAAGCGATGAGTTGTGTCGGTGATGGGTTGTGGCGGCGATAGGTGGTGCCGCGTGTTCCCTGTTTTTAATTTTTATTTTTTAAAAAGCCAAACAGTTATTGAATAGTTCAATCACAACCGTTTGTTGTTTTCAAAGCCAGATGTCTTACTGTTATTAAAAGTAACAGAGATTGCCATTAGTTTAACTAATGGAGAGGATCCAAAAGCCTCCAATTCATGGGCCGATTATCTTTTGTTAATGGGCTGCGTTGGCTTTCTTAAATTGGCTTTGGGCTCCCTTCTCTTTTGCTCACCAATGGATCCTTTTGTTTCTTTCTTGGGTTTTTATTTTATACCCCCACACCCTTCCTCTCTACACCCACATATTTTCGTATTGACAAAAATACCTTTCACATAATTGACAAAATTTAACTTTCACAAGATTCTCTCTGGTGTGGGACCCATAAAATCTGAAATCGTATTTACCTAATGGAAGATAAATACGACTTGCATTTAATAACTAATAAATACACATTAAATTGCAAGTTGTATATACGTTCATGAAAGGTATATACGATTTGACTTTTTTTAACCGTATTTATTAAGAAAAAGTCAAATCGTATATACGTATTTACGACGGGGCTCAAATCGTATATACCTATATACGATTTGAGAGAAATGTAAGTCGTATGTACCCTGTTGTGGGGGTACATACGAAATTGAGATGTTGAAGTCGTATATACCCTTGTTCATAGGTATATACGACTTGTAATTTTAATTTTTTTTAATTAATTTTTAGTTTTGAAACAGATATTGGAGCGCCTGCAGAGTCACAGTTGGTTCCGTTCGACATCGATACTACGGAGTCATTCAGGACGGATAGGGTATATTTTTCGGTCTAATTTTTTTAATGAAGTTTGATAAATATTTAATTAATTAAGTACGTAACATTTTTGTATTTTGTAGATATTTTCTACACGTGAGGATGTGGAGGAGTGGGCTATAGCGGTTGGGAGACACATTGGTGTTGTTGTTATAAAAGTTAGATCTGATAAAGTTGGTAAAAGGGGGACTAGAGATAAGATCATTTTCGGTTGTGAGAAGCAGTGGAAGTTTAGTAATGATTCTAGAGTGTTCGGTTCTAAGAGAAGAAGTTGTCCGTTTACTTTGAAAGCTACTTCTACACTACGTCATGGGGGTTGGTGCGTGAAAGTTATGTGTGGTCGACACACCCATCCATTGTTTACTACCTCAGTTGGGTGCACAGCTTTTGGTCGTTTGACCAAGCCGCAGAAGGCTATGGTTAATGAGTATGCTGATTTGGATGTTGCCCCGAAGGATTGCCTTATTGCTTTGCGGAGTCAATATCCGGGCAATGTCACTTCTCTCCCATAAATATATAGGCAGCGCCACAAGCATCGGTCTTCTCGGAGGGGTCCTAGAACGAACATCCAAGAGTTGCTGAGATTGATTGAGTCACATAATTACTTATGTTGGAGCAGGAAGGTGGAGGATTCTGATGTGGTCAGTGGCATTATGTGGGCTCATCCCACTTCTATCAAGTTATTCCGGTTGTTTCCCAAAGTTCATATTCTCGACACTACGTACAAGACAAACAAATACAATCGAGTTATCTTTCTCGGTTGGGTTTGCCTATATTGCTCATGAACTGGGTATTCATTTCTCTTGGGTATTGCATCAACTTAAAGATTTATTTGACTTGCATGGGATTCAACCGGAGGTTTTTCTGACTGACAGAGATCTTGGCTGTATGGCTGGTATTCAAGCTATCTTTCCTTCTGCTACTAATTTATTGTGTTCTTGGCACGTGACAAAGAATGTGAAAGCGAAAATTAAAGAGTTTGTGCACGTTGATCGGCAAAAGGACGTCATATCTCTTTGGCACAATATTATTGATTCAGCTGACGAGTCTGACTACTTAGCTCAGTTGAAGATTTTTCAGGACTCCTGCGCCGATATTCCCGCTCTTATTAAATATGTGCACGACACATGGTTGAAACCGCATAAGGAGAGATTTATCTTGGCTTGGACTAACCATATCTCACACTTCGGTAATCAGACCACCAACAGGTATTTTGGCATTTTCGTATTTTTTTCGTTGATTAAATTTTTTTGACACGTGTTTAGTATTTTTTTCGTTGATTAAATTTTTTTGACACGTGTTTAGTATTTTTACTGTAGTTTAAATTTTTTTGACACATGTTTAGTATTTTTACTGTAGTTAATTTTTTTTGACACGTGTTTAGTATTTATACTGTAGTTTAATTTTTTTGACACGTGTTTAGTATTTTTTTCGTTGATTAACTTTTTTTGACACGTGTTTAGTATTTTTACTGTAGTTTATATTTTTTTGACACGTGTTTAGTATTTTTTTCGTTGATTAATTTTTTTTTGTCACGTGTTTAGTATTTTTACTGTAGTGTAATTTTTTTGACACGTGCTTAGTATTTTTTTCGTTGATTAAAATTTTTTGACGCGTGTTTAGTATTTTTACTGTAGTTTAATTTTTTTGACACGTGTTTAGTATTTTTTTCGTTGATTAAATTTTTTTGACATGTGTTTAAATTTTTTAAGAGCCGAGTCAGCTCATTGGGCGTTGAAGGGACATCTGAAGACTTCTGGAGGTGACTTGTCAAAGTGTTTTAAATCTATTCATGACATGCTTACACTTCACTTTGATAAAGTCATCACCTCTTTTCAAAAAAGCATCAACCGCATTGAAGTAGCTTCGAATATTCCTTTGTTTAAGAAGCTTCGCGGTCTTGTTTCTTTAAATGCTCTCGATTATATGGTGAAAGAGTTTGAGAAATCGACTTCTGGGGTTGGTCATGACAGAGGCAGATGTGGATGCATTATTCGGAAGACACATCTTCTTCCATGTGCTTGTGAGATAGGTGTCTATCATATCTCCGGTTCTTCTATTCCATTGGATGTTGTGGATGATCATTGGAAACAACTGAGTTTTGATTCTTTAGGTGAAAAAACCTCCCAACAAAAATCCGATGGATGTGATATTTCTTATCAAATGGAGATGATATGGGCCAGATTTAATCAGATGACAGAGGATGGGAAATTTGTTTTGAAGAAACAACTAAATGAGCTTGCATTCCCTACTACTTCTTCAATGGTTCCACCACCATTCAAAGTCAAAACAAAAGGTGCACCAAAGAAGAAGAAACAGAAATTATATGATGCGAAAAGAGATTTATCTGGGTGGGAGCATGTAGATGAGAAGGTGAAACTCACTCAAGAATCTGGGACTTCTATCAAAAAATCATCACAGTTGACTTCTTCCAAAAAATATCTCAGCGGTCTTCTAAATTATCTCAAAGTAACAAAGAAGGGCGAGATTTTAGTGAACTTACCGGATATTCCTCATCATTTGCGGTCTTATGTGGAAAATATTGTTGATGTTAAGAATGATGGCAATTGTGGGTTTCGAGCGATTGGGGTTGGTCTCAATTTGGGTGAGGATAGTTGGCCTATCATTAGGCAAGATTTAATTAATGAGACAAAGGAAAGGGATGCACTGTATAGTTACAAGTTTGGGAAGGACCGACTTGCAGAACTTCGAAAAGCATTGACTATTGAATACCACGGATTTCAGCAGCCGGATAAGTGGTTGACTTTGCCAGAGATGGGGATCTTTATTGCAACAAAGTATAATGTCGCCCTTGTTCAACTGTCTTTGAATATGAGTTATACTTATTTGCCTTTGAGAGGTACCTATTCTTCTTCGAAGTATAAACTCATATATATTCTGAACATTCGGGATTCACATTGGATGCATATTTCGATGTCTTCTGTCTGTCCGTTACCCCCCATTATTCCGATGTGGTCCCATAATCGATCAAAGGATTCTACTTCATGGTTGGATCCGTATACCGGTCGTTTTGCCCTATGGCTGACTACAACTCCTCCGGTGATTCCGACCGATGCGCCCACATGTGTAAACTTATCCGATGATTCGGACGATTTAGCCGGCCTACATTGACACTGTATATTTCTTGAATATATTTTACCACTTTTTTGTAACTATTATTATTTGTCCATATCTACACCGTTGATTATCGTTTGAAGTCTCACCCTAACCGTTAAAATTAATGCAAATATTATTATGAAAAAAGTAAAAAAAAAAACTTCTATCCAAATCGTATATACCTAAGTGTGGGGTATATATAAGACTTGCATAATAAGGAGTCGTATGTACCCCCACACCTATGTATATACGATTTGATGAATAACAAGTCGTATATACCCCTATATACGACTTGTATTTTAACAAGTCGTATATACCTAACCATCATGTATATACGACTTATAATTTTTTCCCACATCGTATTTACTTAAATTACGGTATATACGGCTTTGATTTTATTAAAGTCGTATATACCTATTGAAAGGTATATACGATCAAGGTCAAATTTGTTAAGGGCATTTTCGTCAAAAAAATTTATGTGGGGGTAGATGGGAAAACTGTGGGGGTACAAAAAAAAACCCTTCTTTCTTTTATTTCTTTAGTCATCCAACTATATATATATATATATATATATATATATATATATATATATATATATATATATATATTATGTTTTTTTAAAAATAACTCTTTTCATTCTTTTTCTCATTTTCTTTCTTTCTGCAAAACAAAAAGCAAATTATGTAAATGATTTATATAATTGATAGTATTGTCTCCAAAAATGAAGCAAAAATATCTCTAAAAATGCACAAAATTGAAATTTATCGCTACCCCATTTACTCCTCTCATTGCATTGAGAGATAAATGATGATCACCATGTTCAATATTATTATCTCTTTTGTCGGGAGGCTCATCATGTTCTTATGTTTCATTGTCATCCAATTGTAACATCATCATCAATTTGGTTGGGTACTTGTGAGAATAAGAAAACTTCTCATTACAAATGTAGCATAGTCCTTTGTCTCTCCTAATCTCTCCTAATTTGCATTTCAGTAGGTGAGATCTTCTTTACAGTTTCTTGTTTTTGGTATGAGGTGAATGGTTTGGATTGTGGAGTAGGTAGCGCAGGGGTGGAGGTACAATTTTGAATGGTTTTGGATTTCAACTAGTTTATATTTCTATTTTGGACTATGTTGGGTGTGCGTATATCATTTACTCAAGGAATTTGGTTTCTTTTGACCCAAAACAAAAATTCTTTGCTTTCTCTTTCAATATATTTTTATTAAATATATAGTTAGTTAGTAGTTGGGGAGATAGTTGGTAATTATAAGTGAGTTTGTTTAGTAGTTAGAATGTGCCTATAAATAGACTTCATATAATCATTTTAGAAAACACTTTTTATCATTTGTATCAATTCTAAAATGATTACATGAAGCGCACACTCTAACTACTAAACAAAATCACTTATAACTACCGAAATTTAAGAAGATATGGAGCAGCATTTTTCATGGATGGGGAAGAATGAGAGCTTGCAGGATGATGTGGTGTACAACTCCAACAAAAAAAAAAATCAAAATCGTATATAGGCATATACGATTTTCCCCTAAAAATTAAAAAAAATTAAAATCGTATATATCTAAGGCGGGGGTAGATACGATTTGTTAAATTACAAATCGTATATACCTAGGTGTGGGGGTACATACGATTTATAATTTAACAAATCGTATATACCCCCACCCATAGGTATATACGATTTGTAGCCTAAATAATAAATAAATAAATCATTTAAAAATTTAAAATTATATTTTTTTAAGAAAAATAAATTAGATATGAATAATATGAATATCGGTCGTTTTTTTGGTTCTGTTTAGGGTGTAGTTCGTTAACACGTGACGGTGTTATACGTCGAGCGAATAATTTAGGCCAAAAATCGGTTTTCGGGCAACCTACTCCGATTGTAATGAAACCACAGCCATTAAATCCGAAAAAAATCAAGGACCAAGACTCCTGAAGAAGGAACTTCTTCCAGGACATCGGGCTCAAAATCCCAAATTCCATCGTTTACTATTTTTTATTTATTTTTAAAATTTTTCATAGTCTCCAAAAAATCTAAAAAAATTTGGATAGCCTTATTTTGGTTTTATTAGATTTTTTTTAGTGGTGTTTTTATAATTTTTGGATTAGTTTTGACTCTTTAACGGATTTTTAGTAGCGTTTTTATAACCTTTTTTAAAAATTTAAATAATTTTTTTAATAACAAATCGTATATACCTATGGGTGGGGGTATATACGATTTGTTAAATTACAAATCGTCTGTACTCCCACGCCTAGGTATATACGATTTTTATTTTAACAAATCGAATATACCTCAACCATACGTATATACGATTTCGTTTTTTTAAATGTAATCGTATTTAAAAAAATTATGTATATACAATTTTTTTAATTTTCAAAGTATTATATATCTAAGGGTGAGATATATACGATTTTGTCCAAATTTTTAGGGGTATTTTCGTCAAAAAAAGTCTTGTGGGGATATATGGGAAGATGGTGAGGGTACAAAAAAAAACCCAAAGGAGAGAAGAGGGTTTAGCACCTTATTGACAAAAAAAAGGAGAGGATTGTGGTGTGTGTAAATAGATAACAACATGTGCAAGTATACACAGTCACAAGTTATAGTATAAAAGATCGAACCCACAGAGATTGGATTAACTCTTGTATATGTTGTTGAAAAGAGATGTAAACTAGTGCATCTACACTATTCAGAATGTTTGGTTTTGGTTGAAGTTGAAATGAAAATAAATTAAACAGAAAGCAAGTAAATTGGGTAAGAAATCAGTTGAGAATGAAAGTTGGGATGTTTTCACAAGTTAAATCACTTTTGAGTGTATTGTGTTTTCTCGTGGTGCAATTGCACTTAGTGCAGTCGCATCAGTGTGTGCTGGTCATCCACTTTCGTCAGAGTTTCGTTATAAGCTCTATATGATCCTGTTTTTTTGCGGTAAAGAGTAGGGTTGTCAGTGCCTCTCTCGCCCCCTTACAGATGATCCAAGTTGCTTAAATAAGTACACTCTTGTATCTTAAGTTCTCTACACTTTGATGTAAGGACTATGTTAACCTTAAGCTAAGAATTAACAAGGAATTAACAAGCTAACTTCATTAAAACAAGTTTAACAAAAAGCTTCATTAAACACTTATCCTTACTTAGTTCTTGATTTCTAGTTATAAGCCAATTAAGTGAATATAACTCTAATTTTTCTAAGTGATCAACCTTAAAACAAGATTAAGAATTTAAACACAAGAACTAAAGTGCTTACACCATGTGAAAACACAATAACTTTCCTCAAAAGATCATCGAAAAGTTAGAGCATCCCAACTTAAGAGATTTAGCTCATAATAGGCATTGGAAAGTTAGAACATCCCTATGAAGAACTCTTGCATAAGTTTGCCAAGCAAGTGCAACTGCACTGATTCCTTGCACTACGAATTCTATGAAGAAGTGAAGGGAGAAGTTGTCAATTCCTTCCTTACCTTCTTACAATCTAACTATTATTTAAACTAGAAAAATAAATACTATCTAAAGTACTCTCCAAAGAGAGAGAAGTGAGATGAGAGATGAAGATGAAGAATGGAGATGATTTTCCAAGTGAAGGATGAAGTCCTTTATATAGGCCTTGAGATTTCCTTCAAGTGAGGGTTTGCTTGGAGATGAAGTTAACTTAACCATGGTTACTTTTCAGAAGTTAAAGATCAGCTTGGCTTTCAACACTCATCCTTAATTTGAGGTCCAACAAATGGTTGCCACATGTCTTGTAAGATAGATTTTTGTGAAGCTTTTTTGATTGTAGGCGTCTCTTTTGCAAGTGGCCATGTGCTCCCATGTGACTTCTGAGCAAGCAGCAATCCAACTAAGCATTATGGCAATGGTAAGAATTGAGGTGCTTCCAATGTGGGGTTGTGAGCTGCTTCGGTGCAGAGTGGTGCAGTTGCACCAAGTGCATTTGCATTACCCGGTGCAGTTGCATCAACTGGTGCAGTTGCACTAAACTGCGGCTGCACTGAACAAACACATCAGATATACCAATGTACAATAAAATGCTAAGTTATGGATATCTCTTATCTGAAAACCATAAATGTTGTTATTTTATTCATACTAACATATTTAACACATAATAGACTTGATTTTGGACAATTATCTAAGTGTAAAAGCACAAATAACTCTATATAAAATAGAGTTATCAGATTGGCACTCGGCTTTGGATAAATTAAAGTGGTGGGTGGGTGGCGGATCCAGAAATTGATACTTCTATATAAAAAACAAAGATTTATTTAGTCTGTTTAAAAAGTATCAATTTGGTACTTCTATATAGGCCGAATTGGTCCTTTTAAAATAATCCTAGAGATATTTTAGTCTTTTTTAGAGATTAATTTGGCTAGTATTTGATTCTTTTAACAATTGAATTAGTACATTTCTTATTTTAGAGAGCAAATAGGTCTTTTTTGTGTTAAAAACTTTTTTTGTGTGCCTATATTCCTAAAACAACACAAAATATTTTAGCTCTTCACGTGTTTATTTAGTGTTAGAAGAGACTGAAACATTAAAAATTTGAAAAATAAAAAATTAAAACTAATACAAATTATTCTCTCTTACATTCTTATTATCTTGTGCGACTTATGGGGGTAAAGTGTATTTTTATTGAAGAAACTTAAATAAATTATTTTTACTTGCTGGGGGAAATTTCCCCGAGCCATTCTACATAGATCCTTCATTGTGGGTGGGCATCCTAAGTTAACTACAATGGAAACAAAACTTATAATTTGATCAAAATTATCGATTAAAATAAATTTTCTAAATAAGAAGAAAATGCACAGATGGATTTTTCATTGCGGTGATAAAGCCCACATTGACAATTTACAATATTTAGATAGACTTTATAAACAAATAAGCATACCAACAACTACATTAAGGACCTGTTTCGTAAAAATTGTGAATAATGGATAAACTAACGGATAAACTAGTTAATAACAAACAATGTGTTTGAAAAAAGTAGCTGTCTCTATTTATCATCCCGAGCCATAATATATAGAGACACAGACTTGGAAATGGTAAATCCTTGAGTAGGGACTTCTCTCACACTTGTATGTGGGAGATGAGATCCTTATGGAGCCTTTTGCAAGTCCCATCAAAATAAATTATTGATTATTACTATCATTCAAGCAATATGAGTGGGCCAATATTGCATTTGGTATGTTGTGTTTTGTTTTATGCATGTACTCTAAATGGTGCAGTTGAGGCTATGTACAATATGTTCGCTTCTCGTCACAAGGTCTATGACCCTTGCATTCAGGTATCACCAGTACCAGGTTGTTGGGAGAGCTCTCCCTACTGAAGCAGATCAGCAACCCAAAATTTACCGCATGAAGCTTTGTGCTATCAATGAGGTTCGCGCCAAGTCGAAGTTTTGGTATTTTTTGAGGAAGATGAATAAGGTTAAGAAGAACAATGGTCAGGTCATTGCTATCAACGATACTTTTGAGAAGAATCTAACCAAGACTAAGAAATATGGAACATGGTTGACGTACTAGAGTAGAACTGACAATCACAGCATGTTCAAGGAGTACAGTGTGACACCATTCTAAATGGTGTAGTTGAGGCTTTGTACAATGAAATGGATTCTCGTCACAAGGTCTGTTTCCCTTGCATTCAGATTATCATGACCGCCACCATTTCTGCTAAGCTTTGCAAAAGGGAGTGCACCAAGAAGTTCCATAACTCCAAGATTAATTTCTCGTTGGTTTACAAGAAAATTAGACCACCAACCAGGAAGTTGAAGACCACATACAAGGCCAAGAAGCCAAACTTGTTCATGTAATGTGATTGATTGACGAGTTACAGTTATCTAGAGTGTCTCTATATGTTGTTTTGGGTTTAGTTGTTGATTTCCAGGTTAATGAGATGAATTCTCGTCACAGTGTCTGTTTCCCTTGCATTCAAATCATCAAGACCGCCACCATTACTGCTAAGCTTTACAACTTTATGATCAAGTTCTCGTTGGCATACAAGAAAGTTAGATCACCAACTAAGAAGTTGAAGAGCACATACAAGGCCAAGAAGCCAAACTTGTTCATGTAATGTGGTTGATTGATGAGTTACAATTATCTAGGGTGTCTCTATATGCTGTTTTGGGTAGAACATTCCCTTTTGTTAATCATTTGGTTCAAAGAAAAAAATTAGGGCTTTTAGGTTCAAATCGATACTAAAAAAGAACATGTTCAATCAATGTGGAGAAGAAATTAGGGATCACCACTCACCCGAAAAAGCGGCGCGGTGAAGTAAAGACGAAAGACTATGTTATGCAAGTTGAACAAGTCTTTATATGGACTTAGACAAGCCTCGAGGCAATGGTTTTAAAAATTCAGCTCAACAATTATGACATTGGGTTTCAGAAAGAGTTCTGCAGATCACTCACTGTTTACCATGGGTTCTGGTGTGAATTTTGTGGCTCTGTTGGTGTATGTTAATGACATCATATTGGCTGGGCCAAACAAATCAAAAATCAGTGAAATTCAAACTATGTGGCAATCTCACTTCAAGCTGAAAATCATTGGAGACTTGAAATACTTTTTAGGATTGGAAATTGCTAGGTCTAAGAGAGGAATCCATCTTTGCCAAAGGAAATATACTCTACAGTTGTTAATAGATGCTGGTTTAACCTCTGCAAAACAAGCCACCATTCCAATGGATCCTGGTGTACACCTCAATGAAGTGGATGGTGAACCACTTGAAGATGGATCCCAATATAGAAGACTGGTTGGAAGGTTGATATACCTGACCATTTCTAGACCAGACATCACTTATGCAGTGAATAGACTTAGTCAATTTATGAGCAAGCCCAAAACCATTCACTTGCAAGCAGCTCATTTTCTGCTACAGTTTTTGAAAGGTACTGCAGGGCAAGGATTGATGTTCCCTGCCAACAGAAATTTAAAACTGACAGCATATGTGGATGCTGACTGGGGAAGCTGCCAAGTGACTAGGAAGTCAACTACTGGTTTTGGAATTTACTTGGGTGATTCATTAATTGCATGGAGGTCTAAGAAACAAGCCACAATGGCCAGATCATCTGCAGAAGCAGAATACAGGGCATTAGCAGCCATGACAAGTGACCTGTTGTGGGTCAAACAATTGCTCAGATCATTCAATGTTGAGGCTGCATCTGCTATGGTCCTATGTGACAGCAAATCTTCCATTCAACTGGCAGAAAATCCCACCACTCATGAGAGATCAAAATACATAGATATAGATTGCCATTTTATCAGAGAACATGTGCAAAGCTTATTTACATTTGTTGACTAATGTAACTAGAGTTAGTGATAAGTTAACTACAGTGAAAGTTTTGGTCAATGTACAATTAGTGAATTAGTAAAGTTAGTTTGGATTAGTTATTCAGTTAGATGAAGTTTGTTAGAAACAGTGATGTATATAATCTCTGATTCACAGAATCATTTTATCCAATTCAATGAAG
This sequence comes from Astragalus glycyphyllos, assembly GCA_963573325.1. Classification (NCBI taxonomy): domain Eukaryota; kingdom Viridiplantae; phylum Streptophyta; class Magnoliopsida; order Fabales; family Fabaceae; genus Astragalus; species Astragalus glycyphyllos. Next base: position 44,654,702 of record OY754314.1, on the reverse strand, counting down.
TATTCCAATTCTTCTTCTCTCTAAACTCTAGATTCTGTATACTGCTTTTGTTTGATTCTTGATGGATTGTACCAACATCAATATAATATAATATCTATCTATCTAATCTAATCTAATATCTATATAAGAAAACAAATCACTTACTAAAAGACAATTGTAGACATTCCAATTTTTTTGACAGATCACCACTTTTGGACAATAATGTCTTTTAATTTTATTTCTCATTTATAATTCTATTTTCTCTTTCTTTCTCACTCTCTTTCACTGTCGTATTTCCCAATATTTTCTCTCTTTTTGACACATCTACTATTTGTGGCCCCAACGCCCTTTATTTAAAATTCTTTCTTTTCCTAATATTTTTTTTAATCTACTATATAATATAATATGATCTACAATTTAGTCATATTTTTACTATAAAACTATACTTAAAATTACATCTTTAATATTTATCTCTTTTGTATTTGAGACTCCTTTTTTATCTACTTTAAATTTGTTTTTATTTTCACAGGGTAATGTTCAGACTATTTGAATCATGTCTAAGTTCATTCATAAAAAGGACACGACAACACTCGTGTGTATGCACGGGTATGCTACTAGTAGAACTTCAGAATGAAATAAATAAGCAGCACCAACTAAGCGAGAAGTTTACAACAAAAGAACGAAGCGACACGGAGAAAGAGCGCAAACAAGGAATTCATAAATTACTGAATAGCAGCAACACGTATCTGTCATACACTGAACCGGTTTCATACTATAATACCGCACCCGTTCGACACTAAGGTACTAAACCAAGCGAAACTCAGCATGGGGGGTTTAACGAGCATGGGGGGTAATTTTGAAATTTTTGAGGATGGGAGTGTGTGGTGTGTAGTTGGAGGTTGTAAGAAGTCTATCCCGAATGGTTACTTATGTGTTTTAGAATGTGGTTAGGCCTAACTCAACCCCACAAAACCGACTTGTAAGGTGAGGGTTGCCTCCCACTTATAAACTTTTTTGATAAACTCTTTTGAGACCATATCTCTAATGTGGGACTTGGATTTCTCCCAATAATGTTTTCAGGTATGGAGCTTGTCATTGAAGCCCGTAAATTTGAGCCAGCCCCATGTTCTTTTGTGTAAACTTGACAAAAAAAAACACTATATTTATTAAGGGATATCCATCTATTAATGACAGATAAAACAAACAAACCATCTGTACTCTCAATTCTAAATGAATATATTCTACAACATTGCGTGGATATAGGGTGGATGGTAGCAATGGTTAAATAATGTGACAATATGGTCGCATAAAATACTCATACAACGTTAATAAAAGAACTATAGTAAAACAGTATTATGCCCTTTTTTCTCCCTAGTATAAAAAGTTGCAACAATGCAACAGTGAGATGTATTGATAGTAATCACATTATAATCAAATCAACATAGTAAAATTTAAGGTTTACATGTGATATAATAGTACTTTGCCCTTTCACTATATATTAAGGTTTACATGTGATATATGCTTTCTTAGTATATATAATAATAAAGTCGCAACAAGGCAATACTGAGACACTTGTTTGGCAGTTCAACAAATTTTAGTACTGTGCCCTTTCACTACATATATTAAGGGTTGAAGGAAGTAAATGATTAAGGTTAACACCCTAATGAAATATTTTTATTTTAAAATAACAACTAAAAGTCCCCTTAATAGATCTTTTTCAAAATAAAAAAAGGTTCACCGGTCGACTTTTACCATTTCTAAAAAAAAATGAACTTTAGAATGTTCCTGGCAATGAGATGTTCCTAACATTTGTCTACAAAAAACTAAGATGTTCTTGATAGAATTATACAATGACAACAAACGGGAGTCGGGTTTTAACGGAAAAGGCTAGTCTCTAACAACATGGTCGACGAACAAAGGTTTGACTGCTCACATTTAGTGGCCAACAATGCCTCGAATAGAATTACCTCATGTGAAGAAAATTTGTAGGAAGCCTTAAAAAAGAATTGGCCATGACATGTGGGAATATATTAAGCAATATTATTAAGACTAGACGATCTGTCCGAGACTCAGTGGTATTGCTCGAACCGAGCAAGTAATTGGACGAGACATGTCACAAACCTGTTGTGATTACCCGACCAATTTTACGGTTGAACCAGTGACTAGCCCGATCAGACCAGTTAGTTAATTAGTAACTTGATCAGCCTCCGCATATCTTTTACTTCCCACAGCAAAACGACATCATTTTTCTTGCTTTAATGATGTTTTTTTTTATGGATGCTTTAATGATGTTTGCGTAAAGACAAAATTGGAAACGACCTCATTTACTTGTTGTAAGACAGTTTAAAATATGTAAGATTTGTTTTTTTGCAATTTTTTGAAGTATGAAGTTTATACATATTGATTTTTTTGTTAAAACACAACCGAGTCATATGGTTCAAATAATGACCCACTAGTAGTCTAACAAGCGTCTGACTGACCCACTAACCCAATATCTCGATCGAGCCAATAGCCGGTCTAGGTTTAATAATACTAATATAAATAGAGAGAGACACACTTCCTAGATAACAATAGTTGTCCCTGATGGACCAAAACATGTTATCAGTTGTTCTTTTTGCTTTTACTCTCTTGCTATGGTTCTTTCAAAGAATATCTAAGAAACCAACCCTTCCACCTGGCCCAAAAGGCCTTCCCTTCATTGGAAATCTACACCAACTTGATAATTCAGCTCTTGGTTTAAACCTCTACGAACTCTCAAAGAAACATGGTCCCTTGTTTTCCCTTCAACTAGGTTCAAGGCAAACACTTGTAGTTTCCTCAGCTAAAATGGCCAAAGAAGTAATGAAAACTCATGATATTGATTTCTGTAACCGACCCTCTTTGATTAGTCTCATGAAGTTTTCATATAATGGACTAGACATTTCATTTTCACCCTATAGAGATTACTGGAGACATACCAAAAAACTTTCCTTCATCCATTTTCTTAGTCTCAAACGTGTCTTAATGTTTTCCACTGTCAGAAAACAAGAGGTCTCTCAAATGATTAATAGGATGTCTGAACGTGCTTCTTGCTCTAAAGTTATGAACTTCCATGAGTTGATTACATGTCTCACGAGCAGCATAGTTTGTAGAACCGCGTTTAGCAGAAGGTATTGTTTGAAATTTAATATTTTTTTTTGTAAAATTCTGTAAGATGAAAATTAGTTTAATTTAATTTATTTCATGTGATTATTTTTGTGATTAGTCAGATAGACATAGCCTAGGATGTTCACCGGTCGGTTTGGATCAAATTTTTTCAAATATGTCGCCCTAACCATTTTCAATTGCTCGGTTTGAGTTGGTTCGGATTTTACATTTTCTTTTTCTCCAAAATCAGAAAGAAAAAAAAAACCAATCTCATATTAAATGGGTTGGTTCGTTTAGGCTCACAGGTCACATACACTAAGAAGTTAAATTTCTAAATCACAAAAATCAACATCTTTTTTGTAATGCTATTCCAATGCTTTCAAATAGGCAAAAAAATTCTAGAATTTAAAAATTACACTAAATCATACTCAGACCCATTAATAGTCTTTCAATCTATAGTATTAAAATTTACAACTTAATCATAAATTATTAAGGTAAAATGTCTACGCAAATAACATCTTGTGTGATTCTAAAATTACAAAGCTACTATGACCTAGTAAAAGTTGGTTAGATACACTTTTTGTTAGTCAATTGATCTATAAATTACTAACAGAAAACACACTCGAAAATATTTATGAACTTTCAACACATTTATGAGCTATAATAATAGCCCCTCGCATATTTAGAGAACAAAATGACAGATTAACGGTTTAAAGTACGGTAGTAAGACCATTCTTATGTTTTTGATTTTGTTACAGGTTCGAAGAGGAAGGAACCGAGTGTAGCATGTTCCATGACCTACTTAGAGAATCAATGGAGTTGTCAACTATGTTTTTTTACACGGATTATTTCCCTTGGTTTGGGGGAATTCTTGATAGACTCACCGGAAAAATTGGTCGTCTTGAGAAATTGTTCAAAATTTTGGATGGATTTTTTCAGGGGATTGTTGATGAACACCTTGATCCTGAAAGGAATAAGTTACCTACAAGTGAAACAGATGTAATTGATGCCTTGGTTCGATTGAAGAATGATCCTCACTTCTCAATGGATCTTACTCCTATTCATATCAAACCCCTCATCATGGTTATTACATTTTCATTTTGTTAAATAATCTATCTTTCAATTTCCCTCACTTATATTCATTAAAATGCTAGGAATAGAAACATTTTTTTAAATACATCTTTAACATATATGCTAATAAAGGGACTTTTTTTGTCAATTGTGTAGAATATATTGTTGGCGGGGACAGATACAAGTGCATCAGCAATAGTTTGGGCAATGACTGCACTGATGAAGGACCCAAGAGTGATGCACAAAGCACAAGAAGAGATCAGAAATGTATTTGGAATGAAAGGTTTTATAGAGGAACAAGATGTTCAAAAGCTTCCATATCTAAAGGCAATTATAAAAGAAACACTAAGAGTGTACCCACCACTGCCTCTACTATTTCCAAGAGAAACCATGAAAATATCTAACATTGCAGGATACGAAATTCCAGAAAAAACATTGGTGTACGTGAATGCTTGGGCAGTCCATAGAGACCCTGAAGCGTGGAAGGATCCTGAAGAGTTCTATCCTGAGAGATTCCTAGACAATACCGTTGATTTTCGAGGACTAGATTTCGAGTTGATTCCATTTGGGTCGGGAAGAAGGCTTTGCCCGGGTTTAAACATGGCAGTTGCTACTATAGAGCTTGTACTTGCTAATCTTCTCTATTCTTTTGATTGGGAAATGCCTAAAGGAATGAAGAGGGAGGAGATTGATACTGAGGTGCTTCCAGGTCTTGTCCAACATAAGAAACATCCTCTATTTCTTGTTGCTAAGAAGCCAATGTAATGTAATGTGATGTTGGATGTGTATGTTAATATTGGAATTTATAATAATTAGAAAATAAGCCATGCATGGAGGGATAAGCTCTTAATGTACCTAAAGAAGTCATGTTTTCATAAGTCTTTATAGGTTGCTGTTGGAAATAAAGTGTCAGTGTGAAACAATTTCCATCTTGCATTATGGATGAAAATAGATTCGAGTCCCCATATGTACTAATAATATAATAAAACGAGACTCGAATGGCGAGCAGTCGAATAGTAGTTCACCATATTATAGAGACTAATCTCTATCCCTAAACTCCAACCCATGTTTAAATCTACAGAATTGGTGTAAGATGTGGTGGCTACTCACTTTAAGAGTTTGACATTAAATCTTTCGATCACTCCTTTTTATGATTGGACGATATCATGTAGGTCCTACTAATTTAGTGAGACCTATACATGAATTTTGACAAATCATAGAGAGAGAGTGTCTAAAAGAGAGTGTTGCTAGCATTTTTCTTAGAACAAAATATTAGTGAGTTACATAAGCCAGAGTTGATGTAATCATATGAAGTTTATCAGCACAAATGATCAAGCAATTTTCGATGGGACTAGTTAATGTAACTGTGATGATACAACCAATTCAAGAGTACAATGTTTTGATTATTTACCCTTCACAATTTTCCTTTATTCGCCTTTATTCTTGTGCATCCTATTTTCACCTTGCTTTCAAGTCATTAGCAGGCTACATTTAACTGCAAAACTATTTGGGCTTTGCATTTCATCCAAAGGATTTTCTTTCAGTACATAAACAGGCCCTAGATTTGATCACTGAAATGTGATGATATACAAAATCCTTTGAACTGCCGAAATTGGTCCAATGCTAAGTCGTCACTAGTTCAATGTGTATAGAATGAATTTGCCAATGCTATACTTCAGAAGCTAGATGGTAGATGCCTACACTCCTGCAAAAGCATAATATTCAGACAGCAGTTTTGCAATTGCTGCCAAATAGTTCACAAATAAAGCCTTGTATCAATGGATAATGTCTAATGTCTTGAGTTACTGACATCTATTAGGGGTTAACCTCTCTCAAGTCTCAATAGATGCTCTTTCATACACATCAGCAAAGTGTCGAACACTCGAACTCAGCTTACCATGTTTTTTATCCTTACAAACTGATAAAATTTGGTTTTAGTCCCTATAAAAATTGAAATCATTTATAGTCCCTATATTTAACAAAAATAGTATGGTTTTAAACTCTCTTTAGCCCATCATCATGGACTGCATACAACTTTTGTATTTTTCAGGTACTAACAGTTAATAAAAGTTTTATAGGGACTGAAAACAGATTTTGCCAATTTTATAGAGACCATACATATTTTTAGCCCATAAACCACTTCAAATGAATTAGTAACACAAAGAATAAACGAGCAATTGTAATTCAATATACCTGTTATATCAACTGCTTGTCTCTCAAGTATATGCAGCAGCCTGAAGTTCACTATATCTGTCGCTTTCGCTCCTTATTACTCTTGCTTTATTGCCTATAATTTCTAGAACCTGGAGAATAAGAAGTCAACTGTAAATCCCAATAACTAATGCACTTTAATCAGATTTACTCATTTACATAGTTTATATGCCTCATAATATCTTAATAAAGCTGCTTTCCCTACAAAAATTCAAGGCTTTGTTTTACCTCTGGTCTTGAATTAAGGACTCCACTGGACATTCCAACATCTACACGCCATATGCTACAATTGTATTTACTGTAGGAAACAAAGAATTGATTTTAGTGAACAAAATGCGCCATCAAAAGATTGCGACAACATGAGAGGCTGTTCCAAGCATGCTTAAAAGAGTAATTTTCCTTACCAATTTACACCTATAGTTTGAGGAGTATGACCAACCACCATTGCTTTAGCACCAACTGCTTGCAGTGTTTCCTCAAGAATAGAAGATACCTGAATGTTGTATTATTGACTTTCAAAATGTTAATCATAGTCATCTCAAGACAAAATTCCATGTTAAATATGTCGACATTTTCCTGATAATATTTAATACACATTTCCATGAAGTATACTTGCCTGTTCAGCCTCGTAGTCCAGAAAATCCAGCGAGTCTCTTGAGTATAACCGGTTCCAAACAACGCTGTCATAACCCCTAGTGGCAATAAAAGGGATTTTGGGAGAATTGTCACTCTTATTTGGATCTTTCATCCACTCAGATACTTCGTTATTTATCCGCTCTATGCCATATTCAACTATAGAAAACGAAGAAAAGAAGAAAATGTTGAATATAATATTTACCAGATTCTGGAACTAAGGAAAGGTTCAACAAATTTGAAACAGGAAACATAATTCAAGATCAAGTTAAACAAAACCAAAAACAACATAAAATATTTACCATGGTGAGGAAGAAGGCCACCGTGACAGAAGACCCAGTCATTCACCTTAAGAACGACAGCGTGTCTTGCAAGCTCGCATGCTAGTGGCCCACCAGGCCTAAAAAGTATTGATCTGGCAATGACTCCCTTTTGCCTCTGTCTTAATAATTGGAAAACTTAATCAAAAAACAATAAAATATGACATTCTGAATAACATTTTTAGACAACTGAACTTATTAGTCTACCAACAAACCATGTTAGCGAATAGTGGGACAGAAATTTATTATACCTTCACTAAATTCAAAGATTCCCAATAACTTCTTGACATTGTTCGATCTTCTTTCCACCGTTCGGAAACATCAACCCAACCGGTAAATGTTTCTTCCCAGTCATCTTCAGAACCATTGATATATTCCAGGAAATCACTACATTCATCAAATCCTCCAGATTCAACATATCTGAAATCCCCTTCCACATTCATGGTCTCATGATTTCCATTTACCTAGACAAAGCAAATGTAGACAGAAATTTCATCATAACAACAACGGAAATGACACTATAATGTGTGGGAATTTCCATCGCCTTGGTAACTTTAGTGCTTTAGAAGTCTTTAGAAAAGTAAATGAAACTGTTTTAATTTTCAAAGTCACAAATTACAAACCTGAAATACAGCTCCACCTTTTGCTTTTGCCTGTTTATCCAATGATCGCAGCAAGGACAAGATGGCAATTTCATCTTCACCTCGATCTAATATATCTCCAAGTTGAATCAACACCTAGTTAGTACATGGAGGAAATATAAAGAGTCATGCTCATGCATTAAATTCTCTCCAATTTACTGATAATCCTTTTTAATATTTACTTTCACTACAAATTTATATAGCATATGACAGTAAAGTTTCCCTGATCCCATTTGTACAAATTGGAGTTTGAGCATTTCATAAACTGAAGTACATTATGTAGTACTAGTAAACAATAGATGCTACTAGCAACCAATTTTGAAAAATAGTAAACATACAGTCTCTCCACCAGTCCATAAGTCTTGACCATCAGAGCTCAACACACCAGCCATTTCAAGTGCAAATCTTGCTTGCTTAAGATCTCCATGTAGATCTCCAACTATTCAAAAAAAACAATTACTCATACAGGTAAGAAAAAGCTTGCAGTTTCAAAATATTACATAATATTAGGATACACTTGTATATATTTACACACTATTAGGGTACACGTGTAAATTCACATACACTAACTACTTTAGTTAGTCACCTAGTTAGAGATTAACTAGTTTAGTTAATATTCTGTTACTCAATTGTATATTCAGTTAGCTTTAGTTAAGCTTAGGTATATATTGTGTTTTCATCAACCATGTACAGTAATCTCATTCATTGTGAGTAATAAGATGGGAACTTCTATTTTGTGTTGCTGTGTGAATGCTAAGATGGTATCAGAGCTCTATTGAGCTCTGGTTCATCGTTCTGCTTCGTCCCTTCACAAATCCTTCGAATCTTCATGTTCCCTATTCTCGATTTCATTCACGATCGCTGCATTCTTTCTGCGCGATTCGATTCCGTTGAAGTTCCTTTCTCTTCTTTGTTTTGAAACTGCAATTAGGTCACAGTTTCTAAACTGATTCTTGAATTTCAGAAATTAGGTCACGATTTCCCCAAATTTACGTGATCACTTCTCAGATTCAAAGTTCAATTCCAAGATTTATCAATTGTTGTGGTCATTCCTTTTCTTCAATCGTGAAGCAAGACGATGACGAACCAGAGCTCTGTCTCCTATTCTGATTTTGCAACAAACAATGGAAATCCATACTACCTTCATCCCAGCGAAACTCCTGCATTGACCTTGGTCAATCCTGAGTTAGAAGGAACAAAGAACTTTCAGCCTTGGATACGCTCTATGCGTATCGCCTTGATTTCGAAGAATAAGATCTCCTTTGTTGATGGAACGTTCAAACGACCAGAGAGAACGGATCCTCTCTTCAATCAATGGACGCGGTGCAATAGCATGGTGCTGGCTTGGATTCAACGCTCTGTATCTGCGAATGTTCAGAAATCAATTGCCTATCTCGACAAAGCCTGCGATGCGTGGCAAGACCTCCGTGACAGGTTCGATCAAGGTGATATGTTTCGAATAGCCGATTTACAAGAAGACATATGTCGTCTCTCGCAAGGTAAGATGGATGTTTCTGAATTTTACACTGAATTGAAAGGATTATGGGATGAATTAGATAATTTTCGACCTTTGCCTCAATGTAAATGTGTTGTTCCTTGCTCTTGCGGTGCTATTAAATCCACACGCACATTTAGGGATCAAGACCATACTATTAGATTTCTTAAAGGACTTAATGAACAATATGCTCATGTTAGATCTCAGATTATGATGATTGATCCTTTGCCTACTATATCTAAGGCTTTTTCTATGGTTATTCAGCAAGAAAGGCAATTTCACACACCTTTAGCCACTGATTTGGATTCTGATATGCCTTTGAGCAATAATAATAATAATTCTGGACAAGCTAACTCTGTTAGTAGTAACACTGGTAGAGGAGGATATCAGGGACGTGGCAGAGGAGGTTTTAACAATGTTGGTAATAGAACTCGTGGTAGAGGAGGAAGAAATGGAGGAGGAAATCGCCTTTGTACTAATTGTGGGAAAACTAATCACACTGTTGATTCCTGTTACTTTCTTCATGGTAATGCATCTGTGACTGGGAATTCAAAGGAGTCTGAGAAGGAACCTACCAAAGACAACACTGTTTCTCTTACTGCAGACCAATACAAGGGACTAATGGAGTTACTTCAAGCATCAAAACAGCAAGCTTCCCCTGCATCTCACTCTGCCAACACAGTCACCACTTCCTTCCATCAAGCCAATTCCATCTCCACCAATCCCACAGTTCAAAATGCCATGGCTCCCTCTACCTCTGGTAAGACAAGATTTGACTCTTGGATAGTAGATTCAGGAGCCACTGACCACATTACTTTTGATTTTAGAAATCTTTCCAATTGTTATCACATTTGTCCAATTCACATAAGTCTTCCAAACAATACAGTTGTTACTGCCACAATAGCAGGCACTGTAAAATTTTCAAATGGTTTAGAGTTGCATAATGTGCTTTATGTACCTGAATTTCATGCCAACCTCATTTCAGTCCCTAGGCTTGCATCTACTAGCAATTGCTATGTATTTTTCACCATTGATACTTGTTTTTTATTGCAGGCCACTTCTACCTTGAGGATGATATGTACAGCTAGTCTTCATCATGGTCTATACAGGATAAGTCTTCCAATGGCTAAGTCCAACCACACTTCTTTTGATTACATTGCCACAAATAAAATTGATCTACCTTGTATTTCCAACATTACATCTACTATACCTTGTAAGTCACCTACTAAAGCCATATTACCATGTATTTTTTCTGTTTCAAATGATGAAAGTGATACACATTGTACTACTGTTTCTGAATTTGATAATAAAATTGCAATTGATGCATCTGTTGCAAATAATCATCTTGTTTGTAATTCTGATTCTAATGGCATTAATGATTCATCTTTATGGCATATGAGATTAGGACACCTTTCATTCAATAGACACCAATGCATTTCTCAACAATTTCCCTTTATTAAATTCCACAACCAAACATCCCCATGTGATACATGCCATTTTGCTAGGCAAAGAAAACTGCCTCACTTTAGTAGTTCCACAAAAACAACACACAAATTTGACATCTTACATGCGGACATTTGGGGCCCTTACTCTCACACCTCTATCCTCGGCCACAAATACTTCTTAACCCTTGTTGATGATTTTACTAGATTTACTTGGGTTATTCTCATGAAATCTAAGGCTGAAACCCGTAGCCACATTACAAAGTTCATATCATATATTGAAACCCAATTCAACACCAAATTAAAATGCCTTAGAAGTGACAATGGACCCGAATTTCTCATGCATGATTTTTTCTCTTCTAAGGGAATTATACACCAAAGATCTTGTGTTGAAACCCCACAACAAAATGGCACGGTTGAAAGGAAACACCAACATATCCTTAATGTAGCTAGAGCCCTCACCTTTCAATCCAACTTGCCCTCCAATCTTTGGAATTTTGCAATCCAACATTCTGTACACCTTATAAATAGGATACCCACTCCCTTACTCCAAAACCAGTCCCCTTTCCAAGTCCTTTATGAACACCCTCCTTCACTTATGCATCTTAGAGTGTTTGGTTGTCTCTCATATGCCTCCACACTACATGCTAATAGAACAAAGTTTGATCATAGAGCTAGGAAAACAGTTTTCCTTGGCTATTCAAATGGTGTTAAAGGTTTTTTACTTTATGACTTAATTTCTCACCAATTACTTACTTCAAGAAATGTTGTTTTCTATGAGACACACTTTCCCTTCCATACCACTTCTAATACCTCAGCCTCCAACACCCCTGCACCCACAAATACTTCATCTTCTCCACTTGTATTTGACATTTCTGAACCTGAACCAGTGCCATCACCTTCACCTGCCATACCTTCTGCACCTGCTTTACCTTCTGCCAGTGATTCCCTTCCACCCCTTAGGCAATCACAAAGAGTTAGATTTCCACCTAGTTACTTGGAAGACTATCATTGTAGCCTGTCTAGCTGGACTGGTCATACCTCAGGTACTACATCTACCCCTTATCCTTTATCTTCTGTTTTGTCTTACAATAATTGTTCTCCTTCTTATAAAAATTTTTGTGCCACTGTCACTTCTCAAACTGAGCCTTCCACTTACCTTCAAGCCTCCAAACATGACTGTTGGCAGAGAGCTATGCAAGCTGAGCTTGCTGCTCTTGACTTGAATAACACCTGGTCCATTGTTGATTTACCCCCTGGTAAGACACCCATTGGTTGCAAATGGGTCTACAAGATCAAATACCTTGCTGATGGTACCATTGAACGGTACAAAGCCCGTCTTGTTGCTAAGGGTTATACTCAACTTGAAGGGGTGGACTATTTTGACACCTTCAGCCCCGTTGCTAAGATCACAACAGTAAGAGTTCTCCTAGCTATTGCTGCTGTCCAAGGCTGGTTTTTAGAACAACTTGATGTGAACAACGCTTTTCTTCATGGTGATCTTCATGAAGAGGTCTACATGGCTCTTCCTCAAGGATTTTCTGTCACTAATCCTCACATCAGTACCCCTGTTTGCAAGCTCCATAAGTCCCTCTATGGACTCAAGCAAGCTAGTAGACAATGGAACCACAAACTTACAACTACACTATTGTCTCTTAAATTTGTGCAATCACAAGCTGATCACTCCTTATTTGTTAAAGTTTCAGGCTCCTATAGCACTATTCTATTGGTCTATGTGGATGATATTGTGCTTGCAGGAAATTCCATGGAAGAAATTCAGGCTGTTAAGTCTCTTTTGGATGATAAATTCAAGATCAAGGATCTTGGTTCCTTACGTTTTTTTCTTGGCTTGGAGATAGCTCGTTCAACAAAGGGCATCTCCCTTAATCAACGAAAATATGCCCTTGATTTACTTCAAGACAGTGGTTCTCTTGCTATCAAACCGGCTTCGACGCCTTGTGATCCTTCCACCAAACTCAGTTGTGATGGTTCTGATCCTTATCCTGATGATTCTGCTTACCGGCGCCTAATTGGGCGTCTGCTATACCTCACAACAACACGGCCTGACATTGCCTACGCCGTCCAGCAGCTCAGTCAATTTGTTTCCAAGCCTCTGGTGTCTCATTACAAAGCTGCCACACGTGTTTTAAGGTATCTTAAATCTGCCCCTGCTCAAGGTTTGTTCTTTTCAACATCTACATCTCTCAATTTATCTGGTTTTGCTGATTCGGATTGGGCTTGTTGTTCGGATGCACGAAAATCTATCACTGGTTATTGTGTTTTTCTTGGTTCCTCACTCATTTCCTGGAAATCCAAGAAGCAAAATACTGTCTCTAGGTCATCCTCAGAAGCCGAGTATAGAGCATTGGCTTCTCTTGCTTGTGAAGTTCAATGGCTTCACTTTCTACTCACAGATTTACAGCTTGCTCCTGCTGCCCCTTCTGCTGTCTATTGTGATAACAAGTCAGCAATCTACCTTGCTCATAATCCCTCTTTTCATGAACGAACTAAGCACGTTGAAATTGACTGCCATGTGGTTCGTGAAAAGATCCAAAAGAAGGTCATTCATTTGCTTCCAGTGCCCTCTGCATCCCAGCTGGCTGATGTGTTCACCAAACCGCTGCATGCTACTTCCTTTTCATCCTTTGTTACCAAGTTGGGATTTTGTAATTTGCATAGTCCAACTTGAGGGGGGATATTAGGATACACTTGTATATATTTACACACTATTAGGGTACACGTGTAAATTCACATACACTAACTACTTTAGTTAGTCACCTAGTTAGAGATTAACTAGTTTAGTTAATATTCTGTTACTCAATTGTATATTCAGTTAGCTTTAGTTAAGCTTAGGTATATATTTTGTTTTCATCAACCATGTACAGTAATCTCATTCATTGTGAGTAATAAGATGGGAACTTCTATTTTGTGTTGCTGTGTGAATGCTAAGACATAAAAAAGTTGAACCCTGCACATTAAAAAAAAAAATAAGAGTAAATTCCTAATTTGGTCCCTCAAATTTATTATCAATATTATGAATTGGCTCCTAAATCAAGTTCACCACTTCGTCTGAATGTGTTAATCAGTTAGTTTCAAATGCAACCCTAACATTACTAACCAATTGTCATTATAGTTATGTGAATACCAATAGAAGGACGAAATTTGCAATTACAATTTACAACATCATTTTTTAATATTGACAAGGGAGGACTAAGTTGATACTGTATAACAATCTCAGAGACTAAATAAGATATTTAATCATGGAAAAAAAAACCCAACAATAACAACAACTTGGGTTTACTACTAAATGCTTAATTTCAACAATAAAAAGCTCGTAAGAAGAAAAACGAACCAGCGAGAATTCTGCGACCAGGAGCGGAAACAAAAGTCGGGGGTTCTCCACTGACAACAATAGGTTTCAAAGCACTTTCTGTACTATGATTATTATTGCTGTTATCAACAAGCAAGGAGGAAGAACAAGAAACTGAAAAAGAGGTTTGAGTGAGCCTGCGAGAATGAAAAGAGGGTGGTGGGATTGGTAATGAGTTAAGATAAAGGGATGATGCCATTGTTTGTGAAGACCATCTGCTTCTGCTTGCTTACTCGAAAGGAACGAAACCAGAAAATTTTGAGACAGACAGAGAAACACAATTTTGTTTTGTTTTATGAGTGAAAACAAAAGTCACAGGATGTTGCTCCTCAACCAAGCATTTGGGTATTTGCTTTTTCGTTATGGTGGGCTCAGGTCACGCCACGATTGCTCTTTTTCAATTACCTTCATTTGATAATGTAATTTTTTTTCTTTTTCAAATTACACTTTTATTTTATTTTTACTTCTCTTTCACATTTTTGTTATGCTTATTTTTTATATAAATCAGATATCATTTGTGCGCAACTATAGAGACTAATTCCTTGAGTTGTGTCATTTTTATTACGTTTATATTAATATATTTTATTTTATTTTTAGAAGAAATTAATGCATTTGATTTAGTAATACTGATTTTAATTTTTTATTTTCATATTTTTTGTATTTCAGTTGTGTAAATTTGAATTCGATCTAATTTAATAAATTACTTGATATTGAAAAATCTATTTGAATTCAAAATATTTCAATAAAAACTTACCAAAAAAATGTGCATATAATGGAATTTTTTTTATGGTTTCAGAAATCCAGAGAAAAAATGAATTCATTTGGAGTAGAAATAATTAATTCTTTCACACTCAAACTATCATCCAGAGAAAGAGGAATAAGATTTATGGCCTTAACCTAGATGATGGCCCTTGGTGCACAGAAAATGTAACAATCCATACATATGCAATCAATTTCTATCGCGGTCTTTTTCAGGAAGATACACCTCAGTTACCCTAGCTTCTCTTTTGGGGAAATTGGTCCTTCAGTTGAGTGATTATGGCAAAACCACATTCTATGTCTCGTTGATAAGGAAGAAGTGAGGAGAGCGCTCTTTGGAATAGATGGCTTTCAGCCCCTCTTTTTTAAACATTTTTGGGGTCTTGTTGGAGATGATTTGTGGGAACTTGTTAAGACCTCTATCACAAAGGGTATGATTGATGAGCATCTAGTAGAGACTTTAATTGTTCTTATTCACACGGAAAATAGTCCTACTACTCTCATGAACTTCAGATACATTAGTCTTTGCAATGTGATTTTCAAAGTCATCACCAAAGTGCTGGTGAATCGGATTCGACCTTTCCTCGATGAACTTATTAGCTCTTTTCAGAGAAAATTCATTCCTTCAGAAGGTCATCCATTATATGCATATGTCTCGCTATAAAAAAAGTACTTTGTAGGAGTTTCCTTAAACTAACTTCGTAGGAGTTTACATTTCTTTATCTACAACTGGCCTTATCATGAGTTGTGTCAACGCTAGTTAGCTCTCCATCCTTTGGAACGAAGCAAACGTTGAGACCTTTAATCCATCTAAAGGGCTTCGTCAATGAGACCCTTTATCCCCTTAAATGTTTGTTTGTGTATGGAAAATTAGTCCTATCTATCTAAAACGAGGTTGAGGAAGAGGTTTGGAAACTAATGTATCTCTCAAAAACCAGGTCAGGTTTGACACACTTACTAGTTGCAGATGATGTCTTCTTTTCTATGAGGTTACTACTAAGCAAATACAGGAGGTAATCGAAACTCTTTATGATTTTTGCCAAGCTTAATTCTAGTTTGAAATTTAATGTAACGAAGTCCAAGGCTATGTGCTCTATGAAGATCCCAGAGAGACTCAAGCGCCAACTGCAACATATATCCTCAATTTGGTTTGTCGCCAACCTAGAACACTACCTAGGCTTTCCTTTGGTGCAAGGAAGGCCAAGCAAGGATACTTATGCTCATATTCTTGATAAATTCATAGGCGCCAAGTAGCTTGGAAAGGAAACCTCCACAATAAAGCGGGTAAGGTTTGCCTGGCATAATTGGTCACTACTTATATGTCATCTACATTATGCAAAAGCACCACCTTCCACAACATATCTGTGAAGTGGGAGACCATTACATCCCCTAAGAGGTATGGTGGCTTTGCTATTATAGAAACTCAACTAGCCAACTTGGCCTTACATTCTGGAGCATAATTCATGACACTGATAAACTTTGGGTGAGAGTGCTAAAACATAAATACCTCCAAAATGAGTCTATTTGGAGTGTTGGTCATAGAGAAAATGCATACTTGGTGTGGAAGGTTGTCTTGAAAGGGTCTGTTGTTATCAGATGCTTACAGTTCCTGCTCCGATGTTGCTTTTACTCCTGATTGAAACCCCGACTTCTTTTCAGAATTTCGAAAATAGTTTCTTTTTTGTGATTAGGGTTCTGATTTGAACCACTAATCCTTTTGGTGATTTCTGAATCTTTTGTACGTGTCCTTTCTAATGAAATTTGTTCTGCTTTTATAGATAAGAAACGTAATCTAAAATGTATGACTAACAATTTCGTTACCGTTTTTGTTATCGGACTTGCTGAGGAGTCTTGCTCAACAAGGAGGGCAAGAACTGGTCCAACTAAGAGGCGCTGAAGCTAGTTATTATTTTCATTTTCATTTTCTATATTTTTTTTGTATTTTTTGATTTATTGTAATTTTTTATAATCTTGTAAGTTATATTTATTTTTGTATTTTTGGGACTTTGGACAATTTTGTAAATTATTTGTATAATTATTTTGGGCCCTTTATTATTTTTTTTGGTCAAATGGAAGAAAATGACTAAATTTGGCCAAACCCAATCAAAAGACTAAACCTAGGCCCAATTAGACAAATCGCTAAAATCAAGTCCAATCAGAACAAATTTCTAACATAGACCCATTTACCAAGCATAGGCCCAACTAAATAAATTACTAGACTTAGGCCCAAATAAGAAGCGCAGACCAAAAAAAACTAACTCGTGGTAAATTAAACAAATAGATTAAACGGGTAGTAAAAAAGAAGCGGACAAAATTGGGATATAACATCAATTTACCTGTTTGATATCTCAAATTGCACTTAACATTTTCAAATCCATTATGTTGAAAGTTATATTTGTATTTCTGGTTATAGTGATTGTAACTCAAAACCTTTGTTGATTTGAATTTGAAATAGCCTAAGATTATGCCAAGTTTCTCAAAGGCTTGACAATACTAAGTTGTTTTGAGATGTTGAGAGTTTACGTCAAAAGAGTTTGGCAAACTTTAAGACTCTCAAGGAAAATCTGTAATCAAGTTTGTTATAGTGGATAAATTTCTCAATCTGTGAAAGGAATCAAACTAGCTATTAGATGATAATAATGAACTAGGATAATTTTTCTACATATTTTTCTTCGAACTCTATCTTGCTTATACGCTGTCTGTTTTTGTTTAAACATAAACATATTAAACCAAGTTTTTCCAAAATGACTATCACACATCACAATTTGTGAAAAAAAATAGAAACATCATTGAACCAAATATTTGCTATGCATCCAAACATGGTGTGGTGTTACAATGCATCCAAAAACTATGAAAGTGGAACCAATCATTTCCTACGTATAAGATTTGTTAAGGTTCACTTCTTTATTAACATAACATCAAGATATTTGATAATGGATCTAGCACTCTAGAAGAAACTTAAAAAACAGAAAAATTGAAATGAGGCAACAAATCTTACTCTATGGCTTGGTTCCCTAATATATATGACCAAGAAAGACTTGCATATTAGTTTCTGAAGACCCATCACTTGCAATGGCACATTGGCATACCTTTTGAAGATCCCTAGCTCTTTTCCTCATATCTTTCACTTCATTACTATCCAAATCCATAAATTTTCTAACAAGGTTAGCAATTTCATCTCTAGTTATCAAAATGTCCTCTTTGACCTCCTTCTTTACTCTCCATCCAATCTTCCAATCGTCTACTATATACTTACTATTCAAAGGTTGGTCCATGATTATTGGAAAGGTAAGAAAAGGCAAACCAAAAAACATACCTTCTCTTGTTGAATTCCACCCACAATGTGACCAAAAACCCCCTATAGAAGGATGCATCAACACTCTCAATTGGTCACACCATGGTAAAATTACCCCTCTATCCCCACAAATCTCTTTCAATTTAGAACTCTCTTCACGATGTACCCACAAGAACCTAACACCACTCTCACATAAACCAGCTCCAATTTCATCAATTTGTTCTTTTGAAACTGAAAGAAAGCTCCCTTGTGAGACATATAACACTGAGCTAGAAGGTTGAGAATCTAGCCAAGTTATATAGTCATGGTTAGGGCTTAGAGAGGTATCAAAAGAAGGTATGAGAGGGCCAATAGTGTAAATTGGTATTGAAAATTCTTGTCTCAAAGTATCAATGGCTTGAGGTTCAAGCTCGTATATGGAAGGGAATAATAGAATCTGTGATTTTTTCACCCATGGTATTACATCCAAGGCTAATTGCAATAATCTACGGCTGCGCCAACTTGCATCATTAAGTGGAAAATCTACTAGACGAATTGATGAGCTACCCGGAATGTATTCCACACGTTTGTCACCATCTTCTGTTGCAACCATTTATAGAACATAAAAAACATTGAACTTCAAAAGGTCACAATTGATCTTCTAATGTAAAATATTTCTAATTAGCTAAGCTATATGGTTTTACTGCGAATAGAAAGAAAAGTAACTGACCTGAAGCATTTACAGGGTAGTGACCATTTTGCTCAAGAAGATGGTAATGTTTGAGCACGGCAAAAAATGACGCCGACATTGGCCAAAACGATGCAACTAGAATGTTTCTTCGATTGGCAACGCGCACAACCCAAAAGAGGAAAGTATCAGAAACAATGATCTTCGGGGGCGGCTCAAGCCGATCGAGTAGCTGGTCAAAAGGGTCTTCCATTTTAGTCATAACAGATTCGAGGAAGTTAAGGAAGTCATTAGCTCGACCCTCTTCGGAGGGAATAACGTTTGGAATAGTAGCGAATCTAATGTTGTGTGGCTTAGGTTCGGAGCCGATTAAGCCGAGCCATTCTTCGGTGACCACGAAGGTTACGAGGATGTCAGAGTTCTTGGATACCAGTAACTTGCTTAGGTTCATCATTGCGTTCACGTGTCCTCGACCTGGGTATGGAACAGCTACCACGTGGCTATTGATGGTTGGTGGAGATGCAATTGGAGTATCCATGGAGATTCCTGAAACAAAGCTTAGACACAAATTTTGAGGTTTATACATCAAAATGTAAGAGATAAACCATAGTTCAGTTGGTCCACATTCTCCAATTGGTCTACATTCTGAAAAAATATACCAAATTGAAGTATGACCACTGACTATGGCAAATCCAGAATATTAAATAAAAAACTTTTGAATACTTGCAATTGCAACAAATTGGGGTTTACTACTAAATAAATAAATACTTGCAATTGGAACAACAAAAAACACAGAAGAGGAAAGACTAACCAGCGAGAATTCTGCAACCAGGAGCGGAAACAAAAGGTTTGAAGGCAATTTGTGCACTATGATTATTGTTGCTGTTATCAACAATCAAAGAAGAAGAGGAACAAGTAACGGAAAGTGAAGACAATAGTCACATGGTGGGTATTGCTATTGCATTATGGTGGGCTCACGTCACGCCACGTCGCCACTATCACCTTTTGGTATTGTATCTTTGATGGTTATTCATGGAGTGCCCACTATTTCAATCAAACGCTTTTAAAGAAAGACTCATCTCCGCTCGTGCTTAAAATCAAATATTGCACTGGTCAACACCGAGTTTTTCCTAGCGCTAAAATCGAATCCGAAAACTCCAAGTCGATCCCCCATGTTCGAGGATAGATTAAGTCACTTGCCCAATGGTGTTGGTTCGTCCCCGCGATTACTAAAACTTATTTTAAAATTGGACTTTTTTTTTCTAAAAAATTCTACTCCTCTTTCACATTTTTTATTACGTTTATATTATTGTATTCTATTTTATTTTTTAACAGATTATTGCATTTTTTGCCTAAAAAAAGAGGTTAATGCATTTTTAATCAAAACAGGATATTAATGCATTTGATTTCGTAATTCTGATTTGAAATTTTTTGTCACACCCCAAAGTAATAATTTAATTACTAATTAATTTAATTACTTTGATGATTGAATGTTATTGAATGGTTTAGTTAATTTTTAAATGATTATTGATTAATAAATTTCATGAATATTGCTTAAATGTGAAATTAGTGTGCATTGTATGCTAGTTGCTAAATGAATTATTTGATTGAATTGAGGACTATTAGGGATTTTAGGAAAGAATAAGGGTATAATGGGGATTTCTCCAATCAAACACACACCCACACCATCAGCTGAACTCCAACACACTCCCATTCATTCCCTCATTTTGCTAAAAGAACAAAAGCTCTCCAAGTGAGAAAAGGAGGGAGAGTGGCAAAAGAGAGAAAGAAGGAGGAGAGGTTCCATTTCTCTCAACCAGTGTTTTAAAAATCGGTTCGGCCCGGGATCCGGTTCGAGCCATGGTATCGATCGGAAATGCAGCGGCTCGGCGGAAACCAGCATGACCCGGTGGGTTTTGGTGAAAACCAGTGGCCCGGTGGGTTTCATAAAATCGGACCGGGTTTTGCATGTTTATTAAAAAAAGCATAAAAACAACGCCGTTTTAAGTCGTTTTAGACTTTTTTACGTATGATGTGTAATTTTAGCAAATTAAGTTTTACAGCTATGAAATTTATATGTCTTAAAAATTGGGGAATTTTTTAATTGAGACCGGATCATGGTCATGCGGTTCAACAGTCGACCCCTCGGTCCGACCCTTGACCCAGTGACCCGGTACCTTCACCGAGTCGATCACCGGTCCGAATTTTAAAACATTCTCTCATCACTCAAACTTTGGAACCATACTTCAGCTTGTAAAAGCAACATTTTCTCCATCTCATCTTCTTCACATTCGAAACCCATGAGGAATTAGATCACCATTTTTCTGAAATTTCATTTTGGTTTGCATGTAAACTCTAAGAGTCTTAGAGGTCAAAGGAAGGCTTGCATGTTGGTCTAGAAACTTAAAAAAAGGGCAAATCAAAGCTACATTGTGGATAGAAGCACTTGGATAGAAGGTTTAGGTATTGGATTTGAAATTGGAGTTGTTGGGAGTGTTGGTGTCTTAAATCTTGCGAATTTGGGGATTGTTTGCTGACTAGAGGGCATCATTTCAACTAGCATTTAAATGTTTTAAAGTAACATGTGAGTTCCTCACCATTTTTTTGTGTTTAAAATGTTGCATGCTGAAATTGAATGTTGAAGCTGCTGGTTAAAGTCACAAATGAAGTACCATTGAGTTCCTAATCATATTATGTTTCCATGATTGTTTAATTGTTATTGAAATTACATTGAAGCGTTGATGATTTTAAACACTTCCAATGATGTCTGAGGACATGGTATTTATATGGTTTAAACACTTCCAATGATGTTTGCTGCTCTGCAGATCCTCCGACTGAGATTGACTATTGTCAAGTTAGAGCATCCACAATAGAGAAACTCTCATTTGAGTATTTAAATGGGTTCCAAGTGTATACATCACTCTTTAATTTTTTAAATAGTAGTATTCAGTAAAAACTTTATCTCTCCAAAAGGAAGGTCGTGGGGCCATACGTCAGAGTAGAGAGAGGGTTTCCTAAGAGTTCCTCCCTAATAAATATCTATTTTTCATTCATCCCAATGAGGATACCTATTAAAATTTAATTTTTAACAAGAATTGGAGATGTTAGCGTTTTTTCATATCATATTTAACTAAGTATGAAGACTGGCCTAATGTGTCTAAAGTTAAAGAACATAATTAAGGACTAAAATAAATCTTAAAAAAATATAGGCCAAAGTGAATATTAAGAAGAATAAAAGACCAAAAACATATTTTATTCAAAATTGAAGTATTAAAACACTCTACAAATACTATTATTGAGTTACAATTGACTACACAATATATTTTCAACAAATACCATTATTGAGATATGTTATGGATTGGCTTTTTGCCATATACACCCCCTTTTTTGGCATCTATTCACACCCCCTGTAGGCCCAATGTCAATAGGGTCCAACCCAAACATCAAGGGCTCAGATCAAACCCCCAGATCGGACGGACCTGATTCATTGGAATCAACCCCACCCCACTCTATAAATACAACATTCATTGCCTCATTAAGAAAAAGCATTCTCTTATTTATCACTTCGCTAAGACTATCCCACTAACTTTAGCATCGGAGTGACTTTGCAGGTACAACACCAGCAGGATCGGATACGGTCATTGACTAAGGATATCAACCACTAACTACCTCGGATCGCTCTTCAAGGTCGGAAGTACAGTGCAGAACATTGGCGACCACAATGGGAGATCTCAAAACCAAGGTCTTCTCCCCTCACCTTAATCAGTGACAACTCGAAATCTTCGTTCCAAGGCAAACAGCCACACAATGGGAGTCCATCCCGACCCGATCCTGAGACCGATTATGCCCAATTTGGCCGAACCTCAGGCGGCCCCGGACGGATTCGTTCAAAACCTTCCGAACTCCGATCAAGGACGAGTCCAAAATCAGATTCCGGACCTCGTTTTGGTATCCGGAAGCTCCGCAAGGAACCACGTACCTCCTCAAAATCCACTTTCTGTCCCGGCCGATGCTGTCCAACAGCTCGTCCTACTGCTCAATCGACATGAAGTGGCAAACCAAGAGAGGAGTTACCGATTTACGGATCTTGAAGCACAGGTGGCGGAGCTCCGAGCTCGGAATATTCCGGGTCAGGTCTCGCCCGACCGAGATTCCCCCGAAAGAAGAAATCCGGCTCGAAAGCGCCATCGATCTCCCCCCAGAAGGCGACACTACCATCGCTCTCCTCCTCGTAGGCTCGAAAGGAAAGTTTCCCGTTCGCCATGCGTCGGTAGGGCAGACGCCGATTCTTCACCCGAAGTTCATTCTTCTCTGGCATCCTCTTCTCCTAGGCAACGATCGAGGAATAGAGAATATTCACCTCAAGGATATCGCCCTCATAACCGCAGGCACCCGCACCATCGGCACCGATCTCCGCCGCAGGATCAAACAACCGAGCGCAAAGGCCCTTTTACGGAAAAAATCGACCGTTACCCGATGCCCAGATATCTCGAAAAACCTCCAGAAGGATTGAAGACCTACGACGGAACGGGCGACCCAGACAGACATTTGAGTTACTTTGACACAGTAATGCAGTATCGGAACGTCCCCGTAGAAATGAAATGCCGAATTTTCCCCCTAACATTGGAAAAAATAGCATCAGAATGGTTTGAGACCCTCAAATCAAACACAATCTCCTACTGGGACCAACTGGCCAAATTATTCTCAGCTAATTTTTCCCATTCCAAAAGCAAGCCAAAAAACAAAAACATCTTAGCTTCCATCAACCAAGGGAGCTCCGAATCTTTAAGAGAATACATAGAAAGATTTAATAAAGAAGCAGTTCAAGTTCGAAACCTCGACGATTCTTTCCGAGTTTACTTTATGGGGATGGGCTTACGCCCTGGGAGCCCATTCAAGAAACACATAAATACTTGGGAACCAGAAAACCTCCAACATTTCCTTCAACTATCCCAGTGTTTCATCAATGAAGAAGAAAGTACCATGACCGGAAAAGAACAACACCTCCAAAGGTAAGGTTCGGAGGATTTCCTTTTCGTCCAAAGTCTCCAATTTGAAAGCACCTGTGCCGGTCTTGGCTTTGATACGGCGTTGCAGTGGTTGGTGTCATGTCCGTTGCTCCGGTGATATCGACAATATTTATTGGATCGTTGACCAGGTCTTTGGGTGAGTGATTTTGGGAATTTCTCGTCTCTAAACTCTGTGTTCCAGCACTCGTCCAATATCTGGGACTGATCGACGTTGAGTTCGGTATAGAACTAATGACGGTTTCGAGGTCGGGATCCCTGTTACCTCGGCCGCCACCCCTTTGTAATGCACGCACTTACCTTTTTCGATCCCATCAAAAATATAAGTGTTGCCTTTCTTATCTCAACAAAATCAGAAAGCAAAATATGACCGCCTAAATGTCTCCTTCTTCAGAAGAAACTCTTGGACCGATCTCATAAGATCTCCATACGTGGCCAAAGCAGTCGCAACCCTTAGGGGCGAGTTCAATCCAGGCCGAGTCCTGGTAAACTGCCCAAAAGGTACGAAAGGTCCTTTAAGGATTTCTCCTTAAATCGATCATTGGCCTTAGTAGCCAAGAACCCTAATGGACGAGTTAAATCTGGGCCGAGTCCTGGTAAACTGTCCTTAGGCCCGATCTTACGAGGGTTCTCAACGGGTCTTCTCTAAAATCGTTTGAAGAGCTCCTCTCAAACCTTTTTAAAACCTACGAGAATTCTCAACAGGTCTTCTCTAAATCGTTTGAAAAGCTCCTCTCAAACCTTTTACTACCTGCGTTCCACGCTTATGATTTTTGATCCAATCAAAATTATGATCGGAACCGCGTAACTACCTGCGTTCCACACTTATGATTTTTGATCCCATCAAAATCATGATCGGAACCGCGTAACTACCTACGTTCCACGCTTATGATCGGAACAGCGTAACTACCTGCGTTCCACGCTTATGATTTTTGATCCAATCAAAATCATGATCGGAACCGCGTAACTACCTACGTTCCACGCTTATGATCGGAACCGCGTAACTACCTGCGTTCCACGCTCACATCAATAGCTTTCAACGCACGCTCACACCTACCAAAGCGTCACCATCATTAGCCGCCATTGGGAAACGCGCTCTGACAGACGCAATAAATGCAAATGCGCCAATTCAAAATTTCAAATTTATTATGATCGGCGAAAACTTCGTCACCATCAGAGACCAAGTTTTAACGTCGGTAAAACTTCGCCACTATCAGAAACCATGTTTAAACATCGGTAAAAAGAAAGCTTCATATCCGAACAAGTCAAGATCGCCTCTAAAGACGACCTGACTTGGGGGGCAACTGTTATGGATTGGCTTTTTGCCATATACACCCCCTTTTTTGGCATCTATTCACACCCCCTGTAGGCCCAATGTCAATAGGGTCCAACCCAAACATCAAGGGCTCAGATCAAACCCCCAGATCGGACGGACCTGATTCATTGGAATCAACCCCACCCCACTCTATAAATACAACATTCATTGCCTCATTAAGAAAAAGCATTCTCTTATTTATCACTTCGCTAAGACTATCCCACTAACTTTAGCATCGGAGTGACTTTGCAGGTACAACACCAGCAGGATCGGATACGGTCATTGACTAAGGATATCAACCACTAACTACCTCGGATCACTCTTCAAGGTCGGAAGTACATTGCAGAACAAGATAGAAATGACTACACAATATTACTTCATCTTTAGACATTATTAATGTACTATGCATTATAAAAGCATTACGACATATCATTTGAAGCTTTCTACTACTTTCCCTCATTTCCCTCATAAGGTCACTATCCAAATCCATAGATATCTTCAGTAACCTTACAATATCACATTTCTTCACCAAAGTTTTTACTTCAACGCTTTCCTTCACTCTCCACCAAAAATTCAAATCCTTCACTATCATCTTACTATTAAATGGTTGGTCCAAATTTATTGGAAAAGTCAAAAACGGAACCCCAGCTAGAACACCTTCTTTTGTTGAATTCCAACCACAATGAAACCAAAATCCTCCAATAGCATTATGAGATAAGACTCTCAATTGGTCACACCATTCCAAATTAAAACTCACCATATTTTTCCACAAATTTCCTTCAACTTTGAAGCCTCGTTAGGTGCTACCCATAAGAATCGAACATTGCTCTCACGTAAAGCAATTGCAATTTTTTCAATTTGAGCATTTGAAAATGTGAAGAAAACTCCCCAGTGCAAAGTTAAGAACAGAACCAATGTACATCTTTTATAAAGAGACTAGAATATGTACATCTTTTATTTTGACGGCCGTAACATTATCCACAAGTGGGGTATGTCTATGATTTTTTTTACCTGTGCAAGCTAGAGAGATAAGAGTATATTTCTTGTGGTGGAATAATTTGATCTCTAGAACTAGAATGATAAAAGTGCATGACTTGGTTAAAAAAAAAGTGCATGACTTGTCCAAATTCTGGAACAGGCTAATTTGGTTCCCTGTTTTTCTTTAAAGAACATGTATATTTTCTATACATATATAATCTTTTTTAATTGTGACAAAAAATTTATATGCATCGAGTTAACAATTATTTGCTGAGAATAGTTAACCGATTTTATTGTTCAAGAAAAGCTGTACCCAATTTTATTTGAGAATTGTTTAATGTAGAATCATTGAATTTTTCAAACATTTATTAATCAATTTATGAAAATTGTGCAAGACAATAAATGAAGATAAGGGTATAATACTTAAATTACCAAAGTGACAAGTAAAATGAAACAAAAATATTCCTCAAAAGTGACAAGTATTGTGAAACGGATGGAGTAATTAACAAGGAATTTAATTAAGCTAACGGTCAAACTTTCAAATAGGTCAGGCTAGACACTTATAAAAAACAATAACTAGTAACAAGTTAGGTTGTCGCTTTGAATTTTTGCACACACCAGATATTTCTGCAAAGCCTAACTCGACATAACTCATTCATGCTCATATTAACTATGTTAATTTTTAATATGGCATATTTATTAATTATATTTTATAGTTTCAAATGATAAAAAGTTATTTAATTATATTTCGCCAATTATTATTTTTATTTAATTTCGACCCGGTGCTCCCGGGTTCGATTCTCGCAATGGACAGACTCAGTGTCAGCCAGTGCGAAATTTGATCCTAAGCACGAGCGGAGATTAGTCTTTCGTTGAAAGCGTTGGGACACTCCCCGTGGGTAGCAATGGTCCTAACAAAAAAATACTATTGTGAGCATAAGCCGAAATGCATTTTCCCACACAAATAATTAACACTTAATTTAATATCTTTGGCTTTATACCCAGTATGGGTGGCAAAAAACTCGTACACATGGATAGTAGGATACATGTGAATAAAATTTGTGACGTGTACGAGGCAAGTAGTTAAAGTTTTTTTTTTTGGTTGGAAACAGGCCCAAAGGCCAGAGAGAGATTAATCCATTAATTGGGGACTAGCAGGCCCATTCTTGTCCACATCAAGTAACTTAGTTAAAAAACTAGGGGCAGAATAGTAAATTACATCAGAGCCAATTATTGAATGGCTGGATTTGGCCAACTTGTCAGCTACCATATTCATTTCACGCCTAACCACCACCCAATTCACCTCAAGACCAGCATCTTCAATCCCTCGAATTCTCAGCAAAAGGTGTTGAAGGGGATGAGAAATGGAACGAACATCACAAAGCAAATCAAAGGCTTCCATGGCATCCATCTCCACAATGATTTTCCCGATTCCCCTACTCCACGCAATTTGAAGGCCATAAAGAACACCAGAAAGCTCAGCTTCTAAAGCACAGCAAGCATGCACTCTGTGAGCGAAGGCTACAACGAGGTCTCCATTAGAGTCACGCACAATTCCTCCACAACCCGCAGAACGACCACTATCACAAGCCGATCCATCGCAATTCAACTTCAATTGGCCAATTGGAGGAGGGTTCCACCGATTACTAGCCTCTGTATCGTCGCCTACTCCATG
The DNA here is from genome assembly GCA_963573325.1 of Astragalus glycyphyllos. Lineage (NCBI taxonomy): Eukaryota > Viridiplantae > Streptophyta > Magnoliopsida > Fabales > Fabaceae > Astragalus > Astragalus glycyphyllos. The sequence continues at coordinate 44,626,698 of OY754314.1, read as the reverse complement.
GATTCTCAGATTGTTCCCATTCAACAGGCAATTTGCGATCCATTCAGTGTGAATCCTGATCTTGCATCTTGTTGCATGAGCAGAGCTGCGTTTTTGGGAAAAGACAAGATCATTTCGATTACGCCAAATGTTGTCAATTGTCACACCAAACAAGGTACTCCAGTAATCTTCTTCATTCTTACACTTAGATTGCTTAAGATTTTCTTTCAACCAGCTTTTCCAATTCATGTTACTGAAAAATTGATTCTGCTTTCTGACCTTAAAACCGTTCCAAATCGCGAGACTACTTGGACAATCTCTAAATCGGTGGAAAAGCGTCTCAACATCATTATTGCAGATAGGACAGGAGTTATCCAGAGTCATCATCCTGCGTTGCCTTTCCATGTTGGTATGGAGCTTTTCATGCATCAGTTTCCAGAGCAGAGTACGTATTCTTTCATTACCTTTCCACTTCCAGATGATCTTAAAATCATCATTCTGAATGTAGTTTGTCTGAGAAGTTTGCAAAAGATAAGCAGACTTGGTAGAAAAACTCCCATCAGGAGTTGCTCCCCATCTGAACTCATCATCATGATTGAGGATGGAGGGAGGAGGGTATGAATTAATCTCTTGAGTAATATTGCTAGGCAGAATGTTCTCAATAATGTCCCAGTTCCATTCACCATTATACTTCAGGAAGTGACTAATTGGAAGGGAAAAATCCTCTTCAGGAATATTAGTAGAACAAGAGGAATATAGGTTGTTATAATTAGGAAGCCAACTGTCAAGCCAAAACCTCACATCTGCACCATCACCAACAGTCCAAACAAGATTGTTCCTGAAATCACCCCAAGTTGAAGCTAAACCATTCCAATAATTGGATCCCTTGCTCTTTGGATTGATCTTGGGAAAGGATCTCCAACCACACTTATATTTGCTCCTAATAACAGAACACCACAGGGAATCTGGGTTAGAGCACAGATTCCATAACCCTTTGAAAAGGAAGGCTTTGTTGGCAGCTCTTGTGGATCTAAGACAAAGCCCCCCCAAATCCGTAGGCAAACATAAAGACTCCCATTTTATCAGATGCACAGCCTTCTGGTTCACCTCATCACCCCAAATAAACATCCTGCATAATTTGTCAATGTCATCACAGATGCCTCTAGGGAGAACACAAGCTTGCATTACATAAGTGGGCATTGCCTGAATAACTGACTTAGCCAGGGTAACTCTCCCAGCAAAGGAGAGAGTTCTAGCTTTCCAAGCACTTAACCTCTGCTTGACTTTCTCAAGCACAAAATTAAAAGTATTGAGACCAACTTTCTTATGAAATATAGGAACTCCTAAATATTTCCCAAGATCCTCAGTAGCTTGAAATCCCATCATATCACAAATGTCCTTCTTTAATAATCTAGGAACATTTTTGGAAAAATAAACCCTGGTTTTTTCATTACTAACCTTTTGCCCAGAGCTTGAACAAAACTGATGCAGAGTTTGGTGAATGAGATGAGCTTGATCCAAATTGGCCTCAGCAAAGAACAGGAGGTCATCAGCAAAGGCTAAGTGGGAAATTTTAGGGCCTCCTCTAGAGAGTTGAATAGGAATCCAACTGCCATCATCAACATTCTTCTCAATAGCCTGAAACAACATTTCAATACACATAACAAACAGATAAGGAGAGATGGGATCTCCTTGTCTAATCCCTCTGGCAGGGGAGAACTCTTCTAGGGCCTCTCCATTCCATAACACTTGCATGGATGGTGAAGAGATGCAGTGCCAAATAATCTGAGATATGTTCTCAGGGAGACCAATATCATCAATAGTATCTCTGATGAATTCCCACCTCAACTTGTCATAAGCCTTCTCAAGATCTATCTTGATGGCCATCCATCCCTTTTTCCCACTTTTAGACCTCATAGAGTGAAATATTTCTTGGGCAATGATGATATTGTCTTGGATGTGTCTTCTAGGAATGAAAGAGCTTTGGGTTGGCCCAATAATCTTCTGCAAACAGTCTCTCAGTCTACTAGTAATGATCTTAGTGATTGCCTTGTAGCCCACATTACATAGACCAATAGGACGAAATTGCTTCATGTTACTTACTGTATCAGATTTAGGAATTAAAGCCAAGTAAGTAGCATTGATGTCTTTGATTTTATGAGGATTAAGCCAAAGATCTTTAATCATCCTGCAAACATCAGGGCCAATAATATTCCGTTGGCTATGGTAAAAGACTGCCTGGTAACCATCTGGACCAGGAGCTTTGAAGGCTCCAATGTTCCCGATGCTCTGTTCTATCTCTCTATCCGTAAGCATCCTTTGCATATCCATGAGAGTAGTGTCATCCAGAACTGGAAATTGGCCTCTGAGATCATAAGGAGTAGTATTATCATTCACAGCAAATAAATCTTTAAAATAGTTGGTAGCCAAGGTCTCAAGTTCAATAGGGTCTTCAATCCACACCCCACTAGTATTTTGGAGGGTAACAATCTTGTTCTCTTTCCTTCTAATAGTGGTCACACCATGGAAATACTTGGTGTTTCTATCACCAAATTCTATCCATTTGGTTCTGGACTTCTGAAACCACAGGATTTCTTCTTTAGCAAGAATATCCTCATACTCCTTCCAAGTACTCTTTTGCAAGCTTAGAAGTTGATCATTCCAGCCATTAAGAAGTTGATTATCAATCTCCCTAAGTTTCTTGTTCAACAACTTCTTTTGGTAGAATATATTACCAAAAATGTGCTTATTCCAATCCTTGAGAACACCTTGGAACTCTTTTAGTTGGGCAGAAAAATTGTGCATTTGAGTCCTCCAATGATCCTCAATTAATTCATTAAAAGAGGGGTGAGTGAGCCACACTGCTTCAAATCTGAAGGGTCTCCTTCCTTTGTTAATAAATCTAGCCTGCTCAAAAGACAGCAGCAAAGGGTGATGATCAGACTTGAGTTTAGGAATATGAGTTATATCTACATTAGGGAATCTGAGTCTCCAATCCAAATTACAAATAGCCCGATCGAGTCTCTTTCTAGTAATTCCTCTAGCCCAAGAAAAACAATCTTCATTAAAACCCAAATCAATTAACTCACAGTTGTCCATAGTATTCTGAAAATTCACTTCACAGATATGAGATCTAATCAGAGGGGGACCATCTCTCTCAGAATCTCTAAGGATAGCATTAAAATCACCAATGAGAGCCCAAGCACAATCTATATCACAATTGATCTCATGAATATCATCCCAAAGGGCTTGTCTAGGAGCAAAATGAGGACTCCCATTGACAATAGTAAGGTATCAATAACTAGCATTAGAAGGACACACCTTTACATGAATGAATTGGTTAGTTTCCTTCATAATTCGGATGTCCCAATTATTATTATCCCAAAGTAACCAGATACCACCAGCCTGACCTCTGGAATCTTTAATATGAAGATTATCAAAACCAATCCTCTTAGCAATTCTCTTAGCAGTGGAACCACTAGTATGAGTCTCAAGAAGAGCAACAAAAGAAGCAGAATACTCTCTCTTCATGTCCTTCACCAGCCCTGCAAATCCTTTGGAGGTCGTCCCACGACAGTTCCAAACAATGAGATTCATAGAGAAGATTTGGAGATTTGAGGCTCCACTGCCTCTGAGTCTACCATAGGTTCCTGCACACCTACACTTTCCCAAACAGGTTCTTCAACACACTGCATGGTGATATTTTGAGTATCATTATCATCTAACTTCCCAAGGGCAGTTCTAATAGGATTTCCACTCCTAAATTTATTTAGGAGATTTTCACCATCAGTCTTGTACATAATCTTCATATATACCAAAATCTCCTTTTCTTTTTTCTTCATAGTCTCACTGCCACTACAGTTACTAGAAGAGGGAATATTTTCCTTATTCACCTCAATGACTTTATAAGGGAATGGTTTAATAACCTTCTTCCCCTTAATGTTAGACAGTTTGACCACACCTACATCTTTCTTAGTAACCCCTTTACTGGGTTTAGTGACTCCCCTGCCTTTGGTATGAATTTGGGTATTCTTTCCTCCTGTGGTATTTCTAACCTTGGACTTAGACCATCTTCTGATGTTTTCAGAATTTTCAAGAGCTACAGTAGGCTCTGTCTCAGTGGATTTCTTTTTCTCCACCCATTTAGGTGACTCTTTAGGCGTCTCAGGTTGAACACTTTGTCTTCTAGTTGACCCTAGCACAGTAGCTTCCTTTTGTTTGGGGGTATTTGATTTGACAGCCTGCCCTTTGTTGACATTACCATTCCCATTCATCTTTTTCAGGTTGTACTTAGGTATGTTCCAAGGTCCCATGGATGGATCCTCCTCATTACTGTCATCTTTTTTAGTTTGTACACCCTGAATGTTCTGGTCAGGTTGTAGGCAAGCCTCTTTAGCTGTTGGGGTAGAAATAATGTTGGCATCATTCTGAACATTCTGCTGGCCCTGATGGTTAGTACCAGTAGGTTGCTTCTGAGCACTAGGACTAGTTTCTTGGCTGCATTGGTCCTTTTTGTGACCATATTTGCCACAGTTAAAGCAAATAGAATGGAGACCCTCATATTCTAATACATGCTTTTACCCACAGGTATAGAAGTGAGAAGCCAAAGGTTTCTCCAAATCTAATTCCACACAAATTCTAGCAAATTTACCTCTAGAGTGTAATGAAGTTAACTGATCAATTTTCAACATTGTGCCTAGAGTGTTACCCAGTCTGTGTAGGAATATTTCATTGCAGAGTTCAATAGGGAGCTTAGGAATTCTTACCCACACAGCAACCTTCTTGGCTATAGAGGCATTGTGAGTGAAGAGAGGTCTCCATCTCTGCACTATTAAGTAATGGTCAGCAACTTTCCAAGGACCATCAAACAATGCATGCTTGTAGTCATCAATGGAGGAAAGGTGGACCATAAAGAAGTCTTCAGGAAGATCGGTAATCGTCATATTTCCATGTTTAACCCAATCTCTTCTCAGTTTATTTTCTAGAATCCTATAGTTGATTCTTTTCCCCAAAACCTTAACAATGAGAGTATTCTGCCATGGCTTAACCCAATCAGCAATCTCCGTTTTGGAGACATTCACCACTGGAATGCCTTGGATCTGATTATTGTTGTTGTTATTCTTCTCTTCTAGGTTAACTGGCTCAGTGTTCTGTATTGAACCAGATCCAGAGTGTTCAATCAGTTCAGCCCAACACTCCTTCTCTAGGTTAAGATTGGGTCGTTGATTGATCAAAGCATCCTTAAAAGTACTAGAGCAAGAATTGCTAGCAGGAACTGTCTTAGGGTTTTCGCGCAAGGTTTCTACAGCAGGAGCCTCCATGGTTTCCTCAACCTGCGCTTCTTTCATGCTTTCTTCAGTTGTGATTGTTCTTGGACTGACATCAAGGGTCTTACATTTTTGTGTGCTTCTTTGCAGGGAGTCAATCTCCTCCACGGTGGCTGCAGTCGCATTGACAGGGGTGGGTGAACTCATGCCCTAGCAGAGCGCAAAGCTAGAGAGAGTTGTCTTTTTTTTTCTACTACGTGAAGATAAAATAAATGCGAAGTTGTATTTATATGTTTGTTAACAAAGCATGGACGGGTGACTGATGAGGTGCCTGCACCTATGGGTCCCCTACCCTACCCAGTAAAATTACTTAATAAATATTATAGTTTTTTGGTCGAGACCAAGGTGTCTACGGCCAAATGCAGTGACTAATAAAAATTATAAAAAGTATAGTTTTTTTTTTGTCAAGACAAGGGTATTCACCGCCGAACGCAGTAACTAATCCCCTTGCTGGATTAGAGGCACCTCGAAGGGTGGGACAGCTAGCCCAAGGATTTAAAGCAGCCCCATACTCAAGGCGAGGATCGAACCCTCGACACTTGGTTAAGGGAGGATGAGCCCCACACCCCTAGGTTATAAAAATTATAGTTAATAACTAGTTATAAATATTTAAGTATTTTTAATCTTCTTTTATTAATAAATACGAGTCATCAAAAATTTATAATAGAAAATAAATATTTAATTCTCTTATATGAATATCTAAAATTCTATTAAAAAATTATCAGTGAAACCAAATATTTACTATGTATCTATCTATCTATAATATAAATCTTAGGTAGTGCTAGGTTCCTTTTTCCAAAAAATTCTCCTTTTTTTTTCCTTTCTTTTTTCTTTTTTGAATATATAAATTCTAGGTAGTGCTACGTTCCTTTTTCTCGCCCCATCTTACTTTTTTTCCAAAAAAACTCTCCTTTTTTTTCCTTTCTTTTTTCTTTTTTGAATTTAAATGTTTTTTGTTCGATTTTTTTCTTTTCTAATTAGCACACTACTACTAACCCCTCTTTCTTTTCTTTTTTAAATTAGGTGAGAGGGAATTTTTATTAATCAAAGTGGCACTAATAATCATTTTACAATTGTCCCCTAAGGGATTCGATCTCATCACACTACTACTAACCCATATTTACTTATAACTTGCATTTAGGTCCTGGACTTTAGCCCACTTCTTTTACTATTTTGATAATTTTAAAAAAAATATTATATTCATATTTCTTCTCTTTAATTTTTTTAAAACTACATCTTTCTTAACACAAAATATCTACTCAATCCATTTAAATAAATGTTAGCAATCATAGTGAATCAACTTTTAATTCAATAAAATAACTACGTAAATCACAAAGTGGGTGACTACAACGGATCCACTTTTGATTTGGTTATCGTAAACATTTTTCTTAATAAATTTAAAATTTAAAGTATCAATAATGATTGCGGAGGATGCCCTATTGGTTTAGTCATCACAATTCTCCCATCCTTTTTTTTTCCTTTTTAAAAAGTTTATGTTTGTTTATCTTTTGTAATTAGCACATTACTATAAACACAATTTTTTTACTTTTGGCCTCCACTTGGACCATCACCTACCTTTTCATCCCACTTCTTTTACTTATTCAGCACTTTGAAAAAATTAGTTTATCCTTACACACTACAAAAAAAAAACCGGGATTAGCGAGGGATATTTCTCTCGCTAAAGGCCAAAAAATCCCTGCTAATGCACATTAGCGACGACCTAAATCCCTCGCTAATCTTTAGCGATGGAAATTTGAATCCGTCGCTAACCTAGGGTTAATCAAACATCAAAACAACAATACACAAATAAGTTGTGAACAATTTACCCCCAAATAATATACATTTCCCATTGTTCATGATACTTTCTAGTAAGTTGTGCAAGTGCAAGAGACCTATTCAAAGCTCCTAGGTGCAAATTTTTTTGAAAAGAGCTTATTCAATCAATTTGAAAACAATATTGTAGACTAACACTGATTTAGAATTTATTCCTATTTGAAGACTTGTGCGCCTAATTTAGGTTCCCAAACATGAATTTGTTAAATCAATTTTCTTTTACAAAATGAGTTTCTGGCATATAAGGATTCCAAAATCAAAACACCACAAAAGGAATATGAGGTATATTAGGGATACAATTGGGGATTTCATAGTAGAAACAAGAAAATCAAAAAACGAATTTGTTGCTTGTTACTAAGAGTAAAATGTTCTTACCTGTTTGTTGGGCGAGGAGAAGAGATGAGGAGAGCAACAACACAAACGTCAAAATCGAAAACTAACGAATGGAGAACTAAAATCTTAAAAATAAATCAGAGTTTCAGAATCAGAATGAAGGAAAGCAACAACACAAACGTGATAAATGAAAACTTACGAGAATGAGGAACTCGGGTGGTGGTGAAGATGGAGAGCTTCGGTGAGAGAGATGTTGTGGTTGAGGGGAGAGAGTGAGATAGTTAGAGAGAGAGATGGTTCGAGTTCGTGAGTGAGAGAGAGAAAAGGTAGAAGATGGTGGTGGTGTTTAGTGAGGGAAGAGGAGAGAAATGAGTGAGAGAAGAGAAGAAGAGGAAATGAAGTTTCAGCTAGGGTCAAAATTTCAACTTAACATTTGCGAGGGACATATAGCGACAAAATTTAACTATAGCAACGGAAATGGGACTTTCACGTTTACCAAGGTCTGCGCAACGGTCACGTTACCTATTGCGATGGGCCTATAGCGAAATAAATTCAAATTAGCGACGGATAAAATAACACGCCAATTTAGCGACGACGTTTTCCGTCGCTAAATCCCTCGGTAAACAAATTTTTGTGATGGACCGTATAGCCCTAGCTAATATCTGTCGCTTAGACTGCTTTTTTTTTTGTAGTGACACTTCTTCTCTTTATCTTTTTAAACCATAATTTTCTAAACCCAAAATATTTACTCAACCAATTTAAACAAATATTAGTAATAATCACACTGAAGCGGCTTTAGATTCGATCACTAGGCAAATCACAAAGTCAATGACTACACCATATTTATGTTTGCGTTAGATGCATTTTTGGTTTAGATGTATTAGAGTATAGTGTATTTTACTCAATTGAATACTGCTGTATAGTTACATCTACATTCATTCTAGTCAACTCAATGTACTTTACTATTCAAGGTAACCTATATAAGGAAACCTGACAGTGTAACTCTAATTCATTCAATACAATCCATGCTTCAATGACTAATCTCTCTGCATCACTCTCTCTAACTCTAACATGGTATCACGAGCTTCAAGATCCTAATCGCCACCGTAACTAACTTCAACCACCGCAACTGATCTGTTTTTCTCTCTTTTTCCGCCTCGAGTCCTTTCTCGCCGTTGATGGCGTCAGTAAACAACATTGAGCATCCGCCTCCTCATGACGACGGCGCTACAGGATCAAGATCGTCGCCGCAAATCACTGCGAGCGCCGGCGACTCCGCCTTTTCAGAGATCAAGGAGTTTCGCCACAAGATAACAGAAATTGCACGACGAGAACTTCGTGCTATGGCGTCAACAGGTAGAACCTGTCATCAAAGCACATCGTCTTCACAACTTCGTTGTTGCTCCGAAGATTCCTTCTCGTTTTCTCACCGCCGAGGACATCGCGACCAATACTGAGAATCCAGCGTTCCAATTTTGGGAAGCACAAGATCAAATGCTGCTTTCTTGGCTTCAAACGTCTCTGACTACTCAGATCCAGGCTCGCATTGTTGGATGTAAGCATTCTTTTGAACTTTGGGATAAAATCTATGCTTACTTTCAGAAATTAGGTCGAACTAAAATTCGCCAACTGCGAACTGAACTGCGCACGACGCAATTGGAAAATGCCACTGTGAAAGAATATCTTGCGAAAATCAAATCCATCGTTGATGCGCTTGCCGCCGTTGGAAATCCTGTCACTGCTAAGGATCATCTTGATTCTATCATTGATGGTCAACCTCAAGAATATGACCAAATCATCTCTATTGTTGAAAGTCGCTTTGATGATGATGTTACTGTGGAAGAAGTAGAATCTCTCCTCCTTGCTCAGGAACTGCGCTTACAACGCTATCGCAAACAAACCAAAACTGATGCTGCATCAGTGCTTCTCACGCAAGTTCCTGCCTCACAACAAGCTTCAGGTGTACAACCTCAAGCCAATGCTGTTTCTCAGGCATCTCCTGCTCAAGATCTTCCGGCTCAGAACACTGAAGGCTATGGATTTCGTGGTCGTGGCCGTGGCAGAGGACGTGGACGTGGAGGACGTTCCTCTATTCAATGCCAAGTCTGCAACAAGATTGGACATTCTGCCTATCAATGCTATCACAGATTCAACCAATACTACAATCCTAATGCTCCTCCACAAGCTCCTCCTCAATGATACAACCCCTACACGTATATCAGACCACAACAATACCTTCAACAATGGCCACAACACACCTTTGTTGCTTCTGTACCTCAACAGAATCCTGCACCAGCCTCTGCTTTGGTGATGACTGCTCCTCAGGCCACTCAACCAAACTTCTTTGGAGATACAGCAGCCTCTTTACATGTCACAAATCAACAACAGAACATCCAGGTGCCTCAAACCACTCTTGAGACTCCAAGTCAAGTGTTTGTAGGCAATGGTCAAGGTTTGAAAGTTCACTCTTCAGGCTCTACTTCTTTTCCCTCACCTTTTAATCCTAATGTCAAATTACATTTACATAATTTACTTTATGTTCCTGAAATCACAAAGAACCTTATCAGTATTCACAAGTTTCTGCATGATAACCCTGTTTTTGTAGAATTTCATCTTAATGATTGCTTTGTCAAATCACAGGCTACACGTGAGGTCTTGCTTCATGGTCATGCTGGCCCTGATGGACTTTACGAATTCAAGGACCTGCTGCCTCACTCCACTCAAGCTAATAAGTCCTCTTCTACCACTGTTTATCTTGTTCATCCTTCTGTTTCTCTTTCTGTTCCCAGTGTAAACAGTGTGTCCACCACTGTTCCCCCATCCCAGCACAACTTACATATTTGGCACCAACGATTGGGTCACCCCAATCACAATGCCTTAAGAAAAGTTGCTCAATTGTGTAATCTTTCATTACTTAATAAAGACCCAGCTACTTTTTGTAATGCTTGTGCTGTAGGCAAGTCTCATAGACTGCCATCTTCCCCTTCCCTCACTGCATACACTGCACCTTTACAACTTGTGTTTAGTGATCTTTGGGGACCTTCCCCAATAGCATCCTCCACTGGTTTTTACTATTATCTCACATTTGTGGATGCTTATTCCAAGTTTACTTGGTTATTTCTACTGAAAAATAAGTCTGAAACTCTACAAATCTTCAAAGAATTTAAGTCTATGGTTGAATTGCAGTTTAACTCTAAACTAAAGTCTCTGCAAACTGACTGGGGAGGAGAGTACAGGCCCTTTTCAAAGTATCTAACAGAGTTAGGTATTGCTCATCGTGTCATATGTCCTCACACTCACCATCAAAATGGTGTAGTGGAAAGGAAACATAGACATATTGTTGAACTAGGTCTGACTCTTCTATTCCAAGCCAACTTGCCCCTACATTTATGGGATCATGCTTTTGCAACAGCTGTTCACCTCATTAACAGGTTGCCTACTACTTCCTTGAATGGCTCTATTCCCTATCAAGTTCTATATGGTCAGTCCCCTGATTTTGCTTCCCTTAGAGTATTTGGTTGTAGCTGCTTTCCTTGTTTAAGGCCATACAACACCAATAAACTTGCCTTTAGATCACAAGAATGTGTCTTCCTAGGATACTCTAACTCTCACAAGGGATATAAGTGCCTAGCAGCAAATGGTCATATTTTTATCTCTAAAGATGTTCTGTTCAATGAGGCATGCTTTCCTTACAGGAAACTCTTTGAGTCATCACCATCAACTCCCTATCCTACTGTAACATCCTCACTAGATATGCCCTCTGCCTCCATTCCTACACCTACACAACCACCTCCAACATCTATTCCTTCCTCAGTACCTGTTACAAATACCTCACCAGCCCCTCTGTCCTCGACCTCACACTCTTCACCTACCTCTTCTCATCAACCAGAAACTCTCCCCAATCCCTCACCATCCTCTACTCAGTCACATCCTCACTCCATGGCTACTGCCAGTACCACGATTGAACCATCTCCCTCACCTCCTCCACCTCTCACTAACACTCACCCCATGCAAACAAGGTCCAAGTCTGGCATTGTCAAACCAAAATTACATCCCACACTCTTGCTTACACATATTGAACCCAAAAGTGTCAAGTCTGCTCTCCAACAACCTGCATGGCAATCTGCCATGGTAGATGAATATACTGCTCTTATGAAGAATAACACTTGGTCTCTTGTCCCACTACCTCATGGCAAGAATGTCATTGGTTGCAAATGGGTATTCAGGATGAAAGAAAATGCTGATGGTTCACTCAATAAATACAAAGCTAGGCTAGTGGCCAAAGGGTTCCACCGGCAACAAGGACAGGACTTCAATGAAACTTTCTCTCCTGTCATTAAACCAGTAACTATTAGAGCTATCCTCACCATTGCTGTCAGTCACAACTGGGATTTACATCAGATTGATGTAAATAATGCATTCCTGAATGGTTCACTCACTGAAGAAGTCTATATGTCACAACCTCAGGGATTTGAGTCACAAGATAAAAATCTAGTTTGCAAGCTCAATAAGGCCATTTATGGCCTCAAGCAAGCACCAAGAGCCTGGTTTGAAAAACTTAAGTCCACTCTTCTGCTTTTGGGTTTCTGTGGCAGTAGGTGTGATCCTTCACTCTTTGTCTACAAAAAGGCAACACATGTGGTGTATCTCCTAGTATATGTTGATGATATTATCCTAACTGGCACCTCCAATTCTCTCATCAAACAACTAATTCAACAACTGGATGCTGTATTTTCTCTCAAGCAACTGGGCCAGCTTGACTACTTTCTAGGGATAGAGGTGAAACCTCTGCCCAATGGCAATGTATTACTCACTCAGAGCAAATATATCAGAGATCTTCTCACTAAGACCAACATGGCAGAAGCCAATGCAATCTCATCTCCTATGGTCTCTAGCTGCAAGTTGTCTAAGTATGGCAGTGACTACATGTCTGATCCTGCTACTTACAGATCTGTCGTTGGTGCTCTGCAATACACAACTATTACCAGACCTGAAATTAGCTATGCAGTAAACAAGGTATGTCAATACATGGCAGCACCTCTTGAATCACACTGGGCAGTAGTAAAAAGAATACTAAGGTATCTCAAGGGTACTATTACTCATGGCCTACTGATTCAACCAGCATCTATGTCTAAACCTATTTCACTGCGAGCTTGGTGTGATGCTGACTGGGCATCTGATACTGATGACAGGAAATCAACCTCTGGTGCTGTTGTCTATCTTGGTCCTAATCTCATCTCATGGTGGGCAAAGAAACAAACTGTTGTTGCAAGATCTAGTGCAGAAGCTGAGTATAGAAGTCTGGCACTAGCTACTGCAGAAATCACTTGGGTTCAGTCTCTGTTAACTGAGCTAGGAATTAAACACACAACTCCTCAAGTTTTCTATGATAACCAAAGTGCAGTAGCACTAGCACACAACCCAGTCCTCCATGCCAGAACCAAGCACATGGAACTGGACCTATTTTTTGTTCGTGATAAAGTTCTGTCAAAACAACTGACTGTTTTTCATGTTCCTGGCACTGAACAATGGGCTAATATCCTCACAAAACCCCTCTCCTCAGCCAGGTTTATGCTTCTCAGGTCCAAGCTGCAAGTAGTTGCTCCGGTTGCTCCTTCACACCCTCCTTGAGCTTGTGGGGTGGGGGGGGGGGGGGGGGGGGGGGGGGGGGGGGGGTATTAAAGTATAGTGTATTTTACTCAATTGAATACTGCTGTATAGTTACATCTACATTCATTCTAGTCAACTCAATGTACTTTACTATTCAAGGTAACCTATATAAGGAAACCTGACAGTGTAACTCTATTTCATTCAATACAATCAATGCTTCAATGACTAATCTCTCTGCATCACTCTCTCTAACTCTAACAAGATGCTACACAAACCCGAAAAATAATAAATAAATGATGACTTAAAAAATACCAACAAACAAACATTTTCTATCAAAGAACTATATAGTCTTTGAATTCTACGGCTTTCTGTCAAACAAAAATTTATTACTTTTGATTAAGTTTTTAATTCATAATAAAATGAAAATAAAATATTTTCAAAACTAATATACTTTTGTACAACTAATTAGAGGTAACATTATTAAAAAAAAGTCGGTGGCTGCTAATTCCTTTCAAAAATCATTTTCTTTTTCAAAGGTTTAACTACTTCTTTCTCCTTTTCCTCAAATTTTATTTGTCATGTAGTTACTTTATTCTCTCTTGTCTACTACGGTACGTAGTTACCTTATTTTTTCTCTTATCGATTAAGAATATTCATTATCTACTTAAGCACATGATTCATGCACCCAAGAATATATATATATATATATATATATATATATATATATATATATATATATATATATATATATATATATATAATTTTTACTCGATAATACACCAAAGTATGTTGGGTATTTTGGTTGGTTTTTTTAAAAGTAAAGCAAAAGGATAGGTATTCTAAATACACCAAAGTGTTGGGTATTTTGGTTGGTTTTTTTAAAGTAAAGCAAAAGGATGGGTATTCTAAATACACTACAAGTATTCTAAATAATCCACGTCAGTATACACACCAAAGTGCTTTATTTTTTAAAAGTAAAGCAAAAGGAAGGGTATTCTAAATAACATAAATGAACACTAACCAGAGCAAAGCACGGGATTATGGACCAATAAGATTTATAAAGGCTCACTTTCGTTATTAACATTACATAAATTTCCAACCCCGCAACAAGAGCTTTTTTCCACAAATCATATTTTGATACCAAACACATAAAACATTGTGAATATGAATTTTAGAATTCCAGGATCAAGATATTTGATAATGGATCTAGCACTCTAAAAGAAATTAAAAAGAAACTGAATAATTGAAATCAGACAACAAAATCTAACTCAATGGCTTGGCTCCCTATAATATATGTCCAAGAAAGGCTTGTATATTAGTTTCTGAAGACCCATCACTTGCAAAGGCACAATGGCATATCTTTTGAAGCTCCCTAGCTCTTTTCCTCATATCTCTCACTTCATCACAATCCAAATCCATAAATTTTCTAACAAGGTTAGCAATTTCATCTCTAGTTATCAAAATGTCCTCTTTGACCTCCTTCTTGACTCTCAACCCAATCTTCCAATCCTCTACTAAATACTTACTATTTAAAGGTTGGTCCATCATTATTGGAAAGGTAAGAAAAGGCAAACCATAGAACATACCTTCTCTTGTTGAATTCCACCCACAATGTGACCAAAAACCCCCTATAGAAGGATGCATCAACACTCTCAATTGGTCACACCATGGTAAAATTACCCCTCTATCCCCACAAATCTCCTTCAATTTAGAACTCTCCCCACGATGTACCCATAAAAATCTAACACCACTTTCACACAAACCAGCTCTAATTTCATCAATTTGTTCATTTGAAACTGAAAGAAAGCTCCCTTGTGAGACATATAACACTGAGCTAGAAGGTTGAGAATCCAGCCAAGTTATATAGTCATGGTTAGTGGTTAGGGAGGTATCAAAATTAGGTATGAGAGGGCCAATAGTGTAAATTGGTATTGAAAATTCTTGTCTTAATGCATCAATGGCTTGAGGTTCGAGCTCGTATATTGAAGGGAATAATAGAAATTGTGCTTTCTCTACCCAAGATATGTCATCCAAAGCTAATTGTAACAATCTACGGCTGCGCGAACTTGCATCATTAAGTGGAAAATCTACTAGACGAATTGATGAGTTACCCGGAATGTATTCCACACGTTTGTCACCATCTTCTATTGCAACCATTGAAAAAATACCCAAAAAAATTAAACTTCAAAAAAGTCACAATTGATCTTCCAATGCAAGGTACTTTTTAAGTTGAAAAATAAAGACTTTTAAATTTCATAAGAAAAAAATCTCTTTGTTTAAAACATTTTAGTCTCTCCATCCATCCAATGTTAAAAATGTCAATTAATATAATCAATGTGACACATTATGTGCCTACGTGACATGTTAGGTGACACATAACCTTTTATTTTGATCTAATGTAGTCTCTCTCCCTTGAAATTTTATGGAATTTTCAAAATTGGGACATTTTAATCCTTGTGTTTTGAGGACAATTTTAACTGTAAGATATTGCTAGTTTTTATTTATTTATTTTGAGGAAATAAGATATTGCTAGTTAGCTATATGATTTTAGGGGAATAGTAAAGTAACTGACCTGACACATTTACAGGGTAGTGCCCATTTTGCGCCAAAAGATGGTAATGTTTGAGAACGGCAAAAAACGACGCCGACATTGTCCAAAACGACGCAACTGGAATATTTCTTCGATTTGCAACGCGCACAACCCAGAAGAGGAAAGTATCATAAATAATGATCTTCGGCGGCGGCTCGAGCCGATCAAGTAGTTGGTCAAAAGGGTCTTCCATTTTGGTCTTAACAGCTTCGAGGAAGTTAAGGAAGTCATTAGCTCGACCCTCTTCGGAGGGAATAGCGTTTGGAATAGTGGCTAATCTGATATTGTGGTGCTTAGGTTCGGAGCCAATTAAGCCAAGCCATTCCTCGGTGACAACAAAGGTTACGAGGATGTTTGAGTTCTTGGATACCAGTAATTTGCAGAGGTTCATCATTGGGTTCACGTGGCCTCGACCTGGGTATGGGACAGCTACCACGTGGCTGGTAATTATTGGTGGAGCTGGAATTGGAGACTCCATGGAGATAAGGGTGTTTTGTGTTTTGGAGAGTGGAGTAGAGGTGTCAAAATGATCCATTTGTCCGGTGGATATCCGGTCCATCCATAACAAAATCCATCCAATCCATCCGTTACAAAAAAAAAATTATAAATTGATTGGATTGGATCCATCCACTTGATTTATGGATGGTTGTGATCCATCCATTAATTTTTTCAAATCCAATGGATTGTCAATAAATACAAAATCAAAATCCATTGGATAATTATAATAAATATTTTTTTACCAAAAATATATTTATAAAAATACTTTTCAGTTTTTTTTAAAAATATATTTTTTTCCAGATTTTTTAAAAAAAAAAATCAGAAACAAATATTTATATATATATATATGTATATTTAAGTATATATATATATATAATATATAAATATATATTTTAAAAATAAATAGAAGTCACCACTGTCGCCGCCGGAGAGCCGCCGCCAACCACCATCGGCCGCCGGAGCGCCGCCGCCGGAGCCGCCGCGGGTCGCCGGAGAGCCACCCCCGGAACAACCGTGAGCCACCGGAGCTCCGCCGTCGGCCGCCGTGCCGGTCGCCGGAGCTCCGCCGCCGGCCACCGCTGCAACCACCACCTATTATTTATATTATATAGAATATATATTTATATATAATATATATTTAAATATATATATATATATTTATATTATATATTTATAAATATAAAAAACTATTTAAATTGCTGCCAGTTTTAAAAAAAAAATTCATAAAAATATTATTTTATTAAAAGATTTTTTAATGTTTTAAAAGTGTTAGTGGATGGATTGGATATCCATCCATAAAAAAGTTGTTAATGGATGAATTTGATGGATTTTTTTTCTCAATGGATGGATTGGATTGGATTTATTTGATACAATCCTAATGGATATAAATTTTTTAATGGATTTCTCCAATCCATCCATTATAATCCAAATCCATATCCATCCAATCCATCCATTTTTACAACCCTAGAGTGGAGGAAGATGAAGTCACTAGTCAGTCAATGTGTGTGTGATTTGAAAAGGCAAAGGGAGAATAGAAGAACAACTCTTTTTGTACACACCATCTCTCAGCCGTGGTCCCGTGGACAATAATTTTGTTTGATTTTTTTTTGACAAGGAATATATTATTTGATTGAATCCTCAATTTAAAGTTAAAGTTAAGAATAAAGATACATTTAGTCCAACCAATATCACGTGCCACATGTGGTAGATAAACATTTGTTGGGAGAGGTTAACCCCTTAAGTGGATCTCTGAAACCTCGAAAGATTAGTCTTCACACTCGTCATGGAAGATACATTGGTTTAAAAAAATATCCATTTAATCCTTGACAATTTCTTTACCAGACAAATTAGTCCTTAAGAATTTTTTAAGATAAAAAAGTCTTTGGCAATTTAAAATAGGAAAAATTAGTTTCGACATTGAATGGGTGGAGGGACTAATTTGTACCTATTTTGAAAATGCTAAGATCTAATTTGTCCTAAAATATTATCAGGAACCTATTTGTCTAGTAAAATAATTGTCTGAGACTATTGTTTAAGTATTTTTTTCCTCATTCAAATGGAGCAGACACTGCATATTAGGCATAACACAAAGTCTGACTGCTCAACTCTTAGGAATTAATCGTTGATAATTTATAAAAAATAATTAAATATTTTAAAACTAAAATCAATAAAATCTAAGATTACCTTTTTTAAGTTTTTATTATAAAATCAAAATGAGATTCTTCGATATTTAGTTTTGTTTGTAAATAGTATTTTAAATTTTATTTGTCTTCACAATTATGTATTTTGTTTAACTATTATTGTCCCTTCAAAAGGTTCTCTAAAGTTCCGCCGCTACTTCTCTAGTATTGACCAAAAATGTACAAAAATGGTGAAGGTTCTATAGATCAGTATCTCTACTTTTGAAAAATCCATTTAGATAACGTGAAACATTAAACTTCTTCATAAATTGCAATAAAAATCAAATTTTGTTTCTATTTTTTTCGATTATTGAAAATTGTATTAATAAGACATTTAGATCAACATCATTGTTTCTATTATACACAAACTTTAAAGATACTTTGTCAATTTAAAGACATTATAAGAGAAAGATGCATCCAAACTCAACATGTGTGCTCATGACTTTAGGGCATGTAGGCCAAACTCCAATGGTTGTTGGTATTAGCTAATCAAGTCAATGAAGAACCATAGTGTTGAATTTTATTGATATGTAAATTAGATGGTGCATTTTGACATTTCTAACATGTTTTTTCCTTGCTTAAACAATGTACGTGAAGTAAATAAACTAACACTAAAAAGCGGTTGAATGATATTTGTTAATTTTTTGAAGAATTTTATAGGCCAAACTCTAACTAATGGTTGTTGTTAGTATCAGCTAGTCAAGTCAATGTAGAACCACATCGATGAACTATAATCAAATGCGCATTTCGTCATTTCTAACGTGTTTTTTTCTTCTTTTTTTAAGGTTGTTTTTGAGCAATAACTTTTTTTTATCTATTTTTATATGAGGAAGTTGACCTGCAGTTGGTCTGCAGCCGGCTTTGCGTGGCATTTTTTTCCTTTGCATTATTCTACTTAACATGGATTATGTTCCTATGTTACACATATATCCTGAATCTGGATTAATGCCACTTGCTGCTTCTTTTTTATTATATATTTAATTGTTAGTATAACTATAATGTTTTTTAGAAAAAAACTAATTCAATCACACTGAGTATTTGTTACTTTTTTTTTAATATTACTTTGTTTGTTTATATAAAACTCACAATGATATCAACTTTGTCCTTTTGCAACCTTTTTCTATTTTGTTTCTTAGTTTTTTATTTTGATGTTTTCAAACAAATTTTCACAAACCGGAGATGAAGAAAGAAATATCATACAAATGAAATTCCCAAATAAAAATTCTCAGTACTATTTTATACAGAAGAAAGAACATACATATACACAATATTAAAAATACATATTACAGATCTCGACTCATAAAAACTAGAATATGGACAAATCTTCATGATCCAAAATTCTTTCACACTTTAGCATTTTTACACAATCCTGCTCCAAAAAT